>SPJY01019048.1:197046-355240 GCA_005191435.1 Raddia distichophylla
TGGGGCCTGGTCGCCCGCCTGACGTGTGGGGCCCTCGCCTTGCGCTTGAGGGGCTCGCCCACACGCTGGGGTCTGGTCGCCCGCCTGACGTGTGGGGCCCTCGCCTTGCGCTTGAGGGGCTCGCCCACACGCTGGGGTCTGGTCGCCCGCCTGACGTGTGGGGCCCTCGCCTTGCGCTTGAGGGGCTCGCCCACACGCTGGGGTCTGGTCGCCCGCCTGACGTGTGGGGCCCTCGCCTTGCGCTTGAGGGGCTCGCCCACACGCTGGGGTCTGGTCGCCCGCCTGACGTGTGGGGCCCTCGCCTTGCGCTTGAGGGGCTCGCCCACACGCTGGGGTCTGGTCGCCCGCCTGACGTGTGGGGCCCTCGCCTTGCGCTTGAGGGGCTCGCCCACACGCTGGGGTCTGGTCGCCCGCCTGACGTGTGGGGCCCTCGCCTTGCGCTTGAGGGGCTCGCCCACACGCTGGGGTCTGGTCGCCCGCCTGACGTGTGGGGCCCTCGCCTTGTCTTCTTTCGGACTCTTTACACCCCGGTATTTATTATACCGACAAGTTCCTTATCCCTCCGTGCTAGATCGTCAGTAAGATTTTGGAAAAGCGTTCGAAAATCATCATCATCTCCCGCAGTTCTGGCTCTTGTCTGGGGGCCTGTCATTGTTAGTAACAAAACAGAAGATAACACAGAGGTATTATCCCTATCGGCTACTAATCTCGGTCAGGCTGGAACTCTCAAGCGTCTTACCTCGCTCTTGCAAGGTTCTTACCAATGCTGCAGTGGGTTCACCCGGTTGCTTGGTGGTGATGATGACAGGTAAACGGTGAGCAAAGCGATTACAAGGTTTGATCCTGTGCTGACAAGGAGTTTGTGTAGCTCGGAAGGCAGTTATGGTAGCAAAGGTCAGCAATAATTGAATCCAGTAAGCAAAGCTAAATATATGTCCAAGGACCTAACTAGTGTTGCTGGCTTAAATGTGTTTATAGGACTGTTATAGCAAGCAAACATAGCAAGGTAGGAGCAAGGACAAATAGGATGTAAACAATTCGGACCCCGATGGTTTATGGCACCTTTTTTTTGTACTACGCGGCTGTTTTCTGTGCGTTGCCTGTTTCTTTTTAAATTTTTTTGTATGATTTTTCTGATATTTGTTTCAGCCTCAGCAACACAGAAATATGGATACAGAGGTGTTTCCCCTCAATTTGGAGCTTAGAGGTGGCCGATTCACTTTCTAGAGGGTGCTCTGAAAAGCGTGTGGAAACTTCGGGGGCCGGATTGGTGGTCGTCCTGATGGATTTTCTGGGTATCAAATTTGACCAAAACATATGTAGTGAGTTTTGGTTGGATGTATCTCATCGAGATCTTTCCAACGAGTGGTCGTGGACCCAAATCGGAGTTCGTATGAGAAAGTTAGGGCTGTTTTTCCGAAGGGTCTCCGGATCAGGGTTTCTCAGTGGGTAAATTTTCGTTTTTGGCTTTGGAACAGTGAACAGTGGGCATGCAGGTCGACAAAACAGAGAGATAGCGATGCAGGACAGTTGATAAAAGGCGGTTTGCTACCTATCTATGGTTTGCGATGGTGGGACAGTAGCACAAGGCGGCTAGTGGGGCAAACCAAGTAGGACTCGATTTGGTTGTGGGATGTATAGCGGTGGTAGGATGGGTGATGCAGCGGAAAGGTTCAACAGGACTACAAACACAATCTAAACCAGCAACCAAATGCACAATGAAAACAAAAATTGCGAGTCCTCGATGTGGTTTGGACAGCGGAACGGATGACGTACGTACACAAAACTTATTTTGATGGGGCAGTTTTCTGGGCTCTAGGTGGAATATGAAATAGAGGGGATACAAGTATACCTAACGGACAACCGAGGCTCTGATACCACTTGATGGGAACGGGATCCCGATCTTCCGACAGGTATGGATAAACACGATTGGTGAAGAACTCGACGTTGACGATCCGACCTTGATCAGCACCGATCTAGGCCTGCAATCGCTACACCACAGTCTCCGTTCGTTATCAACCACGCAAGCGCACGGTCGACCTCCCACGAAGGCTTATTCCTGCAAGCGAATCGAGAACACAAGCAAGAACAAAGAAGAAGCAATCTCGAATTGCAAATTGATATTAAGATCGCGAATTTGGGGTTCCACAAACCAAAAGATCGGCGATACTGCGATGGCAGAAATATATCTAAACAAAACCTAACTCTAACAATGATGGCTATGAGGATTTAATAGGCAGAAGGGCGGTGGCTAGGGTTCGGGATGCCCCCCTCTGCGTGGGATACAGGGCCAAAGCCCAAAAACAAGGTGATGGACCATCGGGAGGCCCAGCAGAATCTGATCGCCCCTTGTCTCGACGATTGTGATCAACTCAAAAGGAATTTGGATGTATGACTGGATCCGTTGGAAAGGTATCGTCGATGGCTTCTCCGTAATGTACTTGAACACCCCAAACAGAGTTGATATGAATCTCCTACGCCTGTTTGAAGACAGACTGCTCCGCTGTGACCGAACCGGACTCCAACTCGTGGTAGACTTGGTTCCCGACCTGTCGTGGCGCAGAGTTCCATCCTCGCTGATCAACACCATAATTCCTAAGTACAAGCACAATATTATTATGTAGTAACTCCCTCTTATGGGTACTCTCTTGCGTGGTAAGGAACGAGCCCACCTGGTGGTTTAGTTATCGCGCACATGCCATTGTTATTGGTCCTTGCACAATAGGTGGCGGTAGAGAGGACGCATCGGTAGGGGTGATGTTCTCGTCAATGGAGGACTTCACCTTCTCGCCAAAGACTTTGAATTGGGCCTTGGTCTTTATTTGATAAGCTGCAAATCAGTTAGCCAGGATGATGCGACACGGATGTTAATAGAACCGGGCCAAAGAGAGCTTAAGTTGGAGAATTTACCCATCAGCTCTAGAGCTGACTTCTCGGCTTGGGTGTTGGCCAGGAAAACTTCTCCTTCCATGGCCTTCTGCTTCGCTCCTACCACTTTCTGGTTTTCATCCAGGGCCTTGCACCTTTCTTGAAGGGAAGCCAGAGCTTCGTCACGGCCTAAAAAGGAAGATTGATTATAAGATGTTCTCAAAACTAGCAATGAGCTTGACTCCACTTGGGTGGGTTGTTACTTCGGATGGTGTTAGCTTCTTCCATGTGGCTGAGACGCAGTTTGGTGACTTCCCTGCGAAGCTCTTCGATCTCGCCGTGGTATTGTGATTTTTGCTCATAAAGCGCATTGTCAAACTCGTCTCTAGATTTAATTGCTCGATGGCTTTATGGAGACATTGGGTTTTCTGCGCCGACCCCTTGCTCATGCGCTGTACATAGGCAAAGAGAACGATTGGATGCATTTCAATTATGATAAAGTTCAAGATGTGAAGATGGTTCACCTCAAGCACTTCATAGCTAAACTTCGCCGCGTTCCGCAACGCTTGCCATTCTTCTGTCTCCTAGGCGTCATCTACCTCGTAGCCTTCCATTTCCTTCCTCCATTTTACACGGAGAGGAAGAGTGGAGGCAGTGGCAGCAGAGCGAGGAACTTCCTCGATTTCTGGTTCTGAGCTCCCTGGAGTAGGGGCTGGGATGGGACCCTTAGCCTTGGAGGATTGATGAGTGCGCGGGGATGGCGAAGTAGGCGGTAGGGGAGCTGTGTGCTGTGCCGGCTTACTAATTGGGGTCGGATCAACTCGAGAACTCGGTGGTGGAGGAGCAGTGGATGCAGTGGTTGGTGCCTTAGTACTGGATTTGCCTTTGGACATACCCGAAGAGGGTTTCCTGTGAATAAAAGAAGATATCAAGAGCACAACTCTGTTAAGATAGCCAAAAAAAGAAGTCATGAGGGAAAACCTTTGTGTCGTTGTGAATTTGATGCCTACAATTTTTTGAGTGGGTCGTCCACTCGGGATTGCACCAGAAGGTCCTCCTGGCCCTAATGCGGCCTCTCGGCTAGCAATCGGAGGCAATGGGGGGCTTGGAGCTCGCACAGCGGAGGCAGCGCCAGACTTTGGATTTTGACGGCATTGGTGCAGGAGCGGTGTGTCATCCTCTTCTTTGTCCTTTTTAGCTGGAGGGGCATCAGCTGAGTCTTCTGCAGGACGCTTAAGCGATGCTTCCTTATGGTTACGGGCTTCGGGGACTGGATAGGCTGAGAAGAATGCGACATGACCTGCAAAGGGAAAAAACCGGGTCAATCATGGCGGAATTTTTTGATATCAGTTGGAATTGAAAGAGAGGAAGTTTTTTTCTTACCGCTAGAGGAGTGTTCGACAAACGATATGGACTCGATCGGGCAGTCAGCATTATCGATAAGCATGCCTGGGGCGAAGAGGTCACCCACTCGATCGGTTAGGGATTTTCAGGAGATCTTGTATTCACTTTCCCGAGTGGTGTCTTTAGACCATGAATATTCGAACCCGAGGTGCACTTTTTCCTTCAGTGGTTGGACACAGTGGAAACTATAGCTAATGACTACACCGATGCCGGTCAGCCCCTTAGCTTTCAAATCCTCAAGGAGGGGAAGCAGTTCTTTAACTTGGTTATTTTCGCTCTCGACGAGAGGGGAGGACCAAGAAGTGAGGACGGAAGGGCAATTTCCCGTGAATGGTGGAAGAACTGGCGGAAGATTGGTGCAATAAAACCTTTCGGCATGCCAGCCTTTATTTGAAGTTTTCATCGGAACTGCCTCCTCCCTCGGTTCTCTCCGCCGGTTCGAGACTTGTATAAAAGGGGCAGAGAGAGAAGGGAGGGAAGGTTCCGACATTCTGTAATCACATTCCTCACAACCACAACAAGAAAAGAGCTAAGGCTCGGCAGGAGTAGGACTGTTACCTGCGAGGGGGTCCGAACCTGGGTAAACCCTGCGTGTCGCTACTCACCGTGCCCGACGCTCAAATCGAACTGAGCCCGAGCTGATCGGCTAGCAACATAGAAAATCTGACAGGGGTGTGATCCGCAGTGGTTGAGCGGAGAGCACGCCGTCAAGGTCTGGATCGGCCTAATCGTTCGGATGGCGACAAAATCATTCGGGATTCAACAGCAGTATAAAAACGAAAGTAAGAGTAGTTTGGAGTGCCAAAAGATTTTCATTAATTAATGGCTCTTAGGACGGATTAAAAAAGGTACTTTGCAGCGCAACACAGTGAGCTAGGGCTCATCGCTGGCTTGCAAAGAATCAAAAGAAAAAAAGAAGAGAAGATCTCTTTCCCTAGCGACGTGGATGAGGCACCCAATACCGTTACTAGGGATATCATCTTTGTCCTTCAGCAGTAGGAGCAGCCCTAGAACCATCCGTCTACTAGCATGGAGGTGACCAGTGCGTCCCTCGGCTGGATTCGCACTGAGTAAAGTTCTGAAAATCCACAAATGAGGGCAATAATGGACTCCTCGGTGTGGATCTCTGCGGGTACCTCATGCCATTGCCTCCAGAGGTCTTCCATGAGGGCATGGACAGCGGCGGCTTGCACGGCTGCACCAATGGCCCATTAATGTAGCTCTTCGCCCTAACTTTCCATGGTGGCAAAATAGAGAAGGAGAGGAGACTAACTGCTTTGCGAGGAGAAGGCTGCATGAAGACTGGATGCGGCGCTATACGATGTACTTGGGTTCTTTTTATACACGAAGAATACGAAGAGATGCACCTCGTGACCTGTTCTAAACACATTAAAACCATCGTGATGATGGGACAAAAGTGCGTGCGGGTGCGTTTCTCGGCGGTGGCGTGTGACACTTCGGCTGAGCAGGAATGGTGCGAAGACTCTTCGCATTCCCCCAAATGGGTTTGGGCCTAAGTTAATTAAGCAAAGGGCAATACCCTTAATATGCTTTCACAACAACACCCACTAACACTGGCGATATGTTGACATCGAGCCTAATTTGGCCTTGGTATACCCTTGAGGGCATATGACCGGAAGCGCCACCTAATAAAAATGTTATATGGCATACCCCATGCTGGGTCACTAGCCAACTTTGCATGTTCAACGTTGGGTGTTGATGAAACTTGGATACTGTTGCGAAGGTATGTCTTTCATAGGTCGCCAGTTGTATACCGCAGCAAGGATACAAATACCTCTCGGCCAAACTTTATCCTGTCGGTACGGCCTTAACTGATTCGCCAGCTAATGCCTTCTCTGGTTGGGACAGGTACCACCTGGCTGAAAACGTGTCCCATATTGGACCGAGTGCTGGTTCCTATAAGTCAAGGTCAGGCGTTTGATGCTGTATACATTCTAAATGCACAACATGCAGTACGCCACAAGACCGAAACTGTGATTGCATGGCTTAAGGCACACCCCATGATGGGCCGATCACTGAAAGCAGAGTGGCGGGCCTCATAAAATAGATCGATTGCTGGAATCTCGGTATTGCCGAGTCGGGCGTTGCTCTCAAAATTCTAACTCAAAGATCTCGAGTCCTTTACAATCTCTTTCAGATTATAGGAACGATCATATGAACTAGTCGACGGGACATCTGACTCAATTGCAAAGCACTCGGGGGCTACTATGGACTACGTGGGCCTCGATTATCCTCACGGAGGGCTCATGAGGTAGCAAACGGGGGCGACCCGAGCCGGCTGGATGAGATGATATCCACTCAGACTGCATGTAACTTGGGCATCAAGGATAGTCCTAAGGATAGAGTTTGATTCTGTTTGATTAGAAGATCCACATGTGTAAACACCGGTGTGTATACATGCTGGACTCTCTAGAGATCATACCATGTAACCTTATCCCCCTTACACCATATAAAGGGAGGGGTAAGGGCCGTAGAGGCATAGGAACTTCCTTGATCACCAGATCATCCTCATAATTCCAGAACACAGGATTAGGGTGTTACCTCAGTTTTGAGGGCCTGAACATGGATAATCCCTGTCTTGTGTTACCACTGAGCTTGAGATCTAGAGCGTAACCCCAATTAAATCTATTGCCGACGATAACCCCCGATAAGCTACCCGTCGACAACCGACATTAGATGTCAAACACATGAATAGCTACCTACGACTAGAGGCAGGAGGGATAAGAGGGGAGGGAGATATACCACTAAGAGGCGACGTAGTTGACAAGAATGGAGGTGCCGACGAGGTCTCCGCCGAACAATTCTTGGCGATCTGGCGAGCATCTCCCAGTAAGAAATGCGAAGAACATCAAAGTAGGAGGGAGAGGGATCGCCATGGATTTTATAGCAATGAAGGAGGCAACGTTTCGGCAGGGTACCGAAGGTTTCCATGTCGAGAAGACATTTCCAATGAGGTGGAGCGTTTTGGGAGTCTTCCATATATGGGATTTACTTAACTTGCAAGCTAAGACGGGCGAGAAAGGAAAAATATGAAGAGAAGGAAAGTGGGGGGTTGCTGGACTGGGAGGGTTGGCTAGGGCAGGAGTGGGAGTGGCGCTAGGGGCAGGGAGAAAGGAAGGGGCAAAAAAGGAAAAGGGTGGTGGGGTCCACCCACAAGTGGGAAAGAAGGAAAATAACTGATTAATAAATATAAATTATAGGGTCACAACTATCTTCGTGCAAATAAATAATTTAAATCAAATCAATCGAATTAAGAGTACATAGTTAATAATTCATTTACTTTTGTAAAAAAATAATATAAGTCTTTTATTTGCTTTGCAACCTTTTTGTTTAAATCGAATTAGTTTTACGAACAAAAATGATTATAGAGGTAACATAATCATTTTCAATGGTTTAAAAAATGTTTTAATAGAAATACTTTTTTATGCGATGCAATGCCATGATGTATGTGGTTTTGGTTTTTGGAAATGAGGATGTTATACTTTGCATTCCCCTAGCAGTTATTAATGCTAAGTGTGCCCTAGGTACTACACTTTAGGAATACAGATTAATACCGTCGGCTAAAACTATTTACGATAAACACGTATTTACGTCGGCCTCAGATAGCCGATGTTAATAGAGTTATTTACGTCGGCCCGCAGGAAAAGCCTTCGTAAATACGTGATCCATGACTCCAGCATATATCAACCATGTGCTCACACACTATTTACGTCGGCCCTATATCTATTTATGTCGGCCGGGCCGACGTTAATAGGACACGTGGCTATCTAAACTTATTTACGTCGGCCTAGCCCACGTCAATAAGACACGTGGCTTTATTTACGTCAGCCTGGAGAGCCCACGTAAATAAGCCTGGCCTTATTTGTTTTTGTCCCCAGCAAGCTATAGGATTCCCCCCATTTTTCACTGTCGCCGCCACACCGCCACGCGCCGCCGCCGTTTGCTGTGTGCCCCCATCTAGCAGCAGAGGAGGCGATGTCGACATCGACGATCCATCATCTTGCTGTTCTGGGATGTGTAGTATGGAACGCGATGTGTCTCCTGCTGATTTTATCAGTGGCATATATGTACTTAGCCCTTGTTCTTTCACCGGTCGGAGAACAAACAATCTCAGTGGCATAGGGTAGTTGGATTACTCCACACTTGAAAATATTTGTTGTGTTCAACTTGAATGAAATGGCCACATATAGTAGATATCACATTGCTAGTTGTGATGATTGCTAATTACTTGTTTTATATTTGTAAGGTTGTGAAACATGCCTTCGGTTTTTTAGTTTGTGCTGGTTTGATCTGTAAATGTGCATGTTACCTTGCTCGACAAAATTTATTCTTCTATCCATACTGCTAATGTTCTAAGCAATTATTAATTCATTTATGCAAAAACTCATGGATAAGGCTTGTTGTATTGTAGTTTTCGTTATATATTATCGGCAAATAATTGTCTTATGTTATGATTTTTTAATTTCTTACGACTTACACTTTACGAAACACAAGTCAACCAAACCTATATGTCACCCGTTCAGGAGCGGTATATCTCATATTGATATATATGAGATGTATCGCTCCCGAATTGTCCACGTCTTTGGACAGCCTGGCGATGGACGGCTAAGTGCGATTTGTCGTGGATGTCGTATGATCCAAACGGAATTTTGGTCGCATAACCCAATTGTTCTTCGATGCACAAGTATCAAGCGTGCGTTCGGAGAACAGCGGTGTTATCCTGCTGAAATTTCATTTGGATTATTACGACATCCACGACAAACCACGCTTAGCTGTCCATCTCTAGGTGGGTTTAGGTCATGGGAACATTGTCGGTGCCGGTTTGAATCACGAGCTATCTCTTGAAGATTGGAATGAAGCAATGTTATACATGTACACATATATTCCTGAAATGGAACAATATTTCACGTAAGAACTTTTTTGCATATTTGAAATTTGGCTTTTGTAATCTAGATTATAGTTTAATCAAATGCAATGTAGGTTGTTTGATACACAACATTGGAGTTCAACGCAAAAATCTACAACTGAACAACTTGATAACTCTCGACGTGGTGGTCCTAACTTTGTGACTTGGTTCCGACAACACGTATAGTTCTTATAACACTTTGTGACTTGTGACTCATCATTTGTTTAGAGCAATAATGTAGTAATTACTGTTCTATTATTTGCAGTGCATGCGTGATGCTAGCGTCCCTGAAGATCTTCGGCAGCTATCGCACTGTAACACCACTATAAAAAAGTTTGGTAGTTATGATGTCAATGGGTTTCGCTTTCGTACCGCACAATATGAATCAAGCCGTCCTCAAGCAGCCACAGTAAATAATGGAGTTGTAACCCTAGCGCAGAGTGCGGATGGTCAAGAAATCGAGTACTACGACATTCTTCGAAACATAGTTGAGATGAAGTTCGGCGGTCTAAAGGAACTTAGAGTATATTTCTTCTATTGTGATTGATTCCACGATAAAACAGGGATGCGTCAAACAAAGGATCTTGGTTTGGTAGAGGTTAAGCATGAGTCACGCCTTACAAATCACAACTAGTTCATTCTTGCTCACCATGCTGAGCAGGTGTACTACCTTCCATAACCATGTCGGAATAAACACTTAACACCATGGTGGGTTGTACACAAGGTGAATCCTCTTGGTCGCTTGCACACCCCCTGGGAATGATGAGTACATAGAAAGTAGGCTTGATAGCATGGCCGATGAAGCATATCAAGAAAATGGTTTGCCAGGCTCATTTGAAGTTGACATTGGGTCAGCACTTGATGAATTAGTCGACGACATCACAGATGTTATTGTCGAGGATGTTAGAAAGAAGAAGAAACGACGACGTGTTGATGACACTCAAGATGTTCCTAGGACAAGATGACATAGTACCCGTATGAATGAACTCCTCGATGATGAATACTTCTAATAAGTATAAATATTGCATTTTTATGATATCTTTGTCTCTTTAATATGATATTTTCATTATGATGTCAATGTTGATTACTTCATTTGCAGGATGTCATTTTTTCGGCATACACGTTCTGGGTCTTCAAAGAGTAAAGGATCTCTATTCAGAGGTTCTAGTTCTTGTCAGAGCCGACAGAGACGGTTTGAGAGATGCCTAGAGGAGGTTGTATTCTTTAACTTGTAATTTTGATTCTTTTCTTCTATACTTGCACTAACTATGTTCACATTTAATTTCTCAGGTGGTAAGTTCAGGGCCTAGGGCAGAGCTAAGGCAGGCTGTAGAGGAGGCGAGGGAGGAGCCGATGCATGTTGTGGAGGAGGCGAGGCAGGCTGTGGACGAGGCAAGGGAAGATGCTTGCGAGGACGCAGGGAACACTGAGGGAGAGGGGAATGGTGCTGAGGGAGAGGCAGATGGGGCTGAGGGACAAGAAGATGGTGCTAAGGGAGAGGAAGTCACTGTCTTTAGGTATTACTATGAAATAAGTAGCATTTATTAATTATGCATTGTTGATGACATTCAATATCTATTGTAGGTATAGGGGGGCTAGTCAGATTCCACCAGTGGCACCTATGCAGGCACGCAGAGTAATCAAACCACTTGGTGATTGGTGAGTAAAAAGCACATGATATATACATACAACTTACCTAATTCAACTAATAAATGGTCATGCAGGCAATGGATTGATGTAGCTTGGACAGGCAAAGAAAGGTTGAGACCGGTGAATGGCACGCTTGGATCTATCTTGCATTACCATTATCCTGGTTTAGTGCAGATCAATGGGGAATCTGTGCCAACGACCAAGTGGAAGCACTACAAGTTGGCAGAAGATGCAGTGCATGGAACTGTTTCAAGTCGTGTGTGGGTGGACTTTTGGGTAATTCTCTAATTTTTGGCATGTACAATACAATTTCTTCTTGCAAACAATAATATAATGTGTAGCTGCAAATTGTTTTCTTTGTAGGAAAGATACTGTTTACCAAATGGTGAGGATCAGCAGTCGTTGCAAGCTCATGCAAGATCTGTTTTCAACAATGCAGCTACTAGGGCTCTGAGGGAGATGATGTATCAGGATTGTATCCAGGCGGTGAACTTGTATTATAAGAAAGTGCTCCATCAGGACATGAACAAGAAGATGGGTGCTTCAAAAATTTACCTTCGTGAGGATCAGTACCAGCAAGTTATGTTGGGTTGGTTTTGGATTTTTTTCATGAGTGCCATTATAAAGTTGCGATACTTCAGAAATGCCATTACAAAACGCGTATTGCTATTAACGCCATTATTTCTGCAACTATATATCACCCATGCCATTTTCGGGTATTTCGGAGGATTGACGACGTACACTAAATCAAATAAGATCAAAATATGTTTCTGACAGGCGGGGCCCGCATGTCATCCTCATCTTCTTCTTCATCCTCCTCCTTCCTCCACCTTCTTCCTCACATCCCGTCGCCGCCCCTCCACCTCACCGGAGCTCCGTGAGCTCGCCGCCGGACGCCTCTGCGAGCTTCGCCGTGCCAGTGCTCCGCCATTGCCACCGCGAGCTCCGCCTTCGCTGTCGCCACTACGAGCTCGCCGCCTCGCGAGCTCCGCCATCACCGCGAGCTCCGCCTCCGCTGCCGCCGCTACGATCTCGCTGCCTCCGCGAGCTTCGCTGTCGCTGCGAGCCCCGCTGCCGCCGCGACGAGCTCGCTACCTTGCAGAGCTCCGTCGATGCCGCCGCCGCCGTGCACGAGCTTCGCCCTGCACCTTGCCGTGCGGCGCCGCCCCTTGCTTGCCTTGTTGGCCATGGAGAAGAAAGAGAGAAGGGGAAAGGTAGAGGGAGAAGGAAGAAGATGATGATGAGAGGATGACATGTGGACCCCGCCTGTCAAAAACGTATTTTGATCGTATTTGATTTAGTGTACGTCGTAAATCCTCTGAAATACCTGAAAATGGCATGAGTGATATATAGTTGCAGAAATAATGGCGTTAATAACAATACGCGTTTTGTAATGGCATTTCTGAAGTATCGCAACTTTATAATCGCACTCATGAAAAAAACCCAATTAATAAATGTCCTGAAGCATGGGAAGCACTTGCTTGTCGTTGGGCCTCCCCTGCATTTCTTGATGATTCAAACAAGAAGGGAGGTAACAGAGAGGCAAGTGAAAGTGTAGCTCATCGGTTCGGTCCTGATGGACATCAGCGACTTAAAACGCGGATGGTACACACTTCATACTTCTACATTGGATCACAATTTGTCTAGTTGTTATAATTCATAACTCTGCAACAATTCTGCATTGATTTGTAGGGAGCGGAAAGTAGTTCAAGTCCAGCCGGTGATGTGCAAGCTTACATTCAAGGCCACCGAGGTTCTGATCCTGCAAATCCAGAACAACTTTGCTCTCAGAAGGCCACAGACAGTTTGGTCAGTTCAGACTTAGAAAAGGCCAGTTATGTGATGGTTACTATAATATCATGTTTATTTCAGTTCAGACTTACAAAAAAACCAGCTATATGATGGTTAGTATAATATTATGTTTATATGAGGAACATGCATGTATGTGATTAATTAGATGAGAGGAAAATGTTTATGTTTATTCTGGTTACACATATATTCGATGGTTGCTTGCTGGTATATCATTCATGCTTGCTATTTGCAGACTAGTTATGGAAAAGTGATGACCGACACTCACGGGGCTGATTACAACTTGTGGAGTGAACCTATTGACCCTGTTGCTCTGTACACTAGTGAGGGTGGCAAGAAACATGGAAGATTTTCCATGCTTAACGGCTGCTTGGATACTAGCGCTGTCTTGAGTACAGCAAGATCAACTCAAGTCTCACATGTTAGCGGGACGAGTCCTCGTGAGAATCGTCTAGAGTCGGAGCTAAGACAACATGCAGCACGTGAGGCTTAGCTGGCTGAGCAATTGAGGCAGAGTACTTTGTGACATGGCAGGCACAACAACAAGCAGCTCTACAAGTAAGTTTCTTCCATATTGTTTGTCATGAATTAATTTGTCGATTGTATTTGCATTCAATATTTTATTTATTCTATCTACTCGTGCATAACTTGTCTATTTTAGATAATAATATGACATGATAATTATGTCATTTGTAGGCATACATGTCGCGGCGGTTTGGAGAACCAATGCATCTCCCTCTGTTTCAACCTCCACCTATCTTTGCAGCGCCAGCTCCTGCCCCTCCCCCTCCTGATGATGTTGTTGGTGGTAGCCAGCAAGCCGTCACTTCGGATGATGGTGTTGGGGGCAACCATGCTTCGACAAGGACATCTCCTTCGGTTGCCAACGTTCCTGCTTTCGAAGGTGATGCTGGTAGTGGCAATCGTTTCTACGGTACTCCTGACAATTGATATCTGGTCATGTCGGGCTTACGTCGCTTAGCTTTGCATGTGTTGAACTTGTATCGCTCCTCTTTGTACGTGATGGACTTGTATGGACGGTTTATATGTGATGGACTTGTATGGATGGTTTTGTATGTGATGGACTTTTATCACTTTTTTGTGATGCACTTGTATTTATATATGTGATGATTATATATATGTGATGTGAATTTGTTGCCGTTTACGATGTGTTGAGATGGAATATATTAATTGGATATGCATGTGATGTGATTTAGTATTGTGAAATGTATTTGAATTCTGTATTTGAATTCGAAATAAAGCATGAAAATTGCTGGAAATGCTGTATTTACGTCGGCCAAGGCCAATATTTACGTCGGCCACGGCCCACGTAAATACAACCATCACAAGCCAATGCTGGCGTGGCCTGTATTTACGTCGGCATGTGGCTCACGTAAATAATCGCCACGTCAGCTTAGAGAGTGGTGTTAAATCTGACGTGGCACTTATTTATGTGAGCCATGGCTCACGTAAATAAGTGCCACGTAAGCATTTCATGGCCGGCGGAATGCTGACGTGGCACTTATTTACATGAGACATGGCTCACGTAAATAAGTGCCACGTTAGCATTCCATGGCCGGCGGAGACCGACAAAAACATATTGACGTCGGCCCTAAATACTTGTATTAACGTCAATGAAATTACATGAGCTTATTTACGTCGGCAAGCCCACATAAATAGCTATTTACGTCAGCTTTCAGCCTATTTACGACGGTTTGTGGCCCACATAAATAATCCGGATTCTTTTAGTGCTAGTTGTCGATTCCAAAGGGACGGGTAACAACTTGGGCGGTAGCAGCTCTCCGTGGAAGCCCATACTCGGCACATGTTGATCAAGACTTTCAAATACTTAATCTCCAACACAACACATACATTGGGACTTCGCATCACACTAAGGCAAGGCAATGTTTTAGGGACAAGCTACCATGAATAGTTATCTTTGTGGTTTTTTATCCCTAAGCCTTAGTACAAATGACCCTTCTTGTGCGAGGGTAAGGAGAGACCCCATAAGATCCAATATTTTCTTTCGCAAATGTACATCATCGTGACGAAGCACTTGCGTTGAGATCCATGTGGAGGATACCTCGGTGTTGTGATGAATATATGTTTTGATGAGATTTTGAAGTAATTTGGTAGAGCATTTGTCGGAAGGGGCACAAATTTTGAAACGGTGTCCGGTGGTGATGGACAATGTCCAACAGATTCATATCCGGACTGATTGTGTGGTTAATTGCATTCCAATGATTCTTTTGTACATGGATTTCAAGGTTGATGATGTTTCTGAAGCTAACCTTGTACTAGAAGGTAAGTGTTTGGTTTGGACTCGTCTATGTGATGTAGGTGCCGGTGCGTACGTGGCTGACGCCGTTCCGCGAAGGCAAATTGGAGGTTTAGGCGTCCGGGGTAAGGCAGGCGACCGGATTCGGTACCTCGCGGTCACAAGAGATGGTGTGGATGTGAAGCTTCTCTACGGCTAGGATACGAGACAGCTGGAGAGTGGAGACTGGGCATCGGTCACTTGGCGGTGAAGTGGGGCTGACTAGTGGGCCTAGGTGTGGGCTGGCGACCAGGATGCTGCGAGGATGCATCTCGAGGAATATGTCGTGAATATTACTTGTTGGGAGAGAGTTATAAGGTGTGTGTATGTTGTACACCGTTGATCCTTGGATCAAGGGTGGAGACAACCCCTAGGGTTTAGGGGTCTCACCCCTGAGGCTATAAATAGAGGGGAAGGAGAGCACCTCCTCCTAACCACTCAAGTTAGAAATTTCAGATTTGTGAGAAACATGTGTGGGAGAGAGAGGGTGGCACCTGCGAGTGTTTGTGGTCGCGAGTGCAACTTGTAATCTTCCAACTTTCTATGCAATAAAACCTCCGTTTTTCAAGTTCATGACTCATTCTTGCTAGTTCATATGTTTTGATCTTGTTACTTTTGTTGTTTTTGTTACAACTAGTTAATTTATATCCTTTCTTTCTTTATGCTTTTGATCCATGATGTCTTGAGGGTGCTCATATGGTTTTACATCTCTTTTGCACCTTAGAATTGACTAGAGATCAAGTTTTTCCACTAGTTGCAAATTTGTTCAGAACTTGTTCATCATGCACCAGACAGCATTTGATTTTTAAAAAAATTACAAAACTCATTTTTGAGTGCTTTCACTTGGAGAAGTTCCGTGACTTCCATATCTATCAACACAAAAATTTGCTACTGATGGAGATTCTTAGTTTGGGTGCAGTGAGGTGAAAATCGAGCCCCAAAATTTCTAAACGAGATCTGTAACACACTGTAGTGTTCGCATTTTCCTAATTTATGTGCAAGGAGTTTTGAGAAGATATTTGGAAGAGTGCTTCATGACTCATTGGTCAATAGGGAGAAAAATTCCTAAAACGTTTAGCATCAGAAACCCACCATCTCTCTACTACAAGTGAGAACAAATTCTGAATAATCTACTTTGTTTTTCTAAAAGTAACTTTTGGTATTTGGCTTGATCCTCTTTATTAAAGCATGGCTTGAATTGGTTCCCTTTTGCTTGAACACTTGACAACCAGGATTGTGACTAAAATAACCCCTCATATTTTCATGGTCTCAACCATACAAATTAGGGGTACATAGTTGTCACAGTGTTTTAATTTTGAAAGGTGGGTGAATTCAAGGAGCACCAGTCCGATGAAAAGCCTTCAAGGCTCCCATTCACCAAGAAAATTGGCTGTATGACACTCGGTTGATGTGTCTCGCAGAAACTAACACCGGGTTGATGTGCCTTTTGATAAATAACACCGGACACACCTATTTCTTTTATATATGACATTTTGAGCATTTTGCATCCTTTTCCCTTCTTTTTCTTTTCTTTTCCACCAATTTAAGATGTGAAAAGACCGAAATGCTCCTGCCTTAAGTACTTGTTATTCACTAGATTGGTTGGCAAATATAAAAATAGATTAAGCTAATTGCTATGCTCCTCCAGGCTCCAACCGAATCATATATCTCTGTTCCAATCAGCCAATTGATTTCCCGCCATATATAATTCATAAATATTTGCCAACTAATCTAGTGAATAACAAGTACTTAAGGCAGGGGTATTTCGGTCTTTTCACGTCTTAAATTAGTGGAAAATAAAATAAAAAGAAGGGAAAAGCCAGCAAAATGCTCAAAATGTCATATATATAAAAGGAATAAGTGTGTCCGGTGTTATTTATCAAAAGGCACATCAACTGGGTGTTAGTTTCTACGAGGCACATCAACCGAGTATCATACAACCAACTCCTCCTCCCCATTCACCCCCTCTAGTCATCGTAGCAGGTTTACAACTGGTCATAGAGTTGTTATTCCTTCTCTAGGAGGCTTGAATCAGGATAAAAACTATCTTGCGTCTTCTTCTTTGCATCATAACGCTAAAATCTTTATGACATCTTGCAAGTCGTGATCATAATGAAAGGGAGCTCTCTTGTCCCTCAATTCAAAGGTAATCTCGACTAGGGAGTGTGGTTCCCGATCATCGACAGCTGGCGCTCACCGCAAGGACTAAAGTTCTCTTGTTGTGATCTTCCTACAAGATGTTGAAACATATGCATATCTTTATCAAATAAATACTAATCTTTCATATTCTAAATTTTAGTTGTTTTATTATCGTAAAATAGTAGTTATATACTTTTCTTGCAAAATGGTATGTTTTTATTATTTTATTTTCTTTATATAAAAATATTTTTTAGATTTATAATTGATAGCGTCCTCCCACGAAAACAAGCCGCATCGATCCTTTTACACAGCAGGAAAGTAAAAAAGAAAAAGAAAAAAATTCGGGGTAGCGCTACGACGCTATCAATTTCCACGTACCATCAATCCCGCTCCCAGAAGAGACTACGCGCATAAAATAAAAAAAAATGGCTCTTGCGTCAAATCATTCCTGCCCTCCTTGGGAGCAACTCCTGCATGCAGTGTGTGCTGCGTTTAGGCTTTTCCCAAATCATTGCTGACACTCACTCACTCCAAGACGAGGAGTGTAGGAGTAGGAAGGAGTACATGTCAAGAGAAGAGAGAGGATGCATGTAGTGCTCGTACTCCGGTGTCCTACTATTCAATTGTAGATGCTCAACACACTCATGATCTCATCACTCCGCTTCTTGCTAGAGACTAGCGAGCGATCGATCCATCAGCGAGGCGCACGCAGATTCCACTGCGACTGTGCCCCTAAACGTACTTGCCTAGCGCAGTCGCTTTGATCCGGCCATTATTCCCCTCCTCGTGGCTCGAAATGCACCGCATCAAACACAAACACCACCGATTGCTTTCCTTCAATTAATCGACCGCCCTTGTGGTTCAAAAAATGAAAAATATTCCTTGGGTTTTTTCCTATCTAAAAGAAATCGTCGCTGCGGTAAAAACATGCACCCGTACCCGGGATTAAAATAAAAAAGAGAACACCACGGTGAAATGTTCACGTCAGGACGGCACGGTACGGCCGGGAGTAGAACAAATGGAGGTGCAGCGGCGTAATTTTATCTGGCGTTGTCCGTACGTGCAGCTCTGAGCCAGTGCCCAGCAAGGCTGTACTTCACATACGTACAGCGATATGGCCATATGGGCACGACCAGCATGGGCTGCAAAAATTCTTTTCTAGTAATTTTTAGTAGCTCGCCAGGGCTTCAATTCTGCCAAGGGCAGACATGCATGGCTCGGGTGTGCAGGCTATTTTAAGCTAAGACTAATTATAATTAACAGCGATCCACTGTCGACCCGTAGAATAACAGCTAGCAATTCTCTCGGCAAATACATAAATCGTGTAGAATGCCCGTTATTGAAAAGGTGGAAGCTTTTCAAAGCAAGAACAAAACAAAGAACCCGTGGGTTGCGCCTTAAGGATACGGATGGATTACATTAATGTGGATTACATTAAGTAGTAGTGGAGCGTTGTTGTGTTCTGGTGTGTGGGGCAACTCCAACATCCAAATCTACGCTTTTGACCAGGAATAAAAGGTGTTTATATATACCCCTGTCTCACATATCCTCATGCAGTCATGCTCCTTTGATTATGGTTTGAATGCCCCACCCCACACACACACACACTGATCAGCTTTCCTCGTTTCTTGTTCTTGCTGCCTCCTTTGCCAATATGGGGAAATTAATGATGGGATAAAAGATGCATTCAAATGGGGGCGTGATATATGGCGATGCCTCTTATGGAATGCGCCTCTTTGCCCTCCAGGGGATTAAACTAAGACGAAGCAATCATGAAATACCAATCTCAAAGTCATGCACCTAGCATAGCCAGCTCTCTCTTTCTCTCTCTCTAAAAAAAATGCTGTTCATTCATCAGTGCTGTAAGAGCCCAGGCTTTTCACCCAATAGATAATGGCAAGTCCTGCCTGCCTCTGATCGGCTTCCCTTCCTGCAGAAAAGGTCATGTACGCTTTTGCGATGTCCCAGCTTAATATAATCATCGTCGCCATTAGTTTACTGACGGGCGCTGATGCGCCAAAGATACTGCAAGTGTGGTCGATGCGCATTCATGCACTCCGGCGCTCAAATCCACGAAATCTTGATTACCAGCAGCAGATCATGCGCGCCGTCGATCGATTAACCACTAATTCTACATGAATACGTGCAAATTGCTGTTGAATTTGATACAATATTCTTTCAGGCCTGTATTTTATCAGTCCAGGAATTAATTTTGATGTGCCATGTGCTGGAGGGCCTAGGAAGAGCAGATGTGGTTGACTAAACAATGCACGGTAAAATCACCCTTGGTTAAAAAAAACAATGCCCTCTCCAGCTACTGATACAGGTCGTTTCGGACTAGCACATATATTCCCAAAGTACAACTAACTTTATCACTAATTAATATTATAATTTACTCATGAAACATAATAAAATTTTAATATTATGCAAACATTTTCCAGGACAGGTTTGCATGCATATTCTCTGTCTTGCATTTAAAAATAACAAATATTTTGTTACAAGTCGAGCATATGTCGACTAAAATTCAAATATGAAAATATTAGATGCAATCGAATCTTCCCAAAAAATAATGGTTCATGTTTTATTTGTTTTTGTCCTGTCAAAAAACGAGGCGTCTTAGATACAAATTATCACAGTTTAGCTTTCCCAACGCAAACTTGACTAGTAATTTTATTTCAATATATATTATATATAACAAGCTTACGAAAAAATAATTCACACAAATCGACTCAACTGTTAATTAAGAAAGCATGACTATACATTAAAAAAACTCGATTTTTTTAATCACCGAGAGGATCACCTAATTGATGCAAGTAATCACTATCTCGGTTGTATATAACATTAATTAGATAGTGGTGTAGTGTTGAATTTCGGGAAGAGCTCGAGGAGCGAGGAAAATGAAAAGAAATGTTGTGCCTTGGTGAAGAAAAGATCCTTATGTCAGATTCAGAAACGAAATGTAGATGAGTTTTTTTTTTCCTCAGAAGCTAAACCACCATTGTTTCACCGGTGCAAGTTCATAGCTAGTACTTAGTAAAGACCTTTCATATAATATATAGAGTCCTTTTTGAAAGCCTTGCATTAGATTGTAAACCAACCTAATTAAAAACAATCATTTTCTCCCTAAATCTACACTCACAAAACACTTTAATCGTCGACACCACCATTTGTTCATTTTTGACTTTGCATTGGCACATGTTTCGTGAATGAAGGACAAAAATAAGAAGACCCAAATAAAAAAACCACATATATTCATCCCTTTTGAAAACGAGAAAGATGTTCCGCGCATTTGCAAGACTAATCTTGTATTTGATTTGGAATCCTTTATTAATATGTCTTGCAATTGGTGTAATCGATATGGACTCCTTTTAATTGCCTCTATGTTATTATGTTAGTAGATGTGGACTACTCCCTCCGTTCCAAAATATAGGGCATGATGTTTTTTCAAAATTCAATGTTTGAAATCTTTGACTAATAATTAAGTAAAAATATACATGTTTTAGTATATGCATGTAATATATTTATATCCGCATTTAAAAGTACTTTGATATGATGTTAGTTTTGTAGTTGATAATGACATATTTTGAAAGAAATTAACGGTCAAAGTTATACTTTGAAGACCGTACCAAAAATTTATATGCCCTATATTTTGAAACGGAGGGGTATTATTTTAAGAATAAATCTATAAAATGGTATACCATTACGTGGCATGGAACGGTTAATCCGATAGCCTTCAAATAAAACTTATCGACCAGCCTCTTCATCATGGCCTCATCTTCCCATTGTTTCCATTCTCCACTGCTATCCCTCCTAATAATGATCCCCTCAATACCTCTACCCCTTGTGATGGGAGCATACCCACCTCCACCTCTCCTGCACCAACTCCTACACCAGCTTATGAAGGCCCCGTCACTCGCGCATGTGCCAAGAAACTTACTGGACAGGTGAATTCGCTTCTTAGCACCTATGGTGATATAACTGCGAATTATTTACTACTTAATGGTAGTTTGTTCACTATTGTTAGGTATGACGGGACAGAGACTCTGAACGTCGATGGAGAGATGGCAACGTATCAATGCGGAACTCCAGATCAAGCATGGACCAGCCAAGGAAAGTCAACCTGCGCACTCCATGGTCCAACTCGTGGGTTCGTCCATCTACGTGCAGCTCAACTTCAAACGGACACCCAGGCCACATACGACATCGGAATTCAACGTTCTTGCACTATACAGAAACAAAACGATGAGAGCCTTCCAACGGATCCGACCACACCACAAAATTCGTCCTGAAGCCTCGAGAATCTTCGAAACAAGTTTCTACACCAACCAGTGGGCCAAACTCGGCCTTTCAGACATGCCCGGATGAGGCCCAAGTGGTGGGCGCTCCATGGGAACCCTAACTCGAGCATGATTCACCCGTTTCCCCTTCCTAGCCATCACCATTTCCTCCCTATATTAGATTGGATCTTGTATTCAGAAAACAAGAGCACTTTTGATATTAAAATTAAAACTCTTATTTCTACGGATTGATAGCTTTGCTACCCGTTGGAAATTGAGAGTTCTATTCCACTGTCATTCTTGTGTGCTTGACTTTCATCATCTTGCAGGAACGTGTGTCTACTCTTGCGGTCTCGTAGACGTGCTGACCCTATCGTGTGGTTGGGCGAATTCTCTTGTCGCAGGCTTCCATTAATCAGCACAGTTGTTGGCGTCATCAGTTCGTCAGGTTGCACGAATCAAGATTATCCTGCTGATACTACGTCATGAAGATAGGGCACCCACCCGTATCATCTTGGTATCAGAGCATCGGTTGACACGGTACTATCAATTAACATAGTTCTTTAGTTTAATTTTTTGTCCTATACACAAAAAGCCATAACAAGTGTCTTTATTTTTATTTGTTCTGAGTTTTGGAGAGTTTAATTAGGTTTTTATCCATTAGATTCGTTGCTTTAGCAGCTGATCATATCTTTTTTTCGCGTCACCTTTTTTCATTCCGTAATCAGATTGACAGTCAGTCAGTATTTTGGTCATATCTGGAACATACAAACTCGGATTGTCGTGTTATTGGATGTTCTGGAACGAAATCCCCACAAATCTTTCAATATTGAGATTTTCTAATTCGGCCTCTAACAGTGCGCACAAATTCAATCTTTCTTGTTGTGCAGAAAAGTAGCGGTGAACCGAAACCCTATCCTTTGCGAAAACATTCACCCTTTTAGACTAGCTTTAGGTTTAGCTTTGGGCTGTTCATAATATCAACATATTATCTTGTTTGAGTTGCTCTAGCCATACCAAAAGTGTTCAAAGTGCAAAAAAAAAGTGCAAAGGTATAGAAAAAAATGAAAAGAGAGCTTGCTGAATTTTTTTTTAGCAATCAAGTGCCCTGCTTTGCTTTCATATTAAGCTAGCATCTCTCCATAACTTGTGCAATAAAGCTTTATCATTATTTGCTCACTTGTTTGATTGCATAAGTTTCATTATCTTTAATGTGTGAGTTTGTATACATACTTGTGATCAGCAACGTACGATAGCAATTGATATCTCATTGAATAACTACTTAATTGAACAATATCTAGAATAAAAGATTAAGTAGGATTTCCATACAAAGCTCCATATAAAACAACTAGCTGTAACGTACCTCGATTGCATTCGCTTGATCTATCAATTTGTGTTTGTTGTCTCTGACCACGAGAGCAAGTGCCATTCATTAAGGTTCGAGAAAGCCATCAGAACTTCGGTTGGTACGAGAAGGTGAGGATGGCGAGTCCACATATATAGTTTTGTAACTAATATTTGCTTGCTTTGTTTTTCTTTCCACTAACAAGGTCAGGTGATCACTCGAAGGCTCAAGGTGATGACAGACCAATGGATAGGACAGCATACAATGCACTTGTTGACACTCTGCGTCATAAGTTTCAACAGGGGATTGGAGCCTTGGAAGCACGTACAGTACAAGCTATTGATGGGGTTAAGAAATCAGTGCAGAATCTTGAGATCGAGTTGAATCAACAGGTTGGAGTACGCCAAGGTAGCATTGAACGACTTTAGGCAGCCATTGTTGATGAGTTGCGAGCCAATCGAGCTACCAACATGCGGCCATGCAATGAGGCAAACGGGGATGATGTTGTTCAGCCACCGGGAGCCTTGCGAGTAGGCAATAATGCACGGCCACGCAACGAGGATGCTCACGCCCACGACGGACTGAGCCGCGGGATTGGAGATGGTGCTCGCAATGAACGCCGAGGGCGTAGTCTTAATGAGGAGGAGAGATTTGGCAAGTTAAAATTTAAACGTCGAAATTTACAGGAGGTGTTGATCTAGAGGAATATCTCACTTGGGAACTAAAGGTTGACAAGATCTTTCATATGCACAATTATTCAGAGGAGAAGAAACTTGTCATGGCATCACTTGAGTTTGATGACTATGCCTTGATTTGGTGGGAACAAGTGCAAAATGAGATACTTGAGAATCGAGAACCACACATTGCCTCCGATTTGTCTCCACGTTGCCCGCCGTTGCCACCACGATGTAGTTGTCGTCGCCCACTTGGGTTGGCAACCTCTTTGTAGTCTTGCCCTACCAAGACGACAAGGATGATGACGATGAGGAAAAGGAGTAGGAAGTGGACGATGACGACAAATGAGGACTGTAGCCTAGACTACCTTGCCTGGTTATTGCACACCATGTTAAGGAAGGCCTCTTGCCATAAGTGCTGCGCCACAATTTCGTCCTACCACCTTCTGTGCCTACTAGGCTTGCCGGTTCCACAGTTTTGACCCTATCACTATGATTTCCCCATGTAAATTAGCATCATGGAGATCACTTTCAGAATTGGGTGTCAGTTGTTCTCGTGTATATACACGTACTGGTTCTCACCTTTCTAATAGAACTTGAAATTGGCTAGAGCTTGAAAGTTGCGGTCCGCTGAAGCTCAATGTTAGTTGCGTTTGAACTCTGGGTTTGTCAATGTAGAGTATAAGTTATTAATGTGTGGATGCCAAACCTCTATCACTACGGGAAACGAGAACTGTGTCCTTGGTCGAAATATCTGTGTTGGCGGCCCAAAATCTAATGACACCAATTTCGGCCTGTATCGGCGGCTCTAATGGAAACCGACACAAACATACTCCCTAGCACGACGCATGGTCCACCACATGAGCTGTGTCGGTAGCTATCACCATGATGCGCTCAAGGGTTTGCCTGATCTTTCAGTAAGGGGATAACTTCGATTTAGGCGGAGGATGACTTTGACGATCCGGCTACAAACCACACAAGGGTAAGCGCCCGCAATCGCTAAACCACACTCCTGATTGTTATCAACCGTGCCAAGACACGGATGACCTAACCAACGAGGGTCTATTCATGCAAGCAATCGAAGAACTTGTGAAGAACAAGGTTTAAGCACAAACACAAACTGAGGTTCTGAACTTAATTACTGCTGCTCTAGCCAAGTCAGGAGAATAAGTGATAAAGTTCCACACATGGAGGCAACTAATCTAAACAAAACCTAAGGAGAAAAGGAGGAGACTTGTCCAACATATAAGCGGGGAGATGACTTTATGAGGTGCCCTCACACAGCAGTAGGTACATGGGAACTCAGCCCAAAGTAATGATGGTTCAACACCTAAGAAGATCAAAAGATTGTAAACTGTTCGTTGGAAAGATGGCAAAGTTATCTTTCCAACAAGTGCTTGCACACACAAAACAGAGTCCATTTGCATTCCCCATGATCATTTGAATGCAGACTGGTCAGTGGGAGCTGAGTTGAGTCCTTTTGCATTCCCACCATTTTTTATGGCTGTTGTTGGTGATTTAATGACTCCTAGCTCGTCCATGCCCAAGTTCCTAAGCATAATAATATTATTAGGCAACAGTCTATTCTCACAATTAGAAATATGCAAGCTAAGAAATGAATTCACCTGATAGTTAAGTTGTCGCGCGCGGGCTCGGGTAATTGGTCCTGGAATGTTGGTCATTGGCCCATGTGACCCATGAAACTCTACAGAAACTCGATTTTATGTTTTGTTACTAAAACTTGATAAATCTTAGTGATACTCGAAACTTGTAGTACCGACACCGAATGAAACTCGACAATACTTGGTGAAATCCTGCTATCAAGTATTATGATATCATGTGGTTTCATCACCATCGAGCTGTGGCGGAGCCAGCAAAATTAGGGAGACTGAGCATAAGCCCAGGCACAAGCCCAGGGTCACCGGGCCCTGGCTCCACCACTGCCATCGAGCATGATACTCAATCAAACTATTAATCACGCGTGGAGCGTGCTCATTGCTTGTTATTGCCGAAAATCCCCTATTCCACTGAGTAAAAAGTTATCATGTAGGTATTACTGAGTATCACATAGGTATTAAGTAGATAACATTGAGTATCAAATAGGTATCACGAAGTATCATATAGATATTAGGTAGGTATCACTGAGTATCATATAGTATCATGAATTATCGTATAGATACAAGGAAGGTTTCATAAATGCCTGTCATGGCTTTGTCTCATCAACCCGCCAACGATGATGTTCAGGCACGAGTCCCACACTACTAGAAAACTGGCCTAATATACCGGCACATCAGTACCGGTTGGATTGAAACCGATACTGATAGTGCCATCAGTATTGGTTCATAGCGACAGTAGCGATTCGGAGTTTTAGTACCGATTGGAGGCAACAGTAAAGATTTCTTTCGCAGGCGAGTACAAGACAACTGCCATGCGAGTCCGTTGTTTTAGAAAAGACTAAAAGGTATGCATGTGCTAGTTATATCAAAAAGTGACGGGTTCGAGTCCTGGTTCTCCCTATTTTTCATAACTTTTTTCCAAAGTCTAGACTCCTTTCGTACCGGTTAGTTGAACCGGTAGGCATCTGTCTCAAATCACCATTACCGGTTCAAAAAAGGTACCGTTGGCTACAGTATCGTTGGCTCTTACCAACCGGCAGTAAATGTCCCTTCTGTAGTAGTACCACCAGACCATGTCCAACTCCAACTGCCTTGTGTCCCTCCATCAACGCATCGCCCTCAGTGTCGGTCTGAGGGTCATGTAGGGATTAAAGCAATAGGTGGGAGTTGTACCCTTTGAACGGCACGAACGATATAGCGTGCTACAGTCGCGTCGCTCTTTTAATTTAAGACGTTATAATTCGGGCTACAATAATCGACTGTGCAGATCTTTTTTTCTCTCTCCAATTAATATGGAACGCTACTGTGCGCCTTCGGACTCCCGCGCGCTGTGCGCGAACTAGGGGTGCTACACTGTGCAGGTGGGGCCCACGGCATTTTATTCTTTCGGTGACCATAATTTTTGACTGGGTGCTCCAATCCACAAACCGTTTGCACCAACGTGTTCCTCGTATTTTTTCGAACAAAACAAGATATATGTTGCCATATAAATCCTTAAACTTATATGGTAAAACTTGGGTTTCGCCTACTAAAACTTGGGGTTAGTCTACTGAAACTTGGATTTCATACTCGTTAAACTTTGCCGAACTATCAAATTTCAACAGGTTTCATCCACGTTTCTTCAAGTTTCATCAGATCAATCCAACTTTCATCAAGTTTCAACAGGTTTCATCCAAGTTTCATCAGGTTACACCGGAGTTTTATCCAAGTTTCATCAGATTTCATCAGCACACTGCCAAGTTTCATCGGCACACGGCCAAGTTTCGCTAGTATAGGTATAAGTTTCATAAGTGCCTTCTAGTTTCACATCAAAAAATTGAAAAAGTGAAAAAAATCAAAAAATTTAAAAAGTATTTAAAATGGGTTGCTCTCGATTTTAGAAGAATTATGAAATTTATTCCACACATTTTGAACACTGTTTGAATTCTGTACAAAAATCAGAAGTTTATTTGGAGTTTTAATCAAAGGACGACTAGCTAGTCTGCCTGGAACGCGCGCGCAATGGCAGCGCTCGGATTTGCCCGGTGCCGTTGATCCAACGGCTCTGGTTGGTCTGGCCGCGCGCGAGGCGCTCGCCATTAATATGAGATGTTCTAATATTTTAGGATTAATGTGGTGGCTTCGTTTGACCCTGCTTTAATTATATAATAACGAGCAAAGTGTCCCATGCATTTGTGTGGATAGATCTCATATTTAATACAGACTCTCTTTTAAAGTGTTTTATTTTATTATTATAGTGGATATAAACTATTTTTTTAATTTAAGCCATTATAATCTAGCACCATAATAATCGATGGTGTAGATTTTTCCTTTTCTTTTCGATTATCGTGGGAATTTTTAATATTTTAGGATTAAGATGGTGGCTTCATTTAACTTTGATAGATAGATAAATAGATAGATCAATAGATCTCTCTCTACGCAACAGTTTTCGTGACATTCGTGTCGATCCCTAATCCTCTTCTCATCAGACACAAAAGCATGCATTTAGAATTAAACCGAACTTAATTTGCAATCAACCCACACACACATAGCCCGCCAGGCCAGCTTTGAAAGTTGATTTGCCGTATTGTATATAGTTATATCGGGCCTTAATTTGTGGTGAGCTATAGTGCATTATTGTGCTGTAAAGAAGCAAACAGAGCCAGCAATTTGCTGTCAACTGTAGATAACAACTTCCATTATTGTCAGCAAGTTGCCTTGCCATCTCTACACTGCTACGCTCGTTGCTGGTAGATCGATCGGGTACTCCTACCGATTAGAAATATGTAGTAGGGTACGTACGTATGCTCCCTATAGGTACTCGTTAAACTAACCACGCACTAGCCAAGCTCATAGCCCTAGCTAATTGTATTCTAGCGCATGTCCTCAGCATTTGCCCCCCGACACCCATGGCGCCCTCGGCTCCACCGCCGCCGACGTACTTGCGTGCCATCCATCGCACCGACGTTCCACCGCCACCGCCACCGTCGCCAACGACGACCAGACAAATCAACAACAAGACTCAATGGCCTGGCCCCCCATGGATCGGAATAGAAAAGGGCTAGGGTTTCGACTTGGTGAGATCGAGAGGCGAAGACGATGCATGGTACATGTGCATGGGTGAGCTAGCTAGGTAGAGAGTAGAGAGAGGTAGATGTGTACGTAGGCGAGGACAGAGAGGAACAGGGCGACTTTCTTAGGTAATGTCTAGTAGACAAGCTATCCCACAGACTGAACATAAGAGTAGTGACCAGCGAGGGGACTGAGGTTGACATCCACTGCTCTGGCTGTGGGGCCCCCACGCCTCGGTGACCTCACCTCACTGTGCCTTGCTAGCTCTTCTTGCAGAGAGAGACTGGAGAGAGCGTGCGACGGGGAGGAGGAGAGAGAGAGAGAGGAAACCTGTGAGGTGAGGCTAGCTGTGTGAGCCTCAAGACAAAGAACGGCATCACCCTCAGGTGTTTCCCCCTTTCTTAGCAAGAACCCCCTCCCGCTCGCTCGCATCAACAACAACAAAAAGGAGAGGGCTTCTTTACATGGCGCCATCCACATCCCAACTTATTCCGTTTGTTTGGGATTTAGGGAGGAATCGCATGTGTTCACCATCATCACCACGCTCTTTTCCTTGCCTCCTCCTGAATGCCTTTGTATTGACTCGGTCACTTGGCCTCTCTCTCTCTCCATGGGCAATCATCCTTAAAAACATCTAAAATTAAACAGTGGTTTCATTGTTCTGGGCTGGCTGTCTTCCATGGATGCTCCTCTCGGGTCTCTTTCTCGGACAGGGATTGCAGTACGCTCTACTTGTTTATACCTGCAACAGGCTTAGCTAGCTACGGTCCAATGCTTGGCCACCCTTTCCCATTCAATTTATCTCTTGACCAATGGCGCTGATTATTTAGTCTAAGATGAGGAAAAATGAGAGCGCCTAAGTAGGGCCCAAGGGGAGAAGAACACCGAGCTGTGTCTCCAGGCCGGCCATGGCTACATATTCCCATCTACTACACAGGATGTGTACAAAATATGTAGTACACCAAGTTGCAAAAGCCACCGGGAAAAAGGGGCAGAATACACCTATTCCAGCAAATAGTTCGTACTGCTCCTGCTGCTGCTGCTACTACTTTAACAACTCCTACTACTACCACAACACAACTCCACAGCGGCAGTACTGGCATGGGAGGGAAAAGAAAAGGAGGAAAAATAAGGGGATGCGCCAGTGCCAAGCTCACTGGCTCCAATAATTACCTCCTCCGTTCGCCGCGACCGACGACGCCTTAATAAAGCTGAGATCGTATTGATCCGTCAGGTTAACACGTGCTTGGGCAGAGAGCAGCAGCTGCTAGCACGGAGCGAGAGATGAAAACCAAATGGTACGAGCCACGCCCCATGCGTTCTAACCGATGACAATCGAATGATTAAACTTGAGCTAACCTAGAGGATGATCTGTCATGCTGAAATTATCAGAATATGTGGTAAAACTAAATTTTAACTGATTTGCCCTGTGGCGATGTTTATCTATTTACTTATGTGATTTTTTTAGAAACAGCATAAAAGGTTAAAATGTTTTTTTAAAAAAATTAATCAAATAGTTTAAACAAAAAATAAGATCTTAGAAAATATCAAACCCTACCACGCCGATGGATAAGATGGAATTTTCTTCAATGTCAAATTATCTACTGAAACTGAACTTTGTGAGCTGCTTCAGAAAACCGAAACTACCAATCAAACCCGGATTTTATAATGTTTATCTCCTGATTTCCATTTTTTACAGGCAGCGTGAAAATGTCGACCGTTTAAAGATAACAAGATAATTTAAGGAGAAGGGGAAAAAAGGCTGTGAGCAACATGCCCAACGGAACAAACCAGGACACGAACGGGACGAGGCGCTTTCACGGGGAGGAATCCTAGAGCACGACAATGCAACGACGATCTTTACGCATGCCCATCCCTATAGCAGCAGGACTACGGTATATGTGATCTCAGCCCCGCTTGGCAATGGACGGGACTCCGGCGCTGGTCGGCCGGCCCTGCTTGCCGCTCTGTCTGTGTTTGTACCACTGCAAGGGTGAAAGAAAAGAAAGGCCATGTATTGATGGTGATGGGCAATGGGGATGGCGAAAGGCTACCATGGCTGCTGCACCTTCAGGCTCCAGCTCCAGTTTTCCCTCCGCCATGCCGCTTTCGCCTTTCCGGTACCGCCGGACGATCACGGCCGGCCGGCGATCATGAGCTCTAGCTGCTGCTGCTGTTCTCGAGGTCGCCCGAGAAGGAAGGAGAGTACCACTGCTGCTGCGCCTACTCTGGTGCAAACAGTAATTGCTTGCTCATACCTCGCAAGATCACCTACGCTGAAGAGTGAAGCAGCAGCAGCAGCAGCTGCTGCAGCTGCTACAACTTGTACAGTTGAAACTCCCCGGTTCCAGCGGCAGTAGGTGGAGCTGGAAAGCGAGCTGTGGAGTGTAGAGGTAGAGCCGAAAGGAACTAGTAGCAAATGTACTGGCTTGTTGGCCGGCGCAGTTAAGCTTCATCAGCCAGCCATGACACCATGGCAGAAGATGTTCACAGAAGATATACCAAGCCCCAGTGAGTGGGTGAGTAGAGTGATACGCGAATGCTTCTCTTCCAGAAGCGAAAAAAACAGGGCACATTTGAACGAACCAGAACAGGGGTGGTGGTCACACAGTAGACGACCATTGATTCTGAGCAGTAGGAGTTACTGCGGAGCTGATCGCAGGTCCAAAATGAGAGCAAAGAAGCTGCTCAAATTCACAGTTCATTGCCACGAACCTATGTGCAGAGTGGCGGACTATGGACAATGCAGGAAGAATTAATAATGTGGTCCTCAAAAAAAAAAAGACGAAGAATTAACAATGTGGAACACACAGAGTGATAGGGAAGCTATACAACTGCATATCAAAAGAAGCCAGGTTGTAGTATTCAACTGCATATCAAATATTATTTGCGCCCAAACAAACAAAATGGTTAACACGTTCTTCAGGCTTTCGGTGCATCGCCCGATTATGAACGTGTTGAAAAGAAAAACTTCCATTAATCTTTGCAAGTTCAATGGCCCCATAGAATCATATATATGGCAAGAGACAGTCATTCGTTAACCAAACTTGGTGAGCAAAGGATGCATATCTCCATCTCATACCCCACTCCCCACCCCCAACAAAATCTAGAGCGAGGAAGTAAGAATTAACAACATGGGCACAAGGAAGAAATTCTAGAAATCAAGAAAAAAATATTAGGAGGGGGAAAAATCTAGCAATTCCTAGAGATCAAGCTCTACAAAAGGCTAGTAATAGGAAAGGAAAGAAGAAATAATGAAATAGGGATGTTACACTGAGGATGGTTCCACATTGCCGGGCTCATTCATCACATCATCCTCCCCTTCGGCGAGCAACTCGGCATCCTTGTCTTCATCGCTGGTGAAGTCCCTCCTCTCCAGCTTGGAATTCGCGGCGACAAACACCAAGCGGTGTGCGCGATCAATGCCGGCCGCCAGGCTCCCGGGACCAGAGAGCCAGCGCACCATGGACGGCGTGCACCGGAACCCCCTCGCGGTGGCATGGAGGAAGATGAGCCGCACCGCCACCTTGCCGAGCGACTTGAGCTCGCTCAAGCACGTCTCCCAGACAAGCCGGCTGCTCTGCTTATTGGCGACCTTCATCTTGCCGGTGGACGGGTCAGGCTGGCGCACCTGCACCGCCTGCGCGTACAACGGGTCCAGCCCGTCCGACCGCCATTTCATCAGCTCCATGAGCGCGAGGTGCGCCTCCTCCCGCGACACCATCCTGGTGATCAGCCTGTCCACGTCCTTCTCCTGATCGGGTGACAAGCACTTGAACGGCGGGAGGTAGCGCCCGCTGGCGTCCTTCACCAGGTAGAGGGGATCGAGTATGAACGCCGCCGACCAGGCGGGGTGGTAGTTCTTCCTGAACCTCTTCTCCACCACGCTCATGGCGCCGCCTTCGTCGATGCGGAATTTGTCGCACCAGTCCCGGACCTTGCCGCGCAACTCCTCCCAGAGCGGCAGGCATTGCCCGACCAAAGGCCTGTCCGCCTCCATCTCCTTCACCATGTCGATGATCAGCTTCACCAGCGAGTGCACGGCGTCCACCTCGGCCCAGAACGCGCCACTGTGCACCATCTCCCCCATCTCCCTCGCGGCAGGGTCGTCGATGCACACCAGCTTGTAGGACTCCTCGGCCACGGCGAGCTGGAGCGCGTTGGCCGAGGTCAGCACGTCGTCCAGCATCTCAAAGGCGGCGTGGAAGTCGGTGCCGGCGCCACCGTTGAACGGCACGAGCGCCACGCGCAGGAGCGAGGCGTGGCCGAGCTCCTGGACTTGGTGCTTGTGCAACAGGGCGCGCACTGCAGGCTTGCCGTTGAAGTAGGCGGCGAGCTTGGCGGATTTTGCCGCCGCGGAGCGGAAGAGCGGGAGCTCGCGGGCCAAGTCCCGCACCAGACGGGTGAAGCCGTGGATTTGGCAGGGCAGGTTCACCATCCAGGGGTGCTTGCTCTCGAGATCGCGCAGGGCCTTGGATTTGAACCTATCGGCCACGATGCCCGCGCAATGGTGGAGGTCGTTGGAGGAGCCGGAGCCGGAGGCGGAGACCGCTGCCACGGCATCGAGTAGCGACTCCTCGGCGAAGTCGGACGGCGCGTGGGCGGGCACCGGCACGGCTCGGTGGAACACGGACGTGCCGTTGGGGAGGTTGACGGAGAGGGTTACCACCTGCTCCCGCCACCCGTCGGCGGCGAGCTGGAAGAAGAGGGCGTCGCGGACGCGCGCGGTGGCGTCGGCGCGGGCTTCTGCGAAGCGGGCATCCAGGCGCGGGCCGGCGAGGTCGGCCCTCTGCAGCTCCGGCAGGCCAACGTGGCGGAGGAAAGCGCGAAGCTTCGGGTGCGCGGCGGCGGAGAGCGAGACGCCGCCGGACGACTCGAGGAACCAGTCGGCGAGCAGGGCAAGCGCCGCGTCGGCCTGCGGCTTCGGCAGCATCGCCCCAGGCGATGCCTTGGGCGACTTTAGCCGCTTCACGCTGTCCTCCAGCATGGCCAGCGCGCCGAGGTCGTCCTTGCCGCCGGAGAGCACGAGCGCCGCCGAGTGGGACTGCGGCGGCGGTGGCGGCAGCGGCAGCAAGGGCGGTGTCGCAGAGTAGACAGAGGAGGGGTCGACGACGACGAGCTGGTGGTGGTGGTGGCCGAGGTCGTCCTTGCCGCCGGAGAGCACGAGCGCCGCCGACTGGGACTGCGGCGGCGGCGGCGGCAGCGGCAGCACGGGCGGTATCGCAGAGTAGACAGAGGACGGGTCGACGACGACGAGCTGGTGGTGGTGGTGGGAGTGGGACACGGGCTCGACAGGCGTGTACGCCGGAGGCATGGAGTGGCGCTTGCGGCTGCCGGAGTGGTGGTGGTGCTGCTGCTGTTGCGGCTGCGAGTGGTGGTGCGGTTGGGAGTGGTGGTGGTGGTGGCGCGGCGACGAGGGCGCAATGGAGGAGATGGGGATAGGAGACGATGCCGCCGAGTTGGGCGGCAGCGCCGGCGGCGATGCCTGCGGCGTCTGCTGCGAGCCGGAAGCCGCGCCGGCTGCCGGCGGCGGCGCGGAGAAGTTGGGGCAGGTGCCGCGCTTGAGGTGCTCGGAAGCGGTGCGGGAGGGGTTAGAGGCGGAGAAGACGGCGGAGCAGAGGGCGCACCGGAGCTTGACGGCCTTGGGCGGCATGCCGGTGTCGGCGGCCGGGATTAGCACCGGCTCCAGGTGGGCCCAGTACCAAGCGCCCTTGCCCTTCACCGCCTTGGCCCGCACCGTGAGGAGGCTCTCGTACCGCTTCTGCGCCGCTCGCGCCACCGCCTCCTCGCTCCCCATTGCGGCTGCCCCCGCAGAAGCCGCCGGCTCCTCCTTCGCCGCCGTTGACATGCCGACCGATGGCCTCGCCAGCGGGCCAACCACCGATCGATCGACCGATCACGCCCCGCGATAGCAGGAACAGCAAAGAACCTCCTTTATCAACACCCACCACCAAGCCGCTAATCCAATCTCGCCGCGGCGGCGGCGTGGTGGAATTCTTGATGGCCGGAGCTAATGCCGGCGGACCCCGTCTTGGCCGCCGTACGACGGCGTCGGCGTCGGTGGCGGGGGCAGCCGCGATCGGCGCAGCGCATTGGGCGGCGGCGGCGACGGCCGCGGGCCGTCCATCCACGCGCGGGGGTGGGTGGGTTATTTCTTGGAGGTTTTGGGGGTTTAGAAAGGAAGATTTGCGAGAAAAACAATACCAGGTGTGAGAGAGACGAAGACCGGAAGAGAGACAGAAAAAAAGGGTTTGATAGGGACAAAAGGGAGGGCACCCCAGAGGATGAGATGAATTGGAGAGAAGAGAGGAGAGGATCAGAAGAGCCTCGGCACCCGGAGGATGAGATGAAATTGGAGAGAAGAGAGGAGAGGAGAGGATCAGAGGAGCCTCCCTCCCCCTCTCACTGCCTTTGCCTTCTTCTACCAATACCAATAACAATATATATATTTACCTCCCTCTGAGTTTTCATAGGCTGCCCCTGCCTACCTTACAGTCTTGTACACAGTACACGACACTTTACCCCTAAAAAAAAACTGAAAAATCTACTGTAATTCTGCACTCCCCCGAATGGTGACGTGATAAGCCAAATTCTTGTGGCTAATTTAGAATATGGTAGAAACGGAATGTGTGTGTGGGGAGGAGAAGGGGAGATTTGGGGCTCACTTCTACCGCCGCTACTGGTAGCCAGCAGGGGAGTGAGGCAGGGAAGAAGAGCCTGATAGATGGATGGACTGATAGACGACGATAGATGATGATGGAGATAGTGGCTATAGACGGATGGAGAAAGAAGAACAGAGAAGAAGAAGGGAGACGAGCGAGAGGGCCACCTAGGAATTTAAGGGGAGCTCGCTTCTCCCTTCCGGGGTTTTTTTTTTTCTGGTCTTTGGGCTGGGTTGACCGGTCATGCCCTGGCCTCCCCGCAAGAGGAATGCCTCTGGTATAGCGCGACGCTATTCCTTATGGTACAAGGTCTATATGTTAAATTATATGGGAAGTAGGGAGGGAGGGATTGGCATTGTACCCAAACACAAGTGAGTGATGTTGCGCAGCTAATTGCTATGCATGAACATATACAATTATTGTGGTAGAATAGTTGGTGGCCCGGGACTTGGCCGCTGCGAGCCGGGGCCCTCTCTCTTGAGTCTTAAGTCCCGAGTCCCAACTCATTCGCCGTCCATCTCCGGTTTGATGCTTTTTTTTTTCCCGCCCAGCGGCCGCGCCGCACCGCGTGGTAGCGCCGTCATATTTTTTTTTTAGCCATCGTACTCCCAATCTTCATTTTTATTTGAGGCTTTTAACTTTTAAAAATGTCTTAATCATTCGTTTTATTCAAAAAATGCGTAAATATCATTAATTTTGTTATGATTAGTTTTATCATGAAAGGTACTTTAAAAATGACTTATTTTTTATGTTTATACTAACTTTTTAAATAAGACAAATAATCAAATGCATGTTTAAAAGTCAAAGGCGTATAATAAAAAATTGAGGTAGTATTTCGCAAGTCGTGCTGCCTCTACTCTATGGTGACCAACCCTACATTTCGAGTGGTAGCAACGCAAGTACCAGTTCATGTCTATCAAATTCTCCATGATGATCCAATACATCTGACCACCCCATTACTCGCCATACCACTGTGCTTGTTTTCTATCATCTACTGTATCTATAAAATAAGATATAACGAAGTCATCATGTTAATCTACAAAATCCTAAAAATAAAGACGTTAGTCAAGAACATACTATAAATTCCAACGTTTTTCAAAGGAAAAAGATATACACTAGCAATTATATTGTAGGTGCAAATTATAACGACTTAGATGAAGTCCTTGAGGGAACTTAGCGTAGCTCAGTAGTGGGCGGCGTGGGATGCGCTGCTCCCCACCCAGGTTCAAGGTCGACCTACCCATATGCAGGGGGACTTTCTCCCTTGACTGTCCCACATGAAAAAAAAGACGAAGTCCATGTTCTTTTTTAGTTAAATTGAAAGTAAAACTATCACTGAAAATCAAATTTTTTTGTATATGCCAAACTTTGCAACATTTTGTGCCCATTTTTAAAGTCTTTTAGTTGTTCTTCTTACAGTTTTCAAAAAAAAATTTGTATTCTTTCTGGCCCTCCAAACTCTCAATCAAGCACCCATAACTTTTTCATATTACAATCTACCGTTAGATTCAATCGAAAAGAACAACGCATACAAGAAAGAAATCACATCAACTACAAAATTTTTAAAAAAGTTAAGAGTAAAAATATTAGAAATAAGAATACATGCTAGATTCAAAAATTGTATCAGCTACATAAAAAAGAAATTTTAAAAAATTGAATAATTGTCCATGTCAAATTCAAAAAAAGAGTTTATATTGGTTAAAAGAATTGCGCATATTTGGAATAGAAGATAGTAGAAATAAGGGCCTATTCTCCAAAGCTTATGTGTTTTATCTGACTTATTTGCTCAAATTCAATTAAAATACAAGCGATTTGTTTTTAATTCATTTTTCCATGTCAACGTCATGTCTAAAAACTCTTAAAAACAAGTTAAACGTCGTAGAAATGACTTTTGTGGCCATCTCAAGAAAGATATCAATATTAGAAGATAAGTTAAATAATTAAATATGCTAGATAAGTTGGTTAAGGAGAATAGGTCATAAGAGTCCATGTCTAATTAAAAATTGACACAAATGTAGCTATTCAAATGTGCGGCACACCTTCTCATTGTTTTTTAAATATCGATCGGAATGCATGATTGGATACAAATATAAACACAAATAACATTGACATGAATACAGAGAAAATACGAATCAAATATAAATAAATGATAATGCCACAATATGTACTTGCAAAATCAATAAAAAATAATTAACCAACTTCTTTAGAAAAATGTTACGGTGTCCCGCGTATTTGCATCGCTAGATTGGTATGAAATTTTAAGATAATTTTGTGTATATAAACATACATACTTATATAGATCATGGATTAATTCACGGTAAATCTCTAATAGAGTCAATCTCCATCTTATTACAAAATCTATTTCCCCAATTTTTTTGTTGTTTTCGTTTTAAATATAGCTAATGTATATACTTTTTATTCTCATAGTTGATACGGACTAGTTTTTCATTATTATTATCCTTGATTTTATTTATTTCTAAATTTACTATAGTTGGTATCAACTTCTTTTATAGCCTCATAGTTGTTACAAATCATTTTATACATACAATTTTAGATTTGAATTTGTTCTATTCTTTTTATTGTAGTCATATTTTAATATTAGAATTACTACCGTCCAGAAATACCTGTATCCATTGTTGGATATTACTCTATCCTGTCTATTTTCAAAAACATCGAGAGAATACATGATCCAACCCTTTCTGTATTTATGTCCAATTGGCCAGAAGCATCTCCAACAAGAGTTGTAAACACATAGTTTATTTGACTTTGTTGATATAGCGGTTGTGGGAGGAATGATTTTTAGAGGATGTGTTGTAAAGTGTAAAGGATTTTTAGATGAGGTGATGTGGTGAATCGTGTTTACAGAGTGTGATTATAGAGGAATAGCTAGGATGCTCTTAGCACGTATCAATGTATGAAAATTCAATATGTATTCAAAGTGGCTTTTGCTTATGGGGGCGACTTGGCAACGGGATCCCGTCTCCCCTGCCCCCCGACGGGATCGCCCATCGCACGCCACGTGTCCCCACTCGCTCGGCCTCCACTCCGCCCGCCCGCGTCCGCCTCGCTCCCTCAGCCGTGTCCGCCTCCGCGCGCCTCCACCACCTCCCCCGCCGCCTCCACCACCACCCCGGCCGGCGGCGCCCTCGCCGCCGGCCTCGCCGCCCTCCTGCCCCCGCCGCCGTGCCACCCCGCCCACCCTAACGGACGGGGGCGGCGTGGTCCCCCCACCGACGCCGGCCCACCCGCCTTCGCCCCCTCCCCCGGCTCCGGCGGCGCCACCGCCGCCTCCGCCGCCGCCCCCGACGAACCCCCACCCACCGCCGAACCGCCGCCTCCCCGACCTCCCTCTAGACCCGGAGGAAACCCAAATGTTCCCTAACCCTAACCCGAAACGGCGGCGGCGAGCTCGACGGCGGCGAGGGCGAGGGCGAGCTCGACGGCGGCGAGCTCGACGGCGTGGAGGTAGGCTCTCCTTCCTCCTCCTCCTTCCTCCTCCTCCTTCTCTGCTGTGCGCGAGCGCAACGGGCTCCCCATTGCGGCTGCCCCCGCAGAAGCCGCCGGCTCCTCCTTCGCCGCCGTTGACATGCCGACCGATGGCCTCGCCAGCGGGCCAACCACCGATCGATCGACCGATCACGCCCCGCGATAGCAGGAACAGCAAAGAACCTCCTTTATCAACACCCACCACCAAGCCGCTAATCCAATCTCGCCGCGGCGGCGGCGTGGTGGAATTCTTGATGGCCGGAGCTAATGCCGGCGGACCCCGTCTTGGCCGCCGTACGACGGCGTCGGCGTCGGTGGCGGGGGCAGCCGCGATCGGCGCAGCGCATTGGGCGGCGGCGGCGACGGCCGCGGGCCGTCCATCCACGCGCGGGGGTGGGTGGGTTATTTCTTGGAGGTTTTGGGGGTTTAGAAAGGAAGATTTGCGAGAAAAACAATACCAGGTGTGAGAGAGTGGAAGACCGGAAGAGAGACAGAAAAAAAGGGTTTGATAGGGACAAAAGGGAGGGCACCCCAGAGGATGAGATGAATTGGAGAGAAGAGAGGAGAGGATCAGAAGAGCCTCGGCACCCGGAGGATGAGATGAAATTGGAGAGAAGAGAGGAGAGGAGAGGATCAGAGGAGCCTCCCTCCCCCTCTCACTGCCTTTGCCTTCTTCTACCAATACCAATAACAATATATATATTCACCTCCCTCTGAGTTTTCATAGGCTGCCCCTGCCTACCTTACAGTCTTGTACACAGTACACGACACTTTACCCCTAAAAAAAAATGAAAAATCTACTGTAATTCTGCACTCAGAACTCCCCCGAATGGTGACGTGATAAGCCAAATTCTTGTGGCTAATTTAGAATATGGTAGAAACGGAATGTGTGTGTGTGGGGAGGAGAAGGGGAGATTTGGGGCTCACTTCTACCGCCGCTACTGGTAGCCAGCAGGGGAGTGAGGCAGGGAAGAAGAGCCTGATAGATGGATGGACTGATAGACGACGATAGATGATGATGGAGATAGTGGCTATAGACGGATGGAGAAAGAAGAACAGAGAAGAAGAAGGGAGACGAGCGAGAGGGCCACCTAGGAATTTAAGGGGAGCTCGCTTCTCCCTTCCGGGGTTTTTTTTTTTCTGGTCTTTGGGCTGGGTTGACCGGTCATGCCCTGGCCTCCCCGCAAGAGGAATGCCTCTGGTATAGCGCGACGCTATTCCTTATGGTACAAGGTCTATATGTTAAATTATATGGGAAGTAGGGAGGGAGGGATTGGCATTGTACCCAAATACAAGTGAGTGGTGTTGCGCAGCTAATTGCTATGCATGAACATCTACAATTATTGTGGTAGAATAGTTGGTGGCCCGGGACTTGGCCGCTGCGAGCCGGGGCCCTCTCTCTTGAGTCTTAAGTCCCGAGTCCCAACTCATTCGCCGTCCATCTCCGGTTTGATGCTTTTTTTTTTCCCGCCCAGCGGCCGCGCCGCACCGCGTGGTAGCGCCGTCATATTTTTTTTTTAGCCATCGTACTCCCAATCTTCATTTTTATTTGAGGCTTTTAACTTTTAAAAATGTCTTAATCATTCGTTTTATTCAAAAAATGCGTAAATATCATTAATTTTGTTATGATTAGTTTTATCATGAAAGGTACTTTAAAAATGACTTATTTTTTATGTTTATACTAACTTTTTAAATAAGACAAATAATCAAATGCATGTTTAAAAGTCAAAGGCGTATAATAAAAAATTGAGGTAGTATTTCGCAAGTCGTGCTGCCTCTACTCTATGGTGACCAACCCTACATTTCGAGTGGTAGCAACACAAGTACCAATTCATGCCTATCAAATTCTCCATGATGATCCAATACATCTGACCACCCCATTACTCGCCATACCACTGTGCTTGTTTTCTATCATCTACTGTATCTATAAAATAAGATATAACGAAGTCATCATGTTAATCTACAAAATCCTAAAAATAAAGACGTTAGTCAAGAACATACTATAAATTCCAACGTTTTTCAAAGGAAAAAGATATACACTAGCAATTATATTGTAGGTGCAAATTATAACGACTTAGATGAAGTCCTTGAGGGAACTTAGCGTAGCTCAGTAGTGGGCGGCGTGGGATGCGCTGCTCCCCACCCAGGTTCAAGGTCGACCTACCCATATGCAGGGGGACTTTCTCCCTTGACTGTCCCACATGAAAAAAAAGACGAAGTCCATGTTCTTTTTTAGTTAAATTGAAAGTAAAACTATCACTGAAAATCAAATTTTTTTGTATATGCCAAACTTTGCAACATTTTGTGCCCATTTTTAAAGTCTTTTAGTTGTTCTTCTTACAGTTTTCAAAAAAAAATTTGTATTCTTTCTGGCCCTCCAAACTCTCAATCAAGCACCCATAACTTTTTCATATTATAATCTACCGTTAGTTCCAATAGAAAAGAACAACGCATACAAGAAATAAATCACAACAACTACAAAAATTTTAAAAAAGTTAAGAGTAAAAATATTAGAAATAAGAATACATGCTAGATTAAAAAATTGTATCAGCTACATAAAAAATAATTTTTTTAAAAAAATAGAATAATTGTCCATGTCAAATTCAAAAAAGAGCTTATATTGGTTTAAAGAATTGTGCATATTTGGAATAGAAGATAGTAGAAATAAGGGCCTATTCTCCAAAGCTTATGTGTTTTATCCGACTTATTTGCTCGAATTCAATTAAAATACAAGCGATTTATTTTTAATTCTTTTTTCCATCTCAACGTCATGTCAAGGATACTACGTGGGGTTTGTTCGCAATATCCTCCCGCAAGAATAGGATCGTGGTCAATGCCCTTCGCTTGAGCAAGGGGGTATCAAACCTACAACTTTGTTTCGCCCCTTCCTTTCTTTCGGAGTTTGTCAACCTTTGGAGGGAGCTGGCCTAGGTACAATTGCGTGCTAGTACTCCTAATTGAATTTTCTGGCATTCTAGCCTGGATAACATCTTCTCTGTCAAGTCAGCCTATGCTCTGCAATGCATAGGGAGACTCCCTTCGTGCTTCACTTTAATTAAAAATCTTTGATGCCTTTCACATGCAAGTTCCTTGAATGGGTGCTGCTGCATAACCGCATCCTCAAAGTCGATGCCCTTCTTGTATGTGGCTACCAAACTGCTACTTATGCCCCCTCTTTTATGGGCATTTGGAAACAGCGCTTCGCCTTTTTTTAATGCTAGCTCACCCTCTAGGTGGCGCAGAGCAAGGCTGAGTGGCTCCATTGGTCCTTGTTGATCACTTCCAATAACATCAACACTTCCACAATGCTAGCCCAGTGGATGCATGGGTGATGTTTGCCAGTCAGTTCCATTTGTGCAATGCAAGGCTATCAGCTTTATCATGTTAGGGGTTATTTGGAACATTTAGCTTGAGCGCAACTCCATGATTTTCCATCATACCGAGCATCCTTTGGTTGTTTCCATTTGTTCGCTCAAGAATAACCTCCGTTTGTGGGGATCGACAGGTGCTAACCTCTCCGTGTAATGTAGTTTTATTGGTCTTTGGTGGCATGGCTCCAAGGCTCTGGAATGTAAATTTCCAACCTCCTCGCTTGTTCCACGTACGCTATAATCCTCTCTTTTGAACAGAAGACGGCTCTTCTTCCATTTTACTTAAAAAAAAAAAACAACGTAACGAGCCACCAGAGCGTGTGGTTGCCCATATCAAGCAGCATAGGGTGCAAACGAGTCAGCAGTAGCATTAATGATTTTCCCGCAGATACGTTATTTTTGCGTGTCGGTCTAGGGACGTTGAGTACGAAGCATCTACGTGCTTCGGATTTTGCCGATCGCGGAACCCGAACCCGACCGCTGGCGTGGTGCATTGCTGCTGTATGTGTGTGATGAGTGCGCTCTAACCTGGGCACACAAAAAATGGCTATTCGCTTGATGCATGGCAACAGTTTGACAATGTTGTGCACGTAGGACGAGGTCGGGAAGGTGCACCTCGATTATTTAGAAATTCAACTTGTACACCGCACGTTTTTATTGTTTTCATTTTTTTTTCTTGTATATGACACAATTCTGAAGTAAAGAATATTTGTGATATTACTCGACTCTAAATATATGTGAGTGTATTGAGCAATTGCACGTCCTTCGTGTCTCCCTGATCCATGTGAGATACGGTGGATCAAATTTAACCACTGCTATAGAATATTGTGTCACTGTCGGCTCAGAACTATTTGTATCGTCGGTTTAGTTTGTGACATTTACGCACACAAGCGTATATACGTAATAGTATAACATTTCATTGTTCATTTTAAGCACGGTTTTACAACATCATGTCGGTTCAAGTATCATTTCATATCAACTAACAATAGAACGTCCATAAAACAACAAAATTTAGAACATAGAGTGTGGCAAATCGAAATTCACATTATGCATGTGTGTCGCTCACAGCATGCTGAAAAAGTATAAACAGATCACAGAACGAAAAAGTACATCCTGATTATACATATGCATCAGCTGAAAAATTGATCTCAGCATTGATCTTATCATTATCCCAACATCTAACATAGAAGTCAAAATGATTTTCCATCATACGAAATAAATATAAGTACTTTGTATAAGTTTTATTAGTGTTCTCCTAGGTGGACAAGGCGTCACCTTGGCCACACATAAATGTTGGACGCTACCTTCTCGCTGTGACTTGTGCAAAATTGGGGGCTTGGCAGGGAGCCTGTATAGGTGGTGATAGGCGCTCCTGAGCAGTGTGTAGGCAGCTCGGTGATGTTACAAAGAGCTTGCGTTGGGCAGATCATGTGTTGAAGGGGGAGGGGGACGGGAGCAAGGCCAACCTCTGGATGCGTGGTCGGGACTCGAACAGAGAGGCAGTTGGCAGCTAGGGATCCTATGAGCACTCCCTCACTGGAATTGCCATCGCCGGCCGCCAGAATCTCCGCCGCTCACCTTGCTCTACTCCTGGACGAAGGTATTCCTCTTTCTCTTTCTTTCTCTCGCTTTCGTCCATGCTTTGTCTCCTTCCTCCCCAAGCCATGGTACCTTGCTCGCCGGTGTCCCCTTCCTCCCCCAGGCGGCTGGCCTTGCTTTGTGCAGTGCACCTCTGCCCCTCCTCCCTGGCCAACCAACCTTGCTCCTTGCAACCCTTCCTCCCTTGCGTATTGTATGAACCAAATCAAGGTATCACTTAATCTGTACTTTATGCCTTACAAATTTACTCATATACATATCTTTAAAGAGAGCGGGGGTCCACGTGGCATTGGGAGATGGCGGAGGGGAAGTGGGTGCGGTGAGGAGAAGAAATGGGCTGGCCAAGGCCCATTTCAGGGTGGAGTGGAGGAGAAGAGGAAAAAGGGAAAGAGGATATTTTTGAATATTTTCAAAATATCTGCGATACTTTCCTTGCTATAATAATTTGCAATTAATGCAGAATATTTCTTTTTTGAAATCCCAAAACTTTCCCAATTCATTTTTATTTTTCCAAATCCAAACTCCTTTTATTCTTTTTAATAAGATGCCAATTCTTCTAGAAAGAAGGATCTTCCCAAAATAATTAAAATATTTAAATTACGAAAAATTTGGGATGTTAATTTTTTTCTCTTTTTTTTACTGGTTTAATTTGAGAGCTCATACTCATCCCAAGTATTTATACTTGTTCGTTCTCTTGTTGTCTTCGACGCATCCATGAAAGAAGCGAAATAAAGTGAGCAAAAGTGCAAAAGTCTCCATATGCTGCAAGTCTAGCACATCTAGAAAGCTGGACTATTATACTGGTAAATCAATACCAGTTGGATTGGAACCAATACCGTTTCGTAGCAACAATATCGATTCAAACTTTTAGTATCGGTTGGATGCAAAAGTAAAGATTCCTTTCGTAGGCAGGTACAGGCTAGCTAGCACGAGCTCATTTAGGTATCGGTTTTTATTACGAGCCGATACTGATGACTCGTTTCTAAAAAAGGATAAAAGGTACGCATGTGCTAGTGATATCAAAGCGCGTAGGTGGGTGAGTTGGCTAGAAGAGTGTGGCGTGGGTCACCAGAGGGGACAAGAGGTGCTAGGTTGGAGTCCTGATTCTCCGAAGAAGAGTGAGGCGTGGGTCACAAGGGGACCAAGAGATGCTGGATTTGAGTCATGTTTCTCTCAATATTTCATACGAGTAACTTTTTGTAAGGAAGTCTAGGCCCCTAACCAACTGGTATTGATGCCTCTCCCAATATTTCATAACTTTTTGAAAAAAGTCTAGGCCCCTCCCGATTTAGGTTTGCCGGTCCGTATACCGATATTAATGGCTCTTACCAACCGGTATAGAATGGCCGTTTTGTAGAAAGTCTAGGCCCACAAGGGGCCAAGAGGTGTTGGGTTCGGGTCCTAGTTCATCTAATATTTTATAAATTTTTGAAGCAAGTCTAGACCCCTTCAGTACTAGTATGTTGATTCGATATTGATGCCCCTCCTGATTTTAGTTTACCGACTCATAAACCAGTACTTATAGCCCTTACAAATCGGTACTAAAAGCTCGTTTGTAGCAAGTCTAGACCCTTATAGTACTAATTGTTTGAACCAGTACTAATGCCCCTCCCGATTTCGGTTTATCGGTTCATAAATCGGTATTGATGGCCCTTACCAACCGGTACTGAATGCTTATTTTGTAGTAGTGTACGGATCGCGTTCGTTCTTCTCCTGCTCAAGGGCTAGGATTTTCCCGTTAGCTTCACCGAGATGGGTCTGAAGCGGGGGTGACATTGGGCCCGGGACCACCAGGGTACCGGCACCGGGACTACCCCGTAGCAGGAAACACCCCCTGGTGGCCCAACAGGCCAACACTTCTCCCAGGCTCCCCCTCGACCCACCCCCACTCAGCCACTCCCTCTCGTCACTCTCACCCATCTCCCTCACCCTCCGTTCCTCCTGTCCCCGCGACTCGAAGGTCCCGAACCCTATCGTGCCTCAGCCGCCTCTCCTCTCCCCGCTGCCACACCCACCGGGCCTGCCTCTCCCAGTCACCGCCGCTAGTCGAGCCTACCTGCCTATCCCCGCCGCCGTCAGGCCTCAGCTACCTTCCTCTCCCCGCTGAGGCACCGGCCGCCTCCTCTCCCCGTCGGCCGTTGCAACGTCGCTCCCCAGCTCCCCATCACCGGCCTCAACGGCTCGATGCCACCGCTGGCGCGCCACTGCAGCCGCCAAGGTTTTGGCTTTCCCCTCTCCATAGTCTCTACATGCTCTATCTACACCACTGACATTTGTCTCTGCAAAGGTGCAAGAGGCACAAAACCTCCATTGAATTTCGCCTTACAATATTAGATTCTTTATAATTATAGATTTCTTTATGCTTAAAGATATAAAAAATTTATTAGCCAAAATTATTTTTTATGGCTTACGATGTAATAAAGAGAGTTTCAAGAAGCCAAATTCTTATTGTTCACCTTGTTTGGGGGAGTGGCTTTGCGATTTTCCAAAAACGGTTTCAAGAAATCGCTAGACATTACAAGATATGGTGAACCTTTGTCATTTTTGCTCTAGCCCCGCCCTGCCAGATTTGGCCCTGGTATTTACGAAATCCTGGTTTCATCACTGGTACGGATTTTGACATAAGATGCACGCTGCTTGGAGCTCGTGGAGCAGCTGGGCAACCTCCTCCTGATTAGCTCGGGCTTGCTTGATTGTTTTCCGATATCACTCAGCTTGTGCCCCGGTGTTGACGTCAAATAAATACCAATTTTATACGTCAACAAATTCCAGAACTCCGACATTTCGAAGGGAAAATCAAGGTTTATACTAACATTTTATATATTCTAATAAAGCTCCACAAGTTTTGGTGAGTTTTGGGTCTACAGGTGCAAAATGGGAAGAACCGGAGCCGAACCGGGCAAAAAGCTAGGCCGGCCGACCCACCCTAGGCCGGCCGACCTGGCCACGTCACCAATCCGGCTCCAGCTTCTCTCAAGTGGCTTAGAAGCACAAATTGAAGACATCTACACCCAACATTGCAGTCGATTTGATCAAATGGACACAGTTGCTTCACAAATGAGCTAGGATTCCCTTGGATTCCTTTCTTGCGGATGTCAACTTGATCCACCGGTTTAAGTGGTTAATCTACACCATCAAAGAGGGATCCTAGCCAAATTTAATGGCCAGATGGTGCAAAGGTGGGTCGGCCGACCCACCTAGGCCGGCCGACCCCCCTGGATGCTCCTCGGATTCCCCTTTGGAGGGTGGCAAGATGACAAGTGTCCCAAGCCGTGGCACCCTCTCATTTGCTCCGAAACACTATAAAAGGACCCCTGCACCTCACTTGCATGGAGAACACAACACATTCAACACTTTTCATTCCACTTATTAAAGTAGCTCTTAGTCTAGTAGTAGTTGGGAGTTAGAGTCAAGTCGGGCTGAAGCTCGGAGTTCCGGAAGTGTCTTTGGAAATTCAAGTAATAGCTCTTGTACCCTTTCCTATTGTTTCAATTAGTGAGATTACTTCATTCATTGCTTATGTGTTGAACTTTATTTATTTTCATAAATGAGTTGTGTAGATTTTTCTTACCGGTAGCTTGTATTTGTCTGGAATCAGTTTAGGTTCTTACTCATATACTGTAAGAGCCTTGCATTGAACCTAAATCAACTTCTTTTTGATACTGAGGAAGATTGATTAGAAATAGTAGCAGACGTGGTGTCTGAGACTAAGACTAACTCAATTTACACTCGGGCCCACGTACATGTGGTAGGTGGTAGGTGGTGACAGCCCTATCTATCTGTAGATATTAATTATCTCGTGCGTAATCCACAGCGTCCGGCTTTGGATCAATAGAGCCCTATCGAAATGATCATAACCATTCGGGATTCTAATTCAGGATAGCGGGTGGTAGTGAATGTCCGAGCTCCAATGACGAATACCAAGTGAACCACTGCTTGATTACCCAAGCTCACTCAATAAATTGAATCACACAATTTTATGAACTTATTAAACTTGTCTTGTTGTCCTCCCAACTGTCTATCTAGGTAGAGTAGCTTTCTTTTTATTTGTGTGAATATTTATTTTGTGTGTGTTACCGGTTCTTTTTATTTATCCTAACCCTTACCTAGACTGCCTGGTATTTTAAATAATTAAGATATAGAGGATTGTCTCTTTAAACCCTCGTGCCCCGTGGATTCGATAACTGTAGGATACTCTTGGTGAAAACTACAAGCGATATCCATCCACTTGCGGATTAATTTCTTTGAGCGTAACTATCGCCAACACCCGGCTTTCACCTTTTCACCCGGAGTTTTTCCTTGCAGTATCCTTGAGTCTTGGTCCCTTTGAGCTTTGTACTTTGAGCTCTAAATTGTTCTTGATCCCTTAAGCTCGGTTGCACGGGCTTCAAGCTTGGCGACGCACAGGAGCTACCTACTTTTCTATGCACATCGAAATTCCTCAATTTGGCGGCTTTTTCCTGCATTCTAATGATTTTGTGCGAGTTCGTCTGCTCGGAGCTGGGTGTTGACGACATAGCATGAACAGGGTAAACATATTATCCAAAGATTAATATTCGAAAAGGGTAATAGGTAGCTAGGATAGGCTAGCATAATTTAAAAATTTATACCACAATCACCAGAGACTTCGTGCGAATAAAAGATCATAGATTGTGACCCTTGACACCTAGCCGTAGCAAAAAGATTCCAATGTTGCACACCTCAAATATGGGTGCACCGTTGCAAACACACTTTAAATCTTGTGTGTCAATAGCTATTGTTGTAAAAAATAGACTATGCTATTTGAGAGATAGGCCTAACAATGAAAAATGAAAGAAACGTTTTAATAAGCCTTGACCATTAATGTGTTTTTTAAACATTTATAACTTATCTAAGAAATCTTGTTTGATTTTTCAAATTACCAAACCTTTTTAAGAGTTATAAGGTAGTGGTTGTCTTATTTACAATGGAAAAATATTATTTAAATGTTTAATTATTTTATGGCAATAAATCTAAATAGTTGGAAAATTTACAAATCCTTCATTAAGTACACAATAATATATATTTGGTAAAAAATATAGATGAATTTTTATGAATGTTTAAATGTTACAACTTTTTATCTTATTACTCATAATTTTTCCTTTGGGGAATAAATGTTTTTCAATTTACTCAATTAAATTGGAAGTGAAATAAACATTTATAAAGTTATGAAATTAAACTTTGTATGGTATTAGCATAAATTTTCCTCACGAATCATTACTACTTTCGTGTGGCAGCAGTAAATCGAATTGGCTCAAATAACAGCCCCACAAGACAGACAGTGCGTGCTGGCGATGGATTCAAGTCTTGTTGAAAGTGGTACGAATCTCCGTCCACTCCACGTATGATACAACTCATATCATATATGTCGCCCCCTGCGAACACTTCCTTTTAGCATTTTCTATCATGATGTTGCAGAATATATTTTCAGCTTAATATCTTCGTAGCTCGTAGGAGGCTACCCGTCGCAACTCGCAACGCTATGCTAGGCCAGGGGAAAAAGTGCCTTTTCTTTCTTTTGGATGGACTCCTTTTTATGTATACTGCATGCTATTTGAATTCAGTATACTCTGCGAGATGTCCGATTATGATATGACCTGCCCCTTTCCTGGAGGAAAAGATGGGAGGAAAAGACCCTGATTGCCAGAGATGTGCGCTGGTCAGGACTGGGGACTGCAGCCGCAGCAGCAGCCTGTGCTGAAAAAGCTTCTAAAACAAGACATACCACGTACTCCACTAGTAGTCTAGTATAAGCAGCTCCTACTCCTAAATCATGGTTTACTGCTGCTTTGGTACGTACTCCACTACGGTCTTTGCTATAAAAACAAAAGAAAACAATAGTACACGTCTGAGTGTGATTTAAACACTTAATAAAGTGAGGCTTTTTGCTGATATATGCATGATAAAGATATTATGATACTTGTACTTCATTAGTATGATATCGGCTGACTATAAATGTGGAGCGAGATATATAAATGAAGAATAATGAATAACAGAGTATATAAATGAAGAATTAGGATATTTGTAAAGATTTTGTTTATTATTGACGGCACAAGGATTAAGACATTGTGTTAGCCAAGAAAGCATCTAAAAATTTAGAGTAAATTATACAGACGGTTTCTAAACTATCATGCAGTTCTCATTTAGATTCCGAAATTTCAAATTACAGTTTATAGTCCTTGAACTATACTCCACCACATGAATCCTGTCACCATGGACAGTCCACGTGGCAACACATAGAGAACAAATATAAAGATGCTACTAAAAATGATCCTAAATTAGGAGTGGAGTTTCAAATACTTCAAAAATATCATACTTTCTAGTAAATAATGATTTTGAAATAGATTTTTCTGTCATTCAAACACATAATGGTTAAAAACCATAGTAATTTTTACTCAACTAACACACAATCTTTTCCGTAAAACTACGTAAATACTATTCTGTCAGACATGTTCCTAATATAAATCGTTTGTAGTTAATGATATGGCCTAGACATTCTTATGAGTAGCCCGGTCCGACGTACCCGAACTGACCCAGCCCGACTAGTGCATTGGTCGGGTTGGGCCTCGATTTGAAGCCCAATCGTTGGACCGGGACGGGTATAGGCCAGAAAATTACAAAATCAGCCGTGTGGGTTCGGGTTTTTGGGTTTTGTGTCGGATTTTTGGGTTTCGGGTCGGGTTCAGGCCCGGATTTGTGACTCGGTGCACCAAGTTGGGTCGGGGTCGTGTCGGCTAATTTTTTGTTGAGAAAATCCAATCTGAATTTGTCTGAACCGAACAGATGATCGTGTATAATATATCCTAAACATATAGTCTTGGCTATCCCAAGTGTTGTACTTGTGTAAGCTATGCTTTTAGCAAAATTATTTATAAGGAAAAAGAGGACGTCCGGCGGCGCTGGTAGGCATAGTGTTTGCGGACGTAGAAACATATATATATAGTAGTATTATTTGGAGGTGCGGTGATTATGACCACCTTTTGGTCATTTCAATCACTTTTTTTTACATCGATTGAATGATTCGAGCAATCCGCTGGCGGAATATTTTAATGTATCGCATACGTCCGCGTATCATTTGCCACACACTGGAAAAGCAGGAAATCAGGAATAACGACCTAAAACACGATTACGGGGTCACCATTAATGGTAGGTGTAGTGGTTCTGGGGGGTGGGCTCTACCTTTGCTTTCCTCTCTGACCCACATGCCCCCAAAAACCAACAATAAATTAAATTAAATAATCCCTTTTTATTTCACCTTAATCAATTGGGCAACTACAAATTAGCGCATATCCCTGCTGTAATATAATTTGGTGAAAAGCTGTACAATGGATGGAGTGGGGTGAATTTTAATTAGTTGCCAGTGGGAGTATATATACATGTGAAAGGCATCGATCTTGCCGTCTGTTGAGAATCTGGTTATGTATTTCTTTCTTATGAAGCTACGAACAAAAGTTTCGGATTAGACATGACACCTTTTTACGGGTTGAAATTTGTTTGCCGATCGATCCTTTCTCTGTCGGAAAGAACCTTTTAGACCGCTCTAATCAGCGCATAACATAATATATCTATGGGATCCCTAGGTTAGTTTGGTGCGTAATAACTTCGTATAGCATACATTATACGAAGTTATACGAATGATATCGGCTGACTATAAATGTGGAGCGAGATATATAAATGAAGAATAATGAATAACAGAGTATATAAATGAAGAATTAGGATATTTGTAAAGATTTTGTTTATTATTGACGGCACAAGGATTAAGACATTGTGTTAGCCAAGAAAGCATCTAAAAATTTAGAGTAAATTATACAGACGGATTTCGAACTTGCTATCCTCTTGCCTAATAGGTAAAGATTGATCTCTGTAGAAAGACTGATTCATTCGGATCAATATGAGGACCCAACTCCGTTGCATTGCCAGAATCCATGTTCCCGTAATAACTTCGTATAGCATACATTATACGAAGTTATACGAGGCGATCAGGCCCCGGCGTATGGGCGAGCTCCTCAGAGCACTGGGCGAGGGCCCCACACGTCAGGCGGGCGATCAGGCCCCAGCGTGTGGGCGAGCTCCTCCGAGCACCGGGCGAGGGCCCCACACGTCAGGCGGGCGATCAGGCCCCAGCGTGTGGGCGAGCTCCTCAGAGCATCGGGCGAGGGCCCCACACGTCAGGCGGGCGATCAGGCCCCAGCGTGTGGGCGAGCTCCTCAGAGCATCGAGCGAGGGCCCCACACGTCAGGCGGGCGATCAGGCCCCAGCGTGTGGGCGAGCCCCTCGGCGAGCGCGAGAGGTCCCTCGCTGTCAGGGGGGCCCGCGTGGCAGGGAGCGTTCCGAAAGGAGTCTTCGGGGCGAAGGCTCTCCTCTGCAGCGAAGGACGGGCGCATTCAATGCGACATTACGCGCGGATAGACAGATGAAGAGATGATTACCGCCACAGTGACCTCTGCGGCTCTGTCAAGCTGTCACTGTGGCGCAGCGGAATTGACCGGCAGAGAGAGAGTTTGCCATCATCAGGCTGGCCGCCCGCGTCAGGCGGCGCAAGCTGGGGCCCACCCGTCCTGTCACCGGCGTGTTCACACGGGTCAGAGGCCACTTGCGAAGCACGCGTGGGCGGTGCCGTTCGGCAGCAGCACGTTTTCGTCTCCCCTATCCAATCCCTCATGTCTTATCAGTGTACTGAGAGTACTGTACTGCTTACCCCCCTCAGCGCTCTCCGCCAGTTCGAGGCTTGTATAAAAAGAGAGGAGAGAGAGGGGAGAGGGGGAGGGGAAAAAACATTCTGTAATCACATTCCACACAACCACAACAAGAAAAGAGCTAAGGCTCGGCAGGAGTAGGACTATTACCCGGGAGGGGGTCCGAACCTGGGTAAACTCTGCGTGTCGCTACTCACCGTGCCCGACGCTCGAATCGAACTGAGCCCGAGCTGATCGGCTAGCAACATAGAAAATCTGATAGGGGTGTGATCCGCAGTGGTTGAGCGGAGAACACGCCGTCACATATGATTTGAGTTTTTTTAGTCCGTTTTTCGCTGTTTTGAAGGTGGGTTCTAACGCTTTAAAAAGCAAGTCAAACGAAATGTATCCGAATCTCGAGACTACCTCGAGAAGCTCTCGAAGTTCAGTCATTTCAGCTGTTCAGCCGTTCAGCCGTTCAGATCAGCTCAAAAGAACAGGGCCTAAATTGTTTGCATTAAATTATTGTCACACTGTTTCTTTACACGTTCGCATAACATATTTTAATCATAACAATTTCACTAACTCAATTTAAATTCTCATATGCAGGATATGCCGTGTCATTGTCTCGATTTGCTGCAGTGCATAGGGCATGGGATGTGTCAGCATCGTTGAGCCCTAATTTTTCTAGTGGTATTGATGACGTGGATATTTGCACAAGGATTAGTGCTAGAAAGTTCTTGGTCCTTTCATGGAACCCTAGCGAGGCATCGGCGATCCTTTGAGCAGCTCCAAGATGTTATAAGCATGACCGGGCGAGTGAAGAGGTCATGTGTTGATATGGGAGTAGTTAGGCTTTTACGTTTGTTGCCCATGCTTCAAGAGGGGTCTAATTGGTTCGATCATGCCAAGTTATTACTTCACATGAATCTCTAGCCTTCTCTTAGTCCGCAAGCATCCGATAAATAACTAAAAGTAAAAGTGAGATCAAAATTCCTTTAATCCTGCAGTCTCAGTGATCATCGGACTTCGTCCGACCACCATCGGACTGGGTCCGATCACCGTTGGACTGGGTCCGACGACACTCACTCTCTCTGCACTTTCACCTCCATCGAATCGGGTCCGATCACCGTCGGACTGGGTCCGACCGTACGTGTTCCAGCTGTTTTGAGACTTGGTTGCTGCTATTGAACCGGGTTCGACGGGTACTGTAACGGTTAGTTTTTGGAGTTTTCTTGAGCTCCAACGACTAGTTTCTCTCCGGGGGGTATAAATTGAGTTTGGTAGGCAGCCATTTATAAGGTTTGCTCCTCCATTCCACCTAGAGCCAACATTTACTCATCCTAGGGGTGTTCTAGAGCCTTTCCTCCACCACTTCATCAACCACCTACCTTCCCCCAAACCAAAGCTTCATGAAAGTCCTTCGATTTGACATGATCGGGGCATTTCGGGCTTATTACTCTTGAAGACGGTGTTCTTCTCGGAGGAGTGGGCTTGACAGTAGGCCTTGGCATGCGGCTACTCTTGAGTCCGTGTATAGGTGACGGAGTCCACCTCACCGGAGTGGTGGAACGACTACCGGGGAGTAAGTGAGGCGTGTGGCTCGAGAGGGAGCCGGTCCTTGTGTGCAAGGGCTAGACTCAACGGAGAGTAGGAGTCATGGCTCCGAACTTCGGTGAAACAAATACCGTCTCACTTCACCTTTGCCTCATATACTTTCGCATCTACACTTCGCATGAATTGCTATTGATTGCTCGTTTGCTTTGAATGGATGAATTAGGTTACTAGTGTTTTTTTGTTATTAATTGCTTCCGCTTGATAGGGCATTAGAATCTAGGATTGGGTCACTTTTAATCTTGTTGTTTAATCAAGAATAATTGAAAAGAAATTTAAAAATGCCTATTCAACCCCCAGGCCATAGAGATCCTTTCAGGGTGGAGGACGACTCTGGGCAGGAGGGCACCCTCAGGGGTCTGGTTTGAAGGGTTCCCCAGCTGGGTCTGGCATAGAGGTCACACCAGCAGCCTTCGACCAAGAGCTAGTTTCTACATAGGAGTTCGTGGTCGACAAGGAGGGGTCTAGTTGAGCTGGAGGTTCTCGGGCTCCTAGAAAGAAAAAGGGCCCGAGACCCCGAGCAAGGTTCCTCAGGCACTGACTAGGCCCGACGATCGGGTCCTGATTGAGATCAATTGGGATAAGTATGTGTAATAAATTTAGCTAGCTTCAAATATTTCCCTTCAACCATTTTAGTTTATAACATCCTTACAATTTACGTAGCAAAATGTCTACGGTCAATGCAAGCAGGCGTGTTACCCGAGCAGGGGAGTACACTTGAAACACTTGAGTGGCACTGCTACCTGGGAATGTTGATTGTGGGCAAGAACTCCAGGCCAGCCGAAGGATCGAGATGTAGCCTAGAGGGGGGTGAATAGGCTTTACAGTTTTTCAACAAATAATAAGTACAGTGGAAAAAACAATATCGGATATTTGATATGGAATCAGACTATCCGATATTCCTGAAATTAGGGTTTGAAGCCCTTTAGCAATATCAAGGATAGCACCTGCACCAAATAGGGTAGAGAGCAGTAAACTAGTAAAAGAGAGATAGACCCAAATCCACAAGAAGATTCGAAGAGGTTGTTCCCGAAGTTCGGATCTTTGAAAAGATCCTACGTCTCCGTTGAGGCGTCTCGGTCACACTTGAGCCGGGGTCCCTCTTGACCCTTTGCCTCCCGGGTTGCACCAAGCAGTCCCAATTTCACTCTTTGGATCCTTCCCTTTCGGAGGCGAGTCCGGCCTACAGAAACAATCCTTGGCCACCACACCAATTTTCGGTGGCTCTAGGGAAACTCCTAGCCGTTTAGGAGCCCTCAAACTCCAATAGTAACAAATTGGGTGGAAAATCAACTTGGAGATGGGACCAAGTGCTTAAGGATGAAGCTTGATCCACACAAAGTACTCAGATCTAGCTTCTCCACTCTCACAAGGGTGCAATCAATGAGATTTGAAGTGGGAGAGGAGGGGGAATGTGAGGAACTTGGGTTACAAAAAGTGCGCAGCTGGAGTGAATGTGAAAGGCAACCCTAGCCTGTGGGCGGAGTAGAGGAATAAACACTCCCAACCACCAATGAGCAGTTTGAAGCTGACAAATATCTGTTAGTCCAATGTGACATCTGATAATCCGATATGAAAGTGAGTGAAATTCGAAGCAACGACTATTTTGGTGGACCTGAAATGATTATAAAGATATTGAAATAAGATTCAATCAATATGGAGTCAATTCATATCGGATTGTCCGATAATGTTATCTGATTGTCCGATATTTTTGGCATATGGAGACAGAGAGGGGTCGATCAGACCAAGAATCGGATAGTCCGATCTACATCGGAACATTCCGGGGAAATATCAGATAGTATGATATTTTTGCGACTTTTGAGACAGAGAGGGGTCGATCGGACCAAGGATCGGAACATTCCGATATACATCGGATATTCTGATTCAACATCCGATAGTCTGATATGTTTTGAACAAAAACACCCTCAAATTTGATTGGTGGATAGAATATGTCAATATTCATCTACCATAAGCACTTAGATCATCTAGAAATGGTTTTTCGTCACATCCTTCTTAATATTACAGCATATCATTAGACTCAATTTAAAATAGAAAGAGTTTAGGTCTAAACACTACACGCCGTCTTCTTCTTTTGTCTTTATTAGCGTTCCATATTCCTCTCATAAGATTAAAATCTATCCATAAACTCAATTAACCAATTAGTTCTTTAATTGCCCATCATCTACTACCAAAACCCACAAAGGGCCTAGATACACTTTCAATCTTCCCATTTTTTATGATTGATGACAACACAATTAAAGCTTATAAAAAGATTTTAAAGGAATATTTCTTTTGAATGATCAAGAATATAGCGGAGCTCACCCTAAATATGTGGAATTCTTGAACAATTGGAAGCTCCCCCTGTATCCTTGCATTTGTGGGGAGCATATGAACAACATGAGCAAACATGGGCCAAAACTCAATTTAAGCAACAAATGCATATGACATGGCATTGGGCACACAACAACACAATTCAATGATTACAAATAACCAAGTTCAACACATGCCAACAAAGGTTCATGACGAAGATAAAAAATAGTTTTAAACTATTACAATCATACAAACAGAGTTTTAAACTATTACGATCATACAAATGCATACTAGATAGATAAGATTTACTTTTTCCCCCTTTGGCATCATGATAACAAAAAGAGAGAAATAAGATAAAAGAGACTGCAGGGATCACTCGTCGTCGTCTTCGTCTTCGTACTCAGAGTAGTAGCTTCCCTCACTACCACTCTTCATTATCTTCGACTGGAGGCACAAAAGTTGCTTCATAGACTTTAATCTTCTCATCATCCTCATTGCCCTCAATTTTAGATCTATCTGGAGATCAGGGGATCACCAAGTGCCTCTGTATCTTTTTCAGCCTCACAGTGTTCTTCTTGATGCGCTCAGAGTTCTTTTGACGGGCTCGCTTCTCATCGTTGCCAAGGAAAAATATTGCCGAGCATAGCCTTGATAGGAGAGGAGGATGAGAATGGACCTGAGGAAGAAGTAAGGGCTGCATAGAAAGAAGGTGGGGAAGCATGGCCACGGTCCTGAGCAGGACGAGAGGAGCCACGAACTATAGTCTTGATGACTCTAACTTGATAACCCGAGTGCTTCACGTCCTTGACAAAACTGGAGCTCGTGACTTCCTCTATCATCTTCATGATATAGGTGGCATGAGTGCAGCTCCTAGGGTCCAACGAGCTGAGACAAATCTCACTTCAAATGAAGTCCACAACATCGAAAATCGGGACTGGGAGCCGATCCAATAGAGAATGTTTCTCTAGTAACCAAGAATGCTTGACGCGTCTCCCTCTTTTGGAGTCAACATGTTATTGGGCAACAATCCCTTTTCCTTGCCTAGCTCAAAATCCTCTGTCTGTCTCATCATAGACACAGTCGAGCTTGTTGATATCCAGAGGATCATACTGATGCAGCTTGTCTCCTTGAGCATGGTGCAGCAGAAAAGCCAAGAATACTAGCAAATCAAGCTTTGGTCACACTGTAATAGGAACCACAGGTCATCCACATTAGTGACTCAGACTCATCAGTGCCAAAGTAAATAGTGGCATAAAACTGAGCTATCATTTCATTGTTCCAATAGTAGCGAAGGCCCATGATATCTTTAAGTTCGCATTTCTCACAAATTTCAGTGACCACATTGAACACTGGGTCCTGCTGATGTTCCAGATAATCCCAGTCAATCAATTGTTTTCTTAGGGAAAATCACCGAGTCATAGAAGTCTTGCTTAAAATAATTCCAGAAACGACGATCAGTGTTAGGCTGTTTCTCATATTCCTCTCGATCTATTCTCCGGTCCTTCCTTATCTTGGTGGAATTGCCCTTGAGGTTCATTTGCTTGGGAGGGAAGTAATTCCCACAAGATACTCCGACAAATTCTTGCATCTCCAGAAGTCCAATGAGAGGTCTCGAGGGAGCTGCTCTCTTTGAAGGTTGCTGCTGCTGCCCAGAGGCGCTAGTGGATGACGCAGACATCACATTGGTCTTGGTGACAGTACTCTTCACAGAAAGCTTTGAGCAACTCTAAGCAGAGGCTGGCTCTTAAGAAATCTTAGTCTAAGAGAATGTCCTCTAAACTAAGGGAGATGAAGCTTGAGCAGCATGAGCCCTCGAAGGATCATGTCTCGCCTTGGTCCCGCTGCCCGGAAGAACTGCCAATATCACCACGAGGTTGCTTGCCTCTAAGTGGATCCATATAGATGGCAGAACGATTTCTAGGATCAGAAATGACCTTAGAAATGAATAAAGATCAAAGTACTAGGTTTTCAGTTGCTGTCTCCATTGGACAGTCCGATATGGATATCGGATAGTCCGATGTGTGTAGATCAGTGGAGAAAACCTAAATCCATTGGATCTCACAGAAACACCAGCAAAACCTGGTGCCATTGCTAGGAACTAACCCTAAAAAATGTAGCGACGATTCAATCCCACTACATTTGCAAGAAATGATGAATTATGGGAGATCAAACAGGCAAACCCTATCCGTACCTTGGAAAAGCAAAGCTTAGGGAACCGACACAAATCTTGGATGACAAGGATGGGGATTCGACGATGGCTTGCTCCGGAGGTGCTCCTGAACTCCAATCTTAGCGGTAACACTCGAGTGAAGAGAGATCGGGCGGCGCCGGTGAGAGAAGTAAGAGGATAGTGAGAGGGACGACGGTGAGAAATGGAGGGGCAAAAGAATAGGATTTTACCCACCTTGGGTTAAAAACCCACATTCCCCACATCGGACAATCCAATGTGACATCAGATACTCTGATATTAATATCGGACATTCTGATGCCATAACGGATACTCCGATATGACTATTCCAGCAAAGAATAGGGAAAATTTAGAGAAAAAGTTAGGATAAGATTGAACCTCTTGAAATGGTCTTTTCACAAGTAATAGATATATTTACTTAAGAGAGCACAAATTACTTGTGAATTGACCCAGTATTGCTATAAACACTTAAATATCCAAGCACAAGCAATAATTGAGAAAAGCAAAAACTAGTATAGATTTTTCAAAACAAAGCAAGTTTTGGCATGCAATATCTCAAGCCACGCTACTAGAATCAAGAATATTTAGCTCACTCCTAAGGGCACAAAATCTCTTCTCATCAAGTGGCTTGGTAAATACACCGGCCAATTTTAGTTTGCTTCTCACATGCCTAATATCAATATCGCCTTTGCTAGAGTGATTTCTAAAGAAATGATGGCGAATATCGATATGTTCAGTTCGGGAATGTTGGATGTGATTATTGACTATTTTGATGGCGCTCTCATTATCACATAAGAATGGAATGCGGTTTAGGTCAAAACCATAATCTCAAAGTTTGTCGCATCCAAAACAATTGTGCGCAACAACTTCCCGCCGCTATGTATTCGGCTTCGGCGGTAGAAAGGGTTACAAAATTTTGCTTTTTGGAAATACAAGAAACTAGAGACCTACGCAAGAATTGGCAAGTCCCCGAAGTGCTCTTCCTATCTACTTTGCAGTCCCCGAAGTGCTCTTCCTATCTAATTTGCAACCGGCATAATTCACATCCGAATAGCCAATTAGGTCAAAAGACAACCCTTTTGGATACCAAAGTCTTAGGTTGGGGGTGTAAACTAAATATCGCATGATTCTCTTAGTGGCCACTAAGTGGCTCTCCTTAGTAGCGGCTTGAAATCTTGCACACATGCACATACTAAGCATAATATCCGGTCAAGATACACAAAGGTAAACAAGTGAGCCAATCATAGAACGGTATATCTTTTGGTCAATGGCTTTACCTTTTTCATTGAAATTCAAGTAACCATTGGCTTTCATTGGAGTTTTGATAGTCTTTACATTTTTCAAGTCAAATTTTTTGAGCATGTACTTGATGTACTTCGATTGGCATATGAACGTCCCTTACTTGAGTTGTGTGATTTGAAATCCGAGAAAGTTCAACTCACACATCATTGACATCTCAAACCTCTTAGTCATTATCCTATTAAACTCATCACAAAATTGTTTATTAGTATAACAAAAAAATATGTCATCAACATAAATTTGACAAACAAATAAATCACCATCAACGTGCTTAGTAAATAGAGTAGTATTGGCCTTTCCGATAGTGAAACCTTTCTTAATCAAGAAGTACCTAAGACACTTATATCATGCCCGAGTGGCTTGTTTCAAATCGTATAGTGTCTTATGTAGTTGATAGACTGGTTGGGATGTTTTGAATATGTGAAGCCTAGGGTTCCTCAACATAGATCAACTCGGAGAGTGGTCCATTCAAGAAGGAGCTTTTCACATCCATCTGATAAAGCTTGAAATCATGTTGACTAGCATATGCAAATAGAATTCAAATTGACTTTAATCTAGCTCCGGGGGCATATGTCTCACTGAAGTTCAAACCTTCTATTTGGGTACAGCCTTGAGCAACTAGTCTCGCATTGTTTCCTGTCACGATCCTGTTCTCATCTTGCTTGTTTCTAAATACCCACTTGGTGCCTATCACATTTTGTTTTGATCTTTCGACCAAAGTCCATACCTCGTTCCTTGTGAAGTTGGTTAGCTTCTCCTGCATGGCTATTACCCAATCCAGGTCACCTAGAGCTTCTTCGACCTTTAAAGGCTCCACAAAGGAAATAAACGAGTAAAATTTATGAAAATTTGCACACGAGGTCTAGTAGATACTTCCTTGTTTATATTTCCAAAGATATTGTCGACGAGATGATCTCTTTGAACACTTTGATGAATCCGAGGATGAGAGGTGGTTTGCATCGGTGTATCACTAGATTGATCATCTTCTCCATCTTGGTGGTCTTCTATTTGATCTGTTGTGGAAGTAGGCGGTTCTACTTGTAAAGATAAATCCTCATTGGCTTGATCATTGACACCTTTTTGAGACTTGAGTTCTCCAATCATCATCTTCTTAATTGCCTCACATGGGCTTTCTTAATCTAACACATGAGAATCAACTTGCTCCACTCATGAGTCTTTAGTCTTGTCAAATATTACGTCTCTCGCTATTTCAACTACATCGGAGGTATTGTTAAACACATGATAGGCATAAACGTTTGAGCCATAACGGAGTAAAAACCCTTCATCAACCTTAGGAGCAAATTTGGAAGATTTTATATTTTTGTTGAGAATGAAGCAATTGGTACAAAATACACTAAAGTAGGATACATTGGGTTTCTTACCCATGAGTAGCTCATACAGCTTTTTCTTCAATAGATTATGTTGATGGTTTCCGTCCAAAAGATGTCGGAAACCTTATATTCGTCTAGCATCGTCCTTGCTATCTTAATTAGTGTCCAGTTTTTCCTCTCGACCACACCATTTTGTTGAGGGGAGTAGAGAGCTAAAAACTCGTGCCTGACTCCTTTATCATCGAGATATTCTTCCACACCGGTATTATTGAACTCCGTGCTGTTATCGCTTCTAATCTCCTTGATCTTAAACTCAATTTTGTTTTGAGATCTTATGATGAATTTCTTTAAGGGTTTCTTTAGTTTCATTCTTATTATGAAAAAAGAACACCCAAGTAAAGCAGAAAAAATCATACACAATTGCTACACCATACTTGTTAACTACAATGCTTATGTAAGTGTAAGATCAAGCCTCCCATGGGCTGAATGATTTTGGTAATTGATGGCAACTGGACCGTACAGCTGGATCACGCCAAGATTAAGGACATTTGTTTCCTAGTTCTTTTGATTTCTTGCGTGTGTGCAGCCTAGGGACAACATGCCTGCCGATCGTCTTATCTCTGGCTACAGGGCCCCACTGAGCACATTTCCAGTCTCTTATCCTCATTAATTTCGAAAGAGTTTGGGATAGATAGTAGCCAACTGTCTGGGGTTTCGTAGCCGCCAAGTCTCAAAGCCAAATATTTCCTATGGGCGTGAAACTTTTCGCCTAAGTGTCCAAATATTCATGCCAACATCACAAGTCGACAAACATGGCACTAAACCCTAGGCGAGACATGAAGGGAGAAATTAAGGGGATAGCCAAAACGTAGTGGGCTGCAAAAATTAGCCCTGTCGGACCGGGTCCGATGGATGAGCGTGTCAGCGGTTAAGTCACTCAAAATGCAACCCTACTGTCGGACCGGGTCCGACCACCGTCGAACCAGGTCCGACCAGGCCGTAGGTTCCTAGTGACTAAGTCCCCAAAATGCAACCCAAGGAAAAACACTTCATCGGACCGGGTCCTAGGGTCATCGGACCGGGTCCTACTGCACCATGAGAAAATCAATATGGGTCATCTATTCTTAGGTTTTTCGCCTTTAGGGTATAAATTGCAGCCTCTAGCTCGGGGGAAACTTGAGAGAGCCTCATTAGCAGCCACCCTCGTATAACTTCGTATAATGTATGCTATACGAAGTTATTACGGATCGAGACACCATCACTAGAGAAAATACAATTTAGGCCCATTTCACACAATTGGGAGATGGACAAAAGACTGTACTATAGTGATTTTACAAGCAAAACATTGAAAAATGTAAAGCTCACCTTGTCAAGACCCATTACCTTTCACTTGCCATTGTCGCCAAAAACAATGTTCTCATTGGGTGAACCATTTGCATCAAAATAAGTGAAAATAGATTCTTCTTCGGTCATGTGATTGGTGCATCCACTGTCTAACACCAAAGTGTTGCCACCAGAGCAATAATCCTACAAAACAAATTAGGCCTTTGTCTTAGTTACCCAAAATTGCTTGGGTTCTCTCAAGTTAGTCACTAGCGCCTTTGGCATCCAAATAGACTTAGGCATGCGAATGTTCTTATATTTAGTACCAACAAAAATGAGCAACTACTCTATCAAGATTAGTTTTTCTAATCACATACGATGAGTTGAAGGTAGAGTGAGAAGCTTGAGCAAGAGAGCCATTAGCATGCACAAAGTTAATAGGCCTAACAACCGAGGCTACCATAATATGGCCTTTTCGCCGTTATTCTTCTTTCGAGGGGTGTATCAAATACCTTCCTTGTTGAAGTTGTCCCTCTTCCGAACAAGATACTCAGCCAGGTCATTGCTCTAGGGGTGTACCAACAAACGATCTCCAGCCACCACACCAAGTTCCGGTGGCTCTAAGGCTATTCCTAACCGTATATGAGCCCTCAAACTCCAAAAGTAACAAATTTGGCCGAAAACCAACTTGGAGATGGGACCAAGTGGTAAAGGATGAAGCTTAATCAACATAAAGGACTCAGATCAAGCTTGTCCACTCTCACAAGCTTGCAATCAATGAGATATGAAGTGGGAGAGGAGGGGGGAGGTGAGGAACTAGCGTTGCAAAAAGTGCTCAGCTGGAGTGAATGTGAAAGGCAACCCTAGCACGTGGGTGGAGGAGAGGAATAAATACTCCCACCCACCAACTAGCCATTTGAAGCTGACTGATATCAGATAATCCGATGTGACATCAGATAGTCCGATATGAAAGTGAGTGAAATTCGAATGAAAGGCTATTTTCGTGGACCTGAAATGATTCTAAAGATATTAAATAATATTCAATCAATATGGAGTCAATTCATATCGGATGGTCCGAGAATGTTATCGGATAGTCCGATATTTTTGGTATCCGGACAGAGATGGGTCGATCAGAGCAAGCATCGCATAGTTAGATCCACATCAGAACATTCCGGGGAAAAATCGGATAGTCCAATATTTTTGCATCCATGATTTTTGGGTAAGTTTCGCAACTTTGTAACATTTTACTAATATGTTACTAATATATTTGTACTTGACACCATTTCAGCTGAGGTACAGTCCTCGCAAACGACATTAGAAGTCCAACTTTGATTCTGTTCTAGACAAGAGCTCCAAGCAAAGGATGCAAGATCTGATGTCGGCACACGTGACACGACAGTCGAGGAGTAGTTTAGGTGATTGCATATGCCCTTAACTCTTTTCTAGTTTATACAAATTGTAACCTTCATATGATTCTGATGTGTTTGTAGCAGGGAGCACAACAAGTGGGTCATCCCACCTTTGCACAAGGAAAGTACCTGACTGCAGCGTAGTATAGAACCATCTGACTGGAGTGGGTCGCACATTTTCCCGAGGTGTGGGATACACTGGCAGAGGGGTGGGACGACGAGGAGTTTCAGGTTGCCGCAAACAAAAACAGGGTGTCGAAGGAGTACAAGACAACCACAGGAAGGTGGTGCGTGCCTCCTATGACAATTTTTTTTTGTAATATCCTGAACCCTTTTACATTGGTCTACTCTCTTTTACTAACTTGTCTTTTTTCTCCACCTGTCTTTGTAGGAGTTGATGAACGGCCAAAAGCCCAAGTAGTTAAATCTTTGGAGGAGAGCCCACTCGTCCACAACTAGGGATGGGACACAACCACTCTTGGACTCCCACTCAAAGCTAAAGCTAGTAAATCATATGAGTTGGGACTTTCTGGCATATATTAGTCAAACTTGGGCAACTCACCCATTCTATCTAAAGGATCGATACTTACATGCATACGTTGATGAGCACGGGGCCAACAATAGTGCAAAGTATGCACCATTAGGCCCCCTTATGATACAGAAACACATGGGGGGTGGGCGGCTTTCTCATGGTCGACTCACTATCAGTGTGGATCACCTGCGGTGAGTGCTAAGTCGAAATCATATATGTTTTCATAACTAGCCACATTTTGCATCTAACCGTATCACACTTTGATTTTGTAGTGTTGCGGACTACACGCCCAAGGTGTGGGCAAGTCAGAGTAGTACGGAGACCTGATGTTAGTTTGAAGAGCAGTTGTTGAGAGAGAGAGGTAGCATGAGAGGAAGAGGTATGAGGAGGAGCACATCCACTACGAACAACTAATATGAAGGCTATGCAAGATAACATTAGGACTATGCAGGAGGAGTGCAGAAGGGATCAAGAGGTGTTCAACACGAGACTCCAAGCCTTGGAGCACATGGCTCGACTATCCGTGGTAATGTACACACAAATCCATACATGTTAATTAATTCTCACATATATTTTCCTTAACTCTATATGTTGTTAATTTATAGGCTGACCCGAGCGACTACGGCGGCCAGGCTCCCTATTTAGGAGGCTTCATGGGCCAATCTACCCATCCAACTAGCTATGTGGGGGTTAAGCTCTCTTGGACCATGTTTCCTATGGACGTACGGGTCCAAACCCTTTCCAAATAACTAACATCATATTTAAAATCAAATTCAACAAAAGCATGTCTAACTTAAATTTGTATATCTCACAGGGTTTCACGAGGGACACATAGTCGACTATCAACAACATTGCAATCCTATGTCGAGGAGACAGGAGCACGACTTCGATGTACAGAGCTGTTCATGGAACCCCGCCGGCCTTCTAGTAGCCGTTAGCAAGGTAATGCATATTGTGATTCTTGGATATTGGATATGATGTGAATGATCACATTTTGCATGTATTTGTGGTATATGGATGTGTCCGTAGTTTGTACATTTTGTGATATGTGGTTCATGCATGTACTTTTGCTACTATGTGTATATCATTCACCGTTTGATTTGATATGGATGTGGCTATGTGCTTTTGTGATGTATCGTTGTGTTGCTAAGTGACTGTAAATGGATATGGACGATGTGCTGAAATGGGGTTGACATATATAAGTGGGTATGCTAGGGGTTTGCAGGTGGCAACTATTGCTGGTGCGTGTAGCCGTAGGTTCAAATTTTTAGGTTTTATTGCAATTTTTGTGGCTGTTTTTTCCCTAGAACTCTTTTAATCTCGATAGAATGAACAAAGCCATCGACTTTGCTACACAACTCGGCAGGCTGGCTGTCAGGAGCTATATCGATGGACTTGACTAATCTGTAAGAAAAATACATGTGGACCCCACTCGGAGAGCGCCCTGGGTTATCAGTGGTAGGCATTGCCTCGACAGGTACAAGGCCGTCGAGAAAGGCCAGCAGCTATTTGGCCCGGCCCATAATAGGATCTGTCTCGACGGTCAGGAGCTGTTGAGATTGGGTAGTTACCCTTGAAATGGTGACTCCGCAGAATCTCTCGATCGCCCACAGACTAGCCATCGAGAAAGCTTCTCTCGACGGTTTGGCTATCGGAACGTCTTCTTTCTCTCAACTATGATGTCACGATGGCTTTATCTAGACGACTGGCCGTTGAGAAAGATATTTTTTTGGCGGTTTTTCTGACCGTACGATGGTCCCGACTGTCGATTTTTGTGTCCTGTAGCGAGTTAATATGATTGAGTCTGCTCGAAAAGTCGGGCTAATTGACGCAAGATATGTATCACACCATATGTACGTTGCTACGTGTAGCCGTTTAGTCGGCAATGGCAAGTTTCTCGCATTTTTATCTAATTTTACTTTTTTCTTACAGAATCGAAGATATGGAAAAATACTATTTATCGGCAAATCTCAGTACATCTCTTATGGCGACGTATCATCCATATGTATACAGGCTTTCCGTGTACATAACATTTACACCAACTAACAAAAGTATTGAAATTATTGTAAAAAATTTATAGATGTGTTTCGTTGTTACTATAGCTATACATAAAGTTTGAATATCAAATTTATTTTATACTATGTTAAGAGTAATAAAAATAGTAGATTCTGACAAATTTGAATGGTTTAAAATTGATAGAATTCTCTCTTTTTTGTTATTCTTAATATAAAAGAGAAAATTGCACTGTTCCCTCCCAAAACTTGCAGGAATTCTCACTTAGCCCATTAAACTTATGTTTTACTTGCTCGGCCCATCAAACTTAAAAACGTTTGCACCGTTGCGCCCAATCCGTTATATTTTTGTTAAAATACCCTTAAATGCTACGGTGATGCTTTTATGTCCGTTAATTGCTGACGTGTGCGCATGTGGACGGTTACGTGGTGGTTAATAGAATGAAAAAAATATGGAAAATCCAAAAATACCGAAACAAAATAAAAACACAAAAACTTTTAGAAAAATCTGAAAAATATGAATATCCAAAAAAAAACTTAAAACAAAAACCAAGATAAAAAATCTTGGAAAATTTAAAAAAGCGAAAAATATAAAATAACAAATAATAAACATCCAAAAAATTGTGAATTTTGAAAAAATGTTTTTTTAGTTTTTCCCCATGTTTTGAAATTTTTTCAAATTTTGTCATTTTTTAATTTTTGGGTTTTTTCCTTGCAATTGTAGACATATTTTGAATTGTTTTTGGCTTTTCTGATTTTGGGATTTTTATGAATATTTATTTTTATTTTTGGATTTTTCAGGGTGTTTTTGGGTATATTTTTGGAATTTTCAGTTTTTTCGCCCTTGTCATCGCCACGTAATCTTCTACATCTGCACATGTCCGCACTTAATAAACACATAAGCGCCACCTCACCATTTAACGGCAATGTAACGAAACTCTAACGGATTGGGGGCAGGTTGAGGGGCCGAGAAAGTTAAACGTAAGTTTAGGGTGCTAGCTCCCCAACGTGGCCTGCCAGGTGGCCATCGACTCTGGAGTGACATGTCCTCTCCCGACTACACGTGTGTGGGTCGTCAAGAGAGAGACTGATGACGTCCATGCGTCGTCCACGACTGGGGTGATGAAGGTATCTTTTTTGAAGACATGTTTGTACCCGTCGATAGAGGTGGCCTACATCTATGGCTAAGGACATGCTGTTGAGAGGGGTTCTTTACTCTCGATGGTCGTTTCGAGGTCGTTGAGAGACTTCCTGGCAGTCGAAGGCCCTTTTTAGAAACATGGTTTAGAAAAACCCTGATTTTATCACATAGAGTTTACTAATGTGTGCATGCAAAACCATAGTTTGAACGAACACTAAGGCCTTGTTCTCTTCTGCATTACGTACCATTGCGTATTACTGTACCGAATTTTTTTATTTTATATAGCCTATATATTGTGATAATGTGTAACGATATTTTGTGGCTTTTAGTAGTCCATTGAAAGATTCTAAAACTTTTTTTAAATTATTTGTTTATAATGTTTAGACCTCTTTTCGAGGACTCTCAAATTTGTTATAGTAATACTACACGGAACGATACGCTAAAAAGAACAAGCCTAACTAAACTATGTTTTCTTAACTACATAGTATTTGTTTGCATTATTTATGGATGTAGAACTTCGACAATAGAATCAAAAGTGCAATCATCACACTATATCCAATGGTTAAAATTAGAAAAAAAAATATAGAGTGGAGTTAGGAAACACTAAAATACCATGGCTTTCACCAAAACATAGTTTTGGAACCATGTCTAAACTTTATATCCGAACATCACACGGTTTTCTACATCATAGTATTTTTAGAAACTATGGTTTTGTTTTAGAGTTATAAAATAACTATGGTGCAACAGGTCCGATCGAAATTCGAGACGTTTGCCCGTAGCGGAGGTATGCTTTAGCTAAAAACATTGTCTCTCTCTTCATATAAGCGAATCAAGTGATACTAGACGGCACGAGGAACACAGTTCGTAAGTTGATTAAGCGGCTGCATATGGAGGAGGCCTACAGACCGAAAGGCTGCCGGAAAGTGGCACGAACCAAGTAGACCGGCCGGACACGACCCATGTTAGGTCCATGCGACCCTAGTACTCGATCTACGTACTGGTAGAGAGACAAAAACTGATTAAAGGACAGAGAGTTGGGTACATACATCACACCAGCTAGCTTTAATTACTCTCGTCGCATAAATATAAAGTAACCGTAGCCAAATTTATGCAAAATAGAATCATTTTTGTGTTTAGAGATTCACGACGCTATTACTCCGTAGATAAGAAGATTTCTATCCCAACCTCTAGATCCAGAAGTTGAAAAAACAGAACGCTGAATATGAGATCAGAACAATATCAAATACTTGATTTTTGTTAATACAATTCGGTTTTATGTGAAACAATGATTTTAGGTGCTCCTCTTCTTCAACGCAGCACAGTGGCCAACTAACATTAGAGGTTCTCTCTCAGCATCTATTTATTTTTAGATATTCTCTCTTTGCTCTATATTTTTTGTAAAAATAGCGATCCAGCGGCAGAGGATAGAAATCCAGATAAACGAATCGTTATCGAGACGAGAGAGAGATGTGGAGCCAATTTTTGGAGACTCGGCTACCCATGCGGCCAGCTAGGCGCTGTATAAACTGTCCTATAAGAGCCATGCACGCACAGGCGACTCTCTCCCATGAAACATATTCATATGAGCATCTCCCGTTCTTTCTTTCTTTTCGTTTTTTTTTTGCCTGCCTAGCTGACAAAAAGTGAAAAGGGGGACTGTAGTTCTCGAGTAGGAGTACCTACTACCGCTCCCCTTTTCTTCAACTCTCCTTTTCGCCTGCGTGAAAAAACTCCCCCAGCGTGGGGCCGGACAGGTAGCTGTCGCGTAACGTTCATCAGCCCGTCCTTGATCATCCTGCTTGGAGCCGTTGAAAATCGCTGCATCGGCCAGCTAAAAATTGCGTGAAGCACTGCAGCTACATTGATAACATAATACAATTCGGCTTAATTTCTTCTATTCCAGCAAATTCCATCCAACCAGGAAGAGTAAATACTTGGGACATTTTTGTTCTGGTCACTTCTAATTCGCTCTTTAACTTCTTTCATGTACTGTACTGTCTATTTATCGAAATTTCTTCCTTCGGACAGTCCGATGCCATAAAAAGATTGAATTCTTACCTCAACGATGCTAGGTAGTTAACTCTGCAGAATGCTTAGTAGCCACTCATTGCAACCCACGGGCGGGCACTACAGTCCCGACTAACCAAGTTCATCACCACAATCACATAACACATTGAAATCCAAGTTTTAAACTGAATTTAATGTTCTCAAAAGGTAAACCTAGCAGGCTATTGATTGGGATCGCTCAGCCAGAGATCGCTTGACGGGGAATTGGACGGCTGGGTGAACATCGGTGGTGCGCCCACGAAGAGATTGGTGACCGGCCCAGGTGGGACCCTCCAGGTTCGCTGATGTGTCACCTCCCTCCGTGCCGTGATGTTCACTTAGTGTTAGAGTATATTGGGCCCTTGGAGACGGCCCATTATCTGTACTATATATACTCCACCTATTGGCAATACAATTCATCTATTCCGCAATCCTCTCTTTACAACATGGTATCAGAGCCTCTTTCGAAACCCTAACCCTAATTCTTCAGCTGCCAGCGCCGCCGCTCCCATCGATGTCGCTACCATGGTAGCATACATTATACGAAGTTATACGAGCAGATGGGAAGTCGATCACGTCAAACGTGATCAACTCTGTCCGGAAGTTGCTCGGATGCGGTTCAGCAGGTCTGTCTGTTCATGCATGATCCACGGGAGCCTCACTTCGCTGCGTTGAAACGCATCCTGCGATACCTACAGGGCACTCTCACCCTTGGCTTTCTTCTTCGGTGTTGCACGTCGGTTGATCTTACGGTCTACACCGATGCTGACTGGGCGGGTTGTCCTGACACCCGCAAGTCCACCTCCGGCTATGGCGTGTTCCTCGGCGACAACTTGGTCTCCTGGTCCTCCAAGCGGCAGAACACAGTCTCCCGCTCCAGCGCCGAGGCTGAGTACCGTGCCGTTGCCAACGGTGTCGCTGAGGCCTGCTGGCTTTGTCAGCTGCTACAGGAGCTTCATAGTCCTCTTCGCAAGGCTACTCTTGTCTACTGCGACAATGTCAGCGCGGTCTACCTCTCCACCAACCCAGTGCAACATCAACGGACTAAACATGTTGAGATCGACCTGCATTTTGTCCGTGAGCGCGTTGCTCTTGGTCAAGTGTGCGTTCTCCATGTCCCCACGACGTCCAGTACGCTGACATCTTCACTAAGGGCCTTCCCACTACGGTATTTACTGAGTTTCCGTCCAGTCTGAATGTCTGTGCGCCGACCGTTCCGACTGCGTGGGAGTGATGGTCCTTTTGTTTTGACGGTCCTTTTGTTTTAAGGTCCGCGGGAGAGTGTGTTTGCTTTGTATCAGTCTAAACTGCGTAGCGCCGTTCAGACTGCGGGGGAGTGTTATAGTATATTGGGCCCTTGGGGACGGCCCATTATCTGTACTATATATACTCCACCTATTGGCAATACAATTCATCTATTCCGCAATCCTCTCTTTACAACATTTAGAGCCGCTGAATCGGAACCCTGCGTATATATAAAAACATGTGTTTCTCAGTTCGTCATTTTTAAACGGTTTGCAACATGAATTAATATGAGTTAACGACTTACCGTCTTCGTAACATACAGCTTGGCCCACGCAGTCACCTGGTGGAGCAGTCTGGCCGCCGTATGTCATGCAGGGAGCCGGTGTCATGTATCCATCACGAAACGGTGGCGTACCCCGTTGAAGGCCAAAACACCAGCGGTATCACTCGGGCCAACCTAAAGTTTTATTTACGTCTAACTTGCGTATTAAATTATAATAAACGACATGTAAATGGATATTATAGGTTTTATGACATTACCCCGCCCAGTCGAGAGATAGACTCCAGATAGGCGAACCTCTGCTCGAACTCCGCTCGCTGCCTCGCCATCTCCGCCTCCTGCCTCTGCCTTGCTTCCTTGTGGCTCCACATGCTCTCCCTCGTCGCCTGCAGCAGCTGCCTATTCTCCTCCATCATCTTGTCCCTCTCCTCCCTCTCCCATACTTCTACCTCCCCATCCGGGCTTTGAAGGCGCGTCGGCTCTCCATTTGCGACTGGGCATCCCGCACTTGAGGCATATAATCCTCCAACCTTCAAAAAAGCGGTGTCAGTAGTTACAAAATATCACCTGAGCTGACTCATACATAAATAAGATAGTATCCTACCTCATGTGGCTTTGTGCGAGCGCTAGCCTCCCATTGACCTTTTCCACCTATAGTTTGGTGTATGACTATTGGGTCAAGTGGCTACTCCTCTTGGTCATTGTCTTTCCCATTCTTCTCAGCGTAAGCTTCTTTCTAGTGTGCCTGCATTGAAGTGAAGATGAGTTAGATTGTAAGAGTGTATAAGAGGCAGAAGTTGATGAACTAGTACATACATCTTGCTGCGGAACTACATAGTACACGGGCCCCAATGAGCCATCTTTATTCTGACAGGACTGGCCCCTCCAGAACGCGGACAACCAAAACGGAAGCTGACCGGTCGTAACATTCTGCATCGTACAAGTAGTGTCGATATATTTGTTATTTAAAGAGTGAAGTTCGAAATTGTAAAAAAGAGACATTACCATCTTTTTCCTCAGCTGTGCAAACAACTATTTCCCTGTCGTATTTTTTCTCGTCATACCTGCTCGGTTCTTCTTTGCCTTCTGGGACTTTTCCTTGAACACCTCGCTGGCCCAGTGCTGCGACAGAGCCTCCTAGGCATCCGGGACGTTCGACACCCAATCCGGTCAAACCTACGCGTACTCTCGAGCCTGCAGTAGAGCTTGCGTGCGTCAGCCTGAGTAATCTTCTTGCCCTTTACAATCCTGACCATACAAAACAAAAATAAATCATGCATGTGTTGGAACCATTTGCACCGAAAACAACATATGCAATAAGTGAATACTTGTGGAAATTCTGAAACGCGGTGATCCGTGCACCGGACATCAGATCCTGCACTTTCTGCTTGGTGTTTCTTTCCATGACAGAATCGATGTCGGCCTCCTCCAAGCTCGGTCGAGGGCGGTACCTAAGCTAAAAACAAATAAATCAACCATGCAAACTAGTTAACACTCATGCGTCGTATGGAAAACATGAATGCTATAACTCACTCAGAAATCACATCTTATTTGCTCGGCAGCGGTGCTGTCACCGCGTGGTGCCACCTTGTAGTCATCCCAAGAGTAAGCAGGATGTTATGCCCCCTCCTCACCGACCATACCAGGAAAGTACTAGCTTAGAAGGATGCCAAGTGCGTTACTTGGCTGGGTATCATATTTGTTGGGGTGGACATTGGAAAAGTTGCTATAGAGAATGAAAGTTAGTTAGTTAATTAATTGACAATGAATTAAAGAATTATAATATGATATTGGGTATTACCTATTGCCATCCGGCTCGAATAGAATTAAAAATAAAAAACAAAATTAGAAAGCAAATATTAACCATTGTGAATACCATTGACTTAAAATTATGTATCGCCTACATCGAGAAGGATCATCGAGAAGCTCGTCGACCCTTGTTCTTGTTATGCTTGTTTTGTTTGCTGGTTCATCCATTGTGTCTACTAGGTTATCTAGTTCATTCCCAATATCAATCACGACATTGCATTCATACGTTGCTCTTGTACTGGTTGATGATAATCATCAGACGTCGGGGTAGCCAACCATCTAGGCCTTCGAACTTTGTGCACAACCCACGATGACCGAAGGTCTTTCTCGTCGTGTTTAGTACTACCTTTCATTGCTTTGCGACATGGATAAGGCATGCAGTACACTTACTCTGCTTTGTTTGGGAAGCATGAACGAATCATACCCTGTAGCCTTACGTGTGATTAACCTCCACCAAACCTAGCTCTGGTCGATGTCTAACCCTTTGAAAGGATCAAATCAAATGAAATGAAAGAGAACAACCGATAGTTCCTTACTTCCTTCGAATAGTTGTTCAGTTATCTCCTCTGTGATACCATAGTACTCTGTACCATCTTCCCGATAACATAGTACACAATAGTTGATTGATGTTAAATTAGGTTTTGACCTTTCATGAGATGCCAACCTGAAGCGAAACCCATTGACATCATAAGTTTCTTGCACTTTTACGGTTGTTCTGGGTCCACGCAACAAAATACGGAGATCGTTGTGTACACTCGCATGAGTCGTGCACTGTTTGATAGAAAATAATAAAGGTTACATCCTGGTGTGTTTACAAGGTTACGAAAAAACATCGATATAATCATACTTAGATGTTTCCAGAATCAAACTATGAAGTTATGACATTCAGGTCTAGCACCCTCCATCAACTGAGTTCTTTCCTCCGAACTGGGGTCGTTCATCCCTGTCTATTCTCTTTGTATGAAGTGATTCTGCATTCCCCCGTTTCTTCCTGTAAAACCATTACGGCGACTAGGGGGGTGAATGGGAGCCTTGAAAATTTTTCATTTGACCAGTGCTTCTCAAACTTATCGGTTTTCCAAAATATAAATACCGTGACAACTATGTATACCACAAGAGTGCATGGATAAGACCCATGAAAATATGAGGGGATTTTCAGTTACAATCCTGGTTGTCAAGTGTCCAAACAAAAGAGAATCAATTCAAATCATGCTTTAATAAAGCACATCAAGAAAAATCACTAAAGCAACTTTCTGAAAAGTAAAAGTAGATTTTTCAGAATTTGTTCACACTTGGAGCAGAGAGATGGTGGCTTTCTGGTGCTCCACAAATTGTGGGAATGTTTCTCCCTAAGAAACCATGAATCGTGAAGAACTCCACAAAATTCTCCTCAATACTTCTTGCACAAAAATCAGGAAAATTCAAACACAAAAGCCTGCTAGAAATCTCGTCCAGAAAATTTGGGGCTTGTTTGTCACCTCACTGAACCCAAACCAAGAATTTCCATGATTTCAAAATTTTTGTGTTGATACATATGTAAGTCACTGAACTTCTCCAAGTGGAATCACTAAAAAATGACATTTTTAGATTTTGCCAAAAATCAAATACTGACTGCTGCCCGGAGGAAAGTTTCTCGACTGATTTGCAGCAAGTCAAGAATTTGATCTCTTACCTCTCATATGGTTGCAAAGAGTATGACAAATCATATTAGCAAACTGAAGGCATTTTAGACCATCAAAAACCAGTAAGAAATATCCCAAGTTCATCACCAAATAAGAGCTCCAAAAGAAAAATGAAAATAAGAAGCACTAGAAGCAAATCAACACAAGATGTTCATGAAGATGAGATATTTCATTGTATAGAAGTTGGGGGATTACAAACCACATTTCGTGTGGTCACAAGCACTCTAGGTGCCACCCTTACACACCCAACTCACCCTCTATATTTCTGAAATTTTCAGCTCTAAGGGGATGAGGAGGAGGTGCTCCCCTCCACCTATATTTATAGCCCAAGGGTGAGATCCTCTAAACCCTAGAGCCCATATCCACCCTTTATTTGAGTATGACTGGTGTACAACTCACGCACGAACAACACACACCCGCAGAGGAATATTCTCCACATATTCCTTCGGGAAATATCCTCGTAGTTTCCTCGGTCGCCAGCCCACGCCTTTGCCCACCGGTCAGAACAACTTCACCACCCAGTAACCGACGCGCCAGCATCCAGCTATCCCAGACTCCTTGCCATGGCGAAATTTCTCGAGCATACCACCTCATGTGACCGCCAGGTCATTGAACCCGGTCGCTTGCACGCCTCCGGATATACCAGCCTCCAGCTATCCCGCTCAGCATCAGCGATGTACCCACCGATACATGCATCACTGAGGTGAACAGACACGAAAGCAACACACCTAACCTCACTTGCAAGGTTAGTCCACCAAAAAATTACCAACATCATAATCCATTAACAACACCACAATTAGCAATCCCTAACACACCACATGTCAGCTTAACAAATTCCACCAGACCACGTCTGTTCAAAACTATTACCTTGCCCAAGCTCAGCACAATGGTCTGCTTCCAATTCCTCTGTAAATTCCATAAATGCACCACTTAAAATTCTTCAAAACACGTCAAATTCTGCCACATATATTCATTATCAAACAGGGGTACCCTCCACATGGGTCTCAATACTTCCATTTTGTCGAACACATATAAGAGTACAACTAACCTTTCTTCTCGTGATAACTCTCGTCGTGTACTTCTCCCCACAGGATTGGCTTTCCTAAGTAATAGCTCAGATTGAGGTTCGTTGCAAATTGTGTTTTATCTTGGTACTTGAATGTTGACATTGTGCTATCTCGCCAAATATTTATAGAAAAAGTTGGTTATCTCCTACATGTAGTATGATTCTGCTAGGGAACCTTTTAACGCGACGTGTGCTTGAACGGTAATTCATAGGTTGTCCATTGGGACGCCAATAAAGGGCTCCACTGTACAATTCGGAAACGCGTGTCACATCTCGTATTAGAACATAACAAATCACCGTCCGTGTTCCGTACGAAATGTGCCTTTTTTGAATAGGTGACATATGGCTAAGTGACATCCACTAAACTCATCCACGGACGCTAGCTAATCACACCACAAACATACAAGTCATCATCAACAGAATAATATAGGGTTAACATTTTAGAAACTTTAATGATTTTTAAAATTTTTAACTACATTTCCTACTATTTTTTATTTTTAATATTTTAATTAATGTTAATCATGCGTTTGTTATAATTAGTCTCGACTAAAAATTAATGGCCATTGACAATACACTACCAACAATTAAAAAATAGCATGGGAAAATACCTTGATGTCGATGCGGAAAACGACACGGGTGGAGGAGGCTAGGGTAGCATTCGACGCTGAGGAGAGTAGGTGGTGTTTGGCGTCGGTGAGCAGCAGCACGCGGCGGTGACGACAGTGAGTTAGCGGCGATGGGAAGGCGGCTATGACGAGCGGTGGGCGACGACGCTGATGACGCGGTCGTCGACGACGACGGGGAGGCGGCGATGGCGAATGATAGGCAGCGTCGTTGGGGAGGCGGCAACGGCGAGGCGGTGGGCGGCGGCGCTCGGGCGGGGCGGCATGACGGGGAGGTGCCGACCATGGGGCGATGGCGATGGGGTAGTGCGGCGGTGATGGGGCGGTATGGCGGCGATGGGAAAGGGCTCAGGTACTTAGGCAGAAATGCCATGTCCCCGAGCCCTCTCCCCATATCGAAGCGGTGACAGTCTCGACGACCAACGGAAAGTTGTCGAGAATGGCATGGTAACAGCGGCCGAATCCGACGTGTCAATCTCGACGGCCTGATTTTGGGCATCGAGACAGCCCCTTCTCTAGGTGTTGTGACGACGGTTTTATGGGTGGCCATCAGAACTGCCGTCGAGGAAAGTAGTGTCGACGGCCACAGCTTAAGCCGTCGAGAAGGTTTCTCGCGTGGGCATTTGGACGGCTTCTACAGCAGACGTCGAGACAACTACCTATCTTAAAGGCAAACCCACTGTAGGCATAAAATGGTCAAACAACTCTTCGTATAACTTCGTATAATGTATGCTATACGAAGTTATTACGCTTATTTTTTGAGAAAGATGATGGGATAAATAAAAAAAGGCAAACAAACATATTGATCGCGCCGGCATGAGTGACTGCAAACCGTGTGCTACCCCGGTCGACACTAGATCCAAACTCTCCGCAGACGGATCTCCAGTGACTGACGCCACTCTCTACCGCAGTCTGGCTGGTGCTCTACAGTATCTGACCTTCACCCGTCCAGATATCACGTATGCAGTTCAGCAGGTCTGTCTGTTCATGCATGATCCACGGGAGCCTCACTTCGCTGCGTTGAAACGCATCCTGCGATACCTACAGGGCACTCTCACCCTTGGCTTTCTTCTTCGGTGTTGCACGTCGGTTGATCTTACGGTCTACACCGATGCTGACTGGGCGGGTTGTCCTGACACCCGCAAGTCCACCTCCGGCTATGGCGTGTTCCTCGGCGACAACTTGGTCTCCTGGTCCTCCAAGCGGCAGAACACAGTCTCCCGCTCCAGCGCCGAGGCTGAGTACCGTGCCGTTGCCAACGGTGTCGCTGAGGCCTGCTGGCTTTGTCAGCTGCTACAGGAGCTTCATAGTCCTCTTCGCAAGGCTACTCTTGTCTACTGCGACAATGTCAGCGCGGTCTACCTCTCCACCAACCCAGTGCAACATCAACGGACTAAACATGTTGAGATCGACCTGCATTTTGTCCGTGAGCGCGTTGCTCTTGGTCAAGTGTGCGTTCTCCATGTCCCCACGACGTCCAGTACGCTGACATCTTCACTAAGGGCCTTCCCACTACGGTATTTACTGAGTTTCCGTCCAGTCTGAATGTCTGTGCGCCGACCGTTCCGACTGCGTGGGAGTGATGGTCCTTTTGTTTTGACGGTCCTTTTGTTTTAAGGTCCGCGGGAGAGTGTGTTTGCTTTGTATCAGTCTAAACTGCGTAGCGCCGTTCAGACTGCGGGGGAGTGTTATAGTATATTGGGCCCTTGGGGACGGCCCATTATCTGTACTATATATACTCCACCTATTGGCAATACAATTCATCTATTCCGCAATCCTCTCTTTACAACATTTAGAGCCGCTGAATCGGAACCCTGCGTATATATAAAAACATGTGTTTCTCAGTTCGTCATTTTTAAACGGTTTGCAACATGAATTAATATGAGTTAACGACTTACCGTCTTCGTAACATACAGCTTGGCCCACGCAGTCACCTGGTGGAGCAGTCTGGCCGCCGTATGTCATGCAGGGAGCCGGTGTCATGTATCCATCACGAAACGGTGGCGTACCCCGTTGAAGGCCAAAACACCAGCGGTATCACTCGGGCCAACCTAAAGTTTTATTTACGTCTAACTTGCGTATTAAATTATAATAAACGACATGTAAATGGATATTATAGGTTTTATGACATTACCCCGTCCAGTCGAGAGAGAGACTCCAGATAGGCGAACCTCTTCTCGAACTCCGCTCGCTGCCTCGCCATCTCCGCTTCCTGCCTCTGCCTTGCTTCCTTGTGGCTCCACAGGCTCTCCCTCATCGCCTGCAGCAGCTGCCTATTCTCCTCCATCACGTTGTCCCTCTCCTCCCTCTCTCGTGCCTCTGCCTTCCAATCCGGGCTTTGAAGGCGTGTTGGCTCTCCATTTGCGATTGGGCATCCCGCACTTGAGGCATATAATCCTCCAACTTGCAAAAAAGCGGTGTCAGTAGTTATAAAATATCGCCTGAGCCAACTCATACATAAATAAGATAGTAGCCTACCTCATGTGGCTTTATCCGAGCGCTAGCCTCCCATTGACATTTTCCACCTATAGCCTGGTGTGTGACTATTGGGTCAAGTGGCTACTCCTCTTGGTCATTGTCTTTCCCATGCTTCTCAGCGTAAGCTTTTTTCTAGTGTGCCTGCATTGAAGTGAAGATGAGTTAGATTGTAAGAGTGTATAAGAGGCAGGAGTTGATGAACTAGTACGTACATGTCGCTGCGCAACTACATGGTACACGGGCCCCAATGAGCTATCTTTATTCTGAGAGGACTGGCCCCTCCAGAACGCGGACAGCCAAAACGGAAGCTGACCGATCATAACGTTCTTCATCGTACAAGTAGTGTCGATATATTTGTTATTTAAAGAGTGAAGTTCAAAATTGTAAAAAAGAGACATTACCATCTTTTTCCTCAGCTATGCAAACTACTATTTCCCTGTCGTATTTTTTCTCGTCATAGCTGCTCGGTTCTTCTTGGCCTTCTAGGACTTTTCCTTGAACACCTCACTGGCCCAGTGCTACGACAGAGCCTCCTAGGCATCCGGGACGTTCGACACCCAATTTGGTCAAACCTACACGTACTCTCGAGCCTGCAGGTAGAGCTTGCGTGCGTCAGCCTGAGTAATCTTCTTGCCTTTTACAATCTTGACCATACAAAACAAAAATAAATCATGCATGTGCTGCAACCATTTGCGCCGAAAACAACATATGCAATAAGTGAATACCTGTGGAAATTTTGAACCGCGGTGATCCGTGCATCGGACATCAGATCTTGCACTTTCTGCTGGGCATTTCTTTCCATTACAGCATCGATGTCGGCCTCCTCCAAGCTCGGTCGAGGGCGGTACCTAAGCTAAAAACAAATAAATCAACCATGCAAACTAGTTAACACTCATGCGTCGTATGGAAAACATGAATGCTATAACTCACTCAGAAATCACATCTTATTTGCTCGGCAGCGGTGCTGTCACCGCGTGGTGCCACCTTGTAGTCATTCCAAGAGTAAGCGGGATGTTGTGCCCCTCCTCACCAACCATACCAGGAAAGTACTAGCGTAGAAGGATGCCAAGTGCGTTACCTGGCTAGGTATCATATTTGTTGGGATGGACATTGGAAAAGTTGCTATAGAGAATGAAAGTTAGTTAGTTAATTAATTGACAATGAATTAAAGAATTATAATATGATTTTGGGTATTACCTATTGCCATTCGGCTCGATAAGAATTAAAAATAAAAAACGAAATCAGAAAGCAAATATTAACATTGTGAATACCATTGACTTAAAATTATATATCGCTTACATCGAGAAGGATCATCGAGAAGCTTGTCGACCCCGTTCTTGTTGTGCTTGTTGTGTTTGCTGGTTCATCCATTGTGTCTACTAGGTTATCTAGTTCATTCCCAATATCAATCACGACATTGCATTCATACGTTGCTCTTGTACTGGTTGATGATAATCATCAGACGTCGGGGTAGCCAACCATCTAGGCCTTCGAACTTTGTGCACAACCCACGATGACCGAAGTTCTTTCTCGTCGCGTTTAGTACTACCTTTCATTGCTTTGCGACATGGATAAGGCATGCAGTACACTTGCTCTGCTTTGTTTGGGAAGCATGAACGGATCATACCCTGTAGCCTTGACGTGTCATTAACCTCTACCAAAGCTAACTCTGGTCGATATCTAACCCTTTGAAAGGATCAAATCAAATGAAACGAAAGAGAACAACCGATAGTTCCTTACTTCCTTTGAATACTAGTTCAGTTATCTCCTCTGTGATACCATAGTACTCTGTACCATCTTCCCGATAACATAGTACACAATAGTTGATTGATGTTAAATTAGGTTTTGACCTTTCACGAGATGCCGACCTGAAGCGAAACCCATTGACATCATAAGTTTCATGCACTTTTACGCTTGTTCTGGGTCCACACGACAAAATACGGAGATCGTTGTATACACTCACATGAGTCGTGCACTGTTTGACAGAAAAAAATAAAGGTTACATCCTGGTGTGTTTACAAGGTTACGAAAAAACATCGATATAATCATGCTTACATGTTTCCAGAACCAAACTATGAAGTTAGGACATTCAGGTCCAACACCCTCCATCAACTGAGTTCTTTCCTCCGAACTAGGGTCGTTCATCCCTGTCCATTCTCTTTGTATGAACTGATTCTGCATTTCCTCAATTTCTTCTTGTACAACCAATACGACGACCAGAGGGGTTGAATGGGAGCCTTGAAAATTTTTCATCAGACCGGTGCTCCTCAAACTTACCGGTTTTCTAAAATATAAACACCATGACAACTATGTATACCACAAGAGTGCATGGATCAGACCCATGAAAATACGAGGGGATTTTCAGTTACAATCCTGGTTGTCAAGTGTCCAAACAAAAGAGAATTAATTCAAATCATGCTTTAATTAAGCACATCAAGACAAATCACTAAGGCTACTTTCCGAAAAGCAAAAGTAGATTTTTCAGAATTTGTACACACTTGGAGTAGTGAGATGGTGGCTTTCTGGTGCTCCAAAAATTATGGGAATATTTCTCTCTATGAAACCATGAGTCGTGAAGAACTCCACCAAAAATCTCCTCAACACTTCGTGCACAAAAATCAGGAAAATTCAAAGACAATAGCCTGCCAGAAATCTCGTCCAGAAAATTTAGGGCTCATTTTTCACCTCACTGAACCCAAACCTAGAATCTCCATGATTTCAAATTTTTTGTGTTGATAGATATGTAAGTCACCGAACTTCTCCAAGTGGAATCACTCAAAAAATGACATTTTTAGATTTTGCCAAAAATCAAAAACTGACAGCTGCCCGGAGGAAAATTTCTCGACAGATTTGCAGCAAGTCAAGAACTTGATCTCTTGCCTCTCATATGGGTTGCAAAGAGTGTGACAAATCATAATAGCAACCTTAAGGCATCTTAGACCATCAAAAACCAGTAAGAAATATCCCAACTTCATCTCCAAATAAGAGCTCCAAATGAAAAATGAAAATAAGAAGAACTAGAAGCAAATAAACACAAGATGTTCATTTAGATGAGGATTACAAACCACATTCCATGTGGTCACAAGAACTCTAGGTGCCACCCTTACACACCCAACTCACCCTCTGTATTCTGAAATTTTCAGCTCTAAGGGGACGAGGAGGAGGTGCTCCCCTCCACCTCTATTTGCTCTAAACCCTAGAGCCCATATCCACCCTTTATTTGAGGATGAGTGGTGTACAACTCACGCACTAACAACACACACCTGTAGAGGAATATTCTCCACATATTCCTTGGGAAATATCCTTGCAGTTTCCTCGGTCGCCAGCCCACGCCTTGGCCCACCAGTCAGAACAACTTCACCACCAAGTAACCGACGCGCCAGCATCCAGCTATCCCAGACTCCTTGCCATGGCGAAATTTCTCGAGCATACCACCTCATGTGACCGCCAGGTCATTGAACCCGGTCGCTTGCACGCCTCCGGATATACCAGCCTCCAGCTATCCCGCTCAGCATCAGCGATGTACCCACCGATACATGCATCACTGAGGTGAACAGACACGAAAGCAACATACCTAACCTCACCTGCAAGGTTAGTCCATCAAAAAATTACCAACATCATAATCCATTAATGACACCACAATTAGCAATCCCTAACACACCACATGTCAGCTCAGCACAATGGTCTGCTTCCAATTCCTCGGTAATTTCCACAAATGCACCACTTAAAATTCTTCAAAACACTTCAAATTTCGTCTTGTCACATATATTCATTATCAAACCGGGGTACCCTTCACATAGGTCTCAACACTTCCATTTTGTCGAACACGTATAAGAGTACAACTAACCTTTCTTCTCGTGATAACTCTCGTCGTGTACTTCTCCCCACAGGATTGCCTTTCCTAAGGAATAGGTCAGATTGAGGTTCGTTGCAATTGTGTTTTATCTTGGTACTTGAATGTTGACATTGTGCTCTGTCGCCAAATATTTATAGCAAAAGTTAGTTATCTCCTGCATGTTGTATGATTCTTCTAAGGAACCTTTTAATGCGATGTGTGCTTGAACGGTAATTCATAGGCTGTCCATTGGGACGCCAATAAAAGGCTCCACTGGAAAATTCGGAAACGTGTGTCACATCTCGTATTAGAACACAACGAATCACTGTCCGTGTTCCATACAAAATGTGCCCTTTCCGAATAGGTGACATATGGCTAAGTGACATCCACTAAACTCATCCACGAACGCTAGCTAATCACATGACAAACATACAAGTCATCATCAACAGAATAATATATAGTTAACATTTTAGAAACTTTAATGATTTTTTAAATTTTTAACTACATTTCCTACTATTTTTATATTTGTAATATTTTAATATTTTAATTAATGTTAATCATGCTTTTGTTATAATTAGTCTCGACTAAAAATTAATGGCCATGGACAATACACTACCAACAATTAAAAAAATAGCCTAGGAAAATACCTTGATGTTGATGCGAAAAACGACACGGATGGAGGAGGCTAGGGTAGCGTTCGTCGTTGAGGAGAGTAGGTGGCGTTTGGCATTGGTGAGCAGCAGTACGCGGCAGCGACGAAAGCGAGTTAGCGGCAACGGGAAGGCGGCTATGACGAGCGGTGGGCGACGGCGTTGACGACACGGTCGTCGACGACGACAGGGAGGCGGCGGGCGGAGGCGGCGACGGTGAATGATAGGCGGCGTCGTTGGGGAGGCGGCGACAGCTAGGCGGTAGGCGGCGGCGCTTGGGCGGGGTGGCATGACGGGGAGGCGGCGACCATGGGGCGACGACGATGGGGTAGGGCGGCGGTGATGGGGCGGTATGGCGGCGATGGGAAAGGGCTCAGATACTTAGGAAGAAATGCCATGTCCCCAAGCCCTCTCCGCATATCGAAACGGTGACAGTCTCGACGACCTAGGGAAATTTGTCGAGAATGCCATAGTAACAGCGGCCGAATCCGATGTGTCAATCTCGACGGCCTGATTTTGGCCATCGAGACAACCCCTTCTCCAGGTGTTGTGTCGATGGTTTTATGGGTGGCCATCGGAACTGCCATCGAGGAAAGTAGTGTCGACGGCCACAGCTTAAGCCGATGAGACGGTTTCTCCCAAGGGCATTTGTTGACTACCATCGAGGTAGAGACTTAGTCTTGACGGCTTCCACAGCGGACGTCGAGACAACTACCTGTCTTAAAGGCAAACCCCCTAAAGGCATAAATGGTCAAACATCTCTATTTTAATTTTTAAAATTTCAAAAACTTCATTTGAAATGTTCAAACATTCCATGTTTCCTACATGAAATTAATATAGGCAGCACTTGAAAACATAATCTATTGATTTTTGTCCATTCCTATGGCCATGTCTAATCTTAGAAATTCTTGTCTTGTCCATATGAATAAGTCTAAGGGCAAGCAACCTCGTGATGATGTTGGCAGTTCTACTGGGCAGCGGAGGTCGAAGGCGAGGCATGTCCCATCTTTGGCTCAGGCTTCTTCTCCCTTACCTTGTAGGCTAGATCCTTAGGCTAAGATTTTTGAAGAGCCCGCCTCTCCTGAAAGACATTTAAAGCTCACTATGAGCAGAACTATCAGCAAGTCCTATGCGAGGTCAGAGTCATCCTCAAGTGGTTCTGGGATGGGCAGAGATCATCCTAGACAACAATCTTCTGGGAGGGCAACCCCTTCCAGGCCTCATTCGCCCTTCGGAGATGGAGGAATCCCTCAGGATCTTCTTTGAAATAATCATCCTCCCAAGCAAGTAATCCTCAAAGTAAGTCTGCCAAGATCAGGAGTGAGCGGTGAATTGATCCAGAAGACTATGAATAGCAAGCTCACAACGTCCGTCGCTTCTGGAATTTCTTCTAGAAAGATTTCTATGACACCGTGATTCTGCCAAAGAATACCCTAGATTTAAAAATGCAGTGGATTTATTGGGATTACCTGGAGTGCCGGTAGGATCCTGTGTTCGATGAAGTCATCGAAGTTTGACCTCGAGGACATCATGGGTCTTCACTATAATTGGAACAATGAGGTCATTGCCCAGTTCTATGCCACACTCTACTTTGGCGCTACTTAGATTGAGTTTTTGAAGTGGACTACTACATAGCCTACTATAGTGTCACCAATGCTTGGTTTGCCAGCTTTCTCGGCTTCTCTGTTGCCCGTTGCACAAATAGGGACAAGCTCATCAATAGAACTCATTGGGCATCAATAAGATGGATTGCGTCTATGACGAGTCCAAGGATTTTGAGCTTGTCCCTATTACGCCATCATTACCAGGATGATCAGGAAGACATTGACTCCAAAGGAGGGAGATGCATCCAACATTTTTGGTTATTCGAGGAACATTCTAGATATATTGGATTGGCTCCAAGCTGCGCCCCTTCGATGTCGTGAACTTTATTTGTAGCATGATCCGCCGTAGCTTTTTGGACCTTATGAGGAGCTGCATTCATGCCCCCTATATCATGAAAGTCATTGAGGATGTCACGGGCCTACAGTTTGCTAAGGACGAGGAGCCTTGGGATACTACGTTAGAGTCATCAAGACTCTAGTTCGTGTCTCCTCCCGCTCCACTCAGCACCGTGCCCGCGCTTTCTCATCATCTGCTCTAGCAGCCCCTTCCTCTTCCACAGGTCCATCCTCTTCCTCGTCTTATCCCATAAAGGCTATGCCCAGAGCAATCTTTTCCCTTGGCAAATATGAGAGGAGAGCTCGTCAGGAAAACTCCGAGCGGATTAAGAAGATCTCCTGCTTACTGAAGAAGATTCAGAGGAACCTAGAGATCCCCTGCTCTCCTCATCACTCTGAAGTTGAGGGAAGCGAGGATGACGACAAGATCAAAGACTATGAAGCTGTGTTTGCCTCTGCCAATGAGGATGAATAAAAAGATGGCAGCGAGGAGAGCGACTACTCCAGTGACGAGGATGAAGATGAAGAGTGATTCCTGTCATGCTATCCGATCTCTCTCTCTCTCTCTCTCTCTCTCTCTCTCTCCGGTTTCTCTCTCTAGAGAGAGTAAAGCTTATTATTGTGCTGCTTAATGTGCTTCTTGTTATGAACAACAAACCTGGTTATTTGTTATTTGTGGTTGTAATGGCACTCTATTTTTTAGCACTTGACTTATTGTGGCTATGTGGTTGTAATGGGTGTAATTGTTTAACTCTAGTTGTTTAATCTGTGTTCAAACTTTATTTATGATGTTATATGAATATATTGTTGTGCCCAATGCTTAAATTATTGTACTTTGGCTTACCCTTGCACATGCTAATTCAAATGCACCCCCATGAATGCAAGGATATAGGGGGAGCCTCCTTGTTCCCAAAAATACACATATTTAGGGGGAGCTACACTATATGCTTGATCATTCAAAGCAACATTCTTTTTAAAACCTTTTGTAAGCTTTAATTGTGCTTTCATCAATCACCACAAAAGAGGAGGCTGAATGTGCATCTAGGCCTATGTGGGTTTGGGTGATCAGTGACGGGAAATTAAGGGACTAACGTGTTTAATGAGTTTATGGACATATTTTAATTCTATGAAAAAGAATGTGAAATGCTCTTGGAGACATTGAAGGCAAAAGTAGGAAATTGTGCGGAGTCTCAACACCTAGATCTTTTAACTTTAATTTGAGTCTAAGGACATGCCGTACTATTAAGAGGGATGCGACGGAAAACCATTCTTAGATGAATCTTGAAAAGTTCTATCCACCAATCAAGGTTGAGAGTCTTTAGTCAAAATTTATGTTGGACTATCCGATACAAATCAAATTGTTCGGATCCTTTGTGCGATCCACCCCTATTTGTCTCAAGCTCGCCAAAACTATCGAACTATATGATATTTTCTCCATGTATCCGATGTTTTTATCAGATTTTCCGTTGCTTGATCCAATCTACCACTCTATGTCTGTAAGACGAAAAAAAACAAACTATCCGATAATTTTATCGGACTATCCGATATGTCTAAACTCTTTATTGATTTACTCCTTCTTGGATAGCTCCAAAACCATTAAAATAGCCGTTATTTTGAGTTTCTCGCACTTCCATATCGGACTATCTGATGTTTGTCAAACATAAATGGCTAGTTAGTGGGTGAGGATATTTATTCCCCTCTCCCCTCACGGGCTAGGGTTGCCTTGAACATTTACTCTGAGCTGAGCATTTATTGCAATCCTAGAGCCTCACCTTCCCACTCTCTAATTCCAAATCTCATTGGTTGCATCCTTCTGAGAGTGGAGAAGCTAGATCTGAGTGCTTTGTGTTGATTAAGCTTTGTGCTTGAGCACTTGTTCTCATCTCCAAGTTGGTTTTCCGCCGGATTTGTTACTCTTGGAGTTTGAGGGCTCGTAGACGGCTAGAAGTCTCCCTTGAGCCACCGAGTCTTGGCCGGTGTGGTGGCCGAGTACCATTTGTGAAGGCCGAATTCACCTCCAAAAGGGAATGATCCAAAGAATGAAACCAAGAGTGCTTTGTGCAAGCCAGGAGGTAAAGATTCAAGAGGGACCTCGGCTCAAGTGTGGCCGAGCCGCCTCAACAGAGATGTAAGATCTCCTCAAAGATATGAAATTTGGCATTTGCTTCTTTTGCACCTCTTGTGGCTTTGGTTTTTATTACTCTTGATTCACTTGTTCTATTACTCTCTAACCCTATTTCATGCAGGTGGCATACTAAAATTGCTAAGGATCTCTAAACCATAGTTTCAGTAATGTCAAATAGTCATTGGATTACCTGATATATACATCGGAACATCTGATATTATTTTCCCCCGTGCTTAATTTTCGGTGAAATTTTGTAAGTCTGTTCACCCCCTCTAGGCTACATCTTGATCCTTTACTTCTCACAGAGTCAGTGCGCATCGAAAGGACATTGCCAATGTTGTATATTGGGATCCCAAATGAGACTAGAACCTCCCGAAGATGACCATTTTGGGGTTTTTCGGATGTGCTGCTCAACCCTTGAATAGTACAGAACTGGCATTCAGAACCGGTTCTTAAGGGCCATCAGTACCGGTTTTTGAACCCGTACACCTAAATGGGGACTGATGCCCCTCGGGAACAGGAATGGTTCCAAAAACTGGTATTGAAGGCACGTCCTGCTGTGCCGCAGCGCACACATGGCGCGTTGCCTGGCCCCCAACCATTACCGGTTGGTGTCTCCAACCGGTATTGGTAAGCCCACACGTGGCGCCTCCCCCGCCCCCCAACTAGTACCAGTAGTTGTCTCCAGCCGATACTAGTAGGGGGTGAGGTGCCACGTGTGCTTTCCAGTATACATAATTAATATATATTATTGTTATTATACGTGTGTTTCCTAGTATATATTATTGTTATATGTAATCAATCACGCACAATTAACCGGAAATGAATCAATGAAATTAATTAACAAATTTAATTGCAACTAACATATGTCAGAATTGCTAGCTAGCTTGATAGGCAAATATATAAATACGCATATGTGAACAATCCAAATAATGAGTAAATACACATGTTCGATCTGTTTATCGGATCGGGATTTTTTACATGTATCGCTCTTGGTTGTGGTAGATGTCGATCCCGACACTTGACTAGTCCATATAGGAAGGCCACACCTATTAATGGGGTCATTAAACTCGCCACGGGGATTTAGGATCTCATTGACTCGGTCCGGTGAGAGTTCTGAATCTCGTTCATCCATATGGCCGCTAATGGTTCCTGTTTGGATATGCAAGAACTCACAAACATAGTAGCCACATAAATTTGTGTCGCGCGGTTGACGCAAGGTCTATGGGCAAAAAAGATAACGAGGCGAAATGGGTGCATGAAAAGTTTTGAGCTATCTAACTAAAAAAATTACCTTAAAGGCTAGTACAACACCAAATTTTGTCTGAATTCCCCCCTTGATCTTCGCATGGAACCTTTTGAATGCACTAGACATATGATTATGAACTTTTAATGATTAGAATTTATTTCAATTGAAATGAAATATAATTGGTGCAGTATTGAATGTAACAGGAATACTGGTTGAGCAAGTCGATCATGCATTGGTACAGGCTAACTGGATGCCTTAACGACTCGAAAATTGTGATCTAGCTATGATCTAGCTCAATAATCACAAGGATTCAGTGATAACTATACATAAAAATATATATCAATGTATGCAAGTAATTTGTTGTAACATCGTGTTGTGAAAAAGGCGAGTCGGTGCGAATTCACGTACTCGTAGTTCCATGGTAATTATATCTATGAATGAAAATTTTGACTCATGAGAGCATCGTAAACCGTGTCCTCTTTGACTGTTGGCGAGTCTGTGAGCATCTTCTGGTTGACTTTTAATGGGTCGATGAATCCTCTGTCAAATATTCTCTTCTAAATCTTTGTATCTCCATTCTGAATAAGGTGGTTATTTAGTTAATTGTGCTAGCAAAATAGTATAGCACAAGGGATTTCTATAAAGAAGACATTTATAGAACCCAACAGCTCATCAAGCCCTCGTCGAGGGCATCGGTTTAGTAGAGTTCATACATCACGTCCCATTCGATATAAAATGAACCTTCCCCATGGAAAAAAAATCTTCTAGCATGTACTTGACAGGGAACAACTCTAGACCATTGTTGTACGTTTCCAAATACGAATTATGGAATTGCCGCATCTTTGTTGGTAGCTGGACATGGTCCTTCCACCTAACGAAAGCCCCGACCCTAGAGAATGTCCATCTTGTCACTTCTGCATATTCGATATCCTTAATGCCCATTGCTTGCTCTGGAGAAAGTCCAGTTTCTTCGAAGATTTTTTTCATCTCATTGGCCTTCTGCACAACTGACTGCTCATCTGCCTTGTAAGACAGGATCGAACATTTGATACTATATACTCTCAAATATACTAAATGCAGTATACCGCAAGACAGGTACCGCAATTGGATGGCTTAAGGTATGTCCCATGATGGGCTAATTACTGTTTTCAGAAGATGAAAATGGGTAACGAGCGACCAGATCAATGAAATACACAATTGAGGGTAAAGTAGCGTGCCTTGTAAATAGGCCGACTACCAAAATCTTAGTATTATCGAGCAGGAGGTTGCTCTCAATTTCTAATATTAAGATCTCTTATGTTCTTTACAAACTTCTTTCAGATTACAAGAACGGTCAAATGAACCAGTCGGCGAGATATCTTACTCAATTGCAAATCATTCGGGGGCTATTGTATGGCCCATTGAGTAGCAAATGGGGGCGGCCCGAGCTGGCTGGTGGAGGACGGATACCACTCGAACTACACATAACTTGGATGCGAAGGATAGTTCTAAAGATAGAGTTTGATCCTGTTTGACTAGGAGATTTGTATCTGTAAATGCTGGTGCGTATACGTGCTGGACACTCTGGAGATAGGATTCAATATAACAAACTGGATATGATCATGTAACCTTATCCCCCTTTCACTATATAAAGGGAGGGTGGGGGCCATAGTGTTATCTCATCTAATTTTCTCCGCAACATACGATCTCAAGAACCCCATTGTAATCGGGATCTCCATATAATTCCAAGAAGACAGCACTAGGGTGTTACCTCATCAATGAAGGCCTGAACCTGTCTAAAATAGTTTCACTGTCATGTGTTTCCATCTGACTTGAGATCTTGAGCAACCAGTTAAATTTCTATTGCCGACAAGTACCCCAAGATTACACCCGTTGACAGTTGGCGTGCCAGGTAGCGGAGCGTCAAGATCATCACCAAGTTCGATGGCGTCGTCAAAGATGCCGGCAGCCTTCTGCATACCAGGACACACGTTCCGCTTTCGAGCTCTGGACTTCATCACAAACGGCATCGGCAACCTTTGTCTCCCAAATCCAGGAGTGATCTAGTCAGGAGATGGTACCAGTGCATTACCATCCTTACCTCCATACGGACTGATGAATTTGGCCGCCGCCTTCTCCAATTCAATGCGCTAGCGACCCCTTCCCGTACCTACATCCAGTATGGGTATAGGAGAAGTCGGCACCGACACCCCCCGGGATTCGGACGAGATCCAATCATGGGGGTCTCTGCATCTCAGCTTGGATTTCCTTTCGGGCTCAGGAACTCTGCTGCCACCTTCGTACAGATCTTTCTTGAACTTGGACTAGGGGGTGACCGAGTTGAGAATCAATCCCAAGGGAAGATTGGAGCTATCTAGTCAACCCTGACTCAGTTCGTAGGTGTCATCAATGGTGGCCAGCCTCTCGGACAGAGCAAGTCAGCTTCTCCCACTCAAATTTCGAGTTGGAAGGCAGCACGGAGATCTGCAACTACAACAAAGTTTTTTGCTCGGTGCTGGCGACCTTTGTACAACTTCTCAGCGCGCAAGGCACGTAGCCGCTGTTGAGGCGGCTGAAACCGAGCAGTGTCGCAGAGATGACCACGAGCTAATATGCCAGCTTCGACTCCTAGGCCGCGACATTCAAAACGAGTTGCGGGCGGTAAAAATGAGGGAACATGGAGTCTGCACGACCCCGCAAGCTAACATTGTTGCCTCAAAAACTCTCCTAGAGACCATGGCCCCACAACTCCTTGAAGGAAGCCTGCTTATTCAAACCTTGGCCCGAGCAACAACCATGGTCAAGATGGCAGCGATCCAGCAGAATGATGCACACTCGGCTCCGACCACTTCCGTAATGGCAAACAGCCGGTCCGCGTGTAACCGGAGGAAGACACATGCATCTACGGCCGGAGGTTCTCACCGATCGGCATTCAGATTGGTTGATAAATCCAGTCCTCGTGCAAAAGAAAAACAAGACATGCTGCATGTGTGTCGATTATACCGACCTCTATAAAGCCTACCCCAACGATCCTTTTGGTCTCCCTCGCATTAACCAAGTGGTGGACTCCACTGCTGGATGTGAGCTCTTAAATTAATTGCATGCATACTCAGGCTATAATTAGATCAGCCTTTGGGGTGTTTTGCTATATCACAATGCTATTCGGTTTGAAAAACGTTGGTGCCACCTACCAACGCACCATACAATGGTGTTTCCACACTCAACTCGGACGCAACGTGGAGACATTTCAGAGCCTAAGGGCGTATCAGATGAAAGTCAATACCGAGAAGTGCGTTTTTGGAGTCCTGTCGGGGAAGTTGCTCGGCTTCATCGTATCGCACCGTGGCATTGAGGCAAACCCGGAGAAAATTGGCACAATCATGAAGATGAAGCCCTCGACCAACCAAAAAGACATACAGAAGCTCACTGATGTATTGTGGCACTCAGCCAGTTTGTTTCCCGACTCGAAGAACGTGGCATGCCCTTTTTCGAGCTCCTTCGAAGGCAAGACAATTTACAGTGGACGATTGAAGCACAAAAGCATTTAAAGATTTAAAAAGGTTCCTTATTATATCTCTATTGTTGGTCCCGCCCATGCCCCAAGAACCTCTTCTCCTTTACATCGTACAGAAGCATCAGCAGCGCGTTGGTGGTAGAACGGGAAGATGAAAATTTCTCGCAAAAGGTACAACGCCCGGTCTACTTCAGCAGCGAAGTATTGGGAGAATGCAAAATATGATATCCACATGTGCAGAAGCTTTTATATGCCGTGCTCATCACCTCACAAAAGCTCAAATACTTGTTTCAAGATCACGAGATTTCAGTGGTTACTTTTTTTTCCAATTGGGGACAGACTCCACAATCAGGAAGCCACCGGGAGAATCGCGAAGTGGGCCGTTGAGCTTGGAGCCTTTGAGATAAAGTTCAAGCCTCGGTTGGCCATCAAATCTCAATCACTTGCCGATTTAGTCGTTAAGTTGACGGAGTCTCAAATACCACCAGCTAATGAAAATCTTAAGTATTGGACGATTTACTTTGATGGTTCACTCATACTCAGCGGCGCGGGGTTGGGATTCTGATCATATATCCAACAGGCAAGAAACTGAGATACATTCTTCAAATCCTGTTTCCAGTCAACAACAACGCTGCCGACTACGAGGCACTCATCCATGGGCTTTAAATCGCCATATTGCTAGGGATCCGACGGTTGATGGTCCGTGGGGACTTTCAGCTGGTGGTTAATCAAGTACAAAAACAGTGTTCTTGTATTGGCAACAGCATGGCTGCCTATTGCTAGGAGGTCAGGAAGTTGGAAGATAAGTTTGACGGCTTGGATGTAACACATGTGCTCCGCCGCGACAATGAATGTGGATAACATAGATCCCGGGTACCCACACGACGGGCCTAAGAGACCACCCGGCAGGAAATGGACCAAGTCGGGTGGATAAGGACGTGTACCACTCGGACTCTAGAAGGCTTTCCCAGCAAGAAAATACATAGAGATAGAGGACTATCCCTAATTAATAGGGAATATATACTTGTAATCCCCGATAACTACGTATCTGGTTAGAGGATAGAGATAGAAATCCAACCTAGTAACCGACCAGGACTCAACCTTGTAACCCTGCCCCCCACTATATAACGCGGGCAGGGAGCCCCCTGGTTCGGCATGATCCCACATCTTCATCATCATCTACATCTTCATCTCCACACCCATCCATGGAGAGACATCTCCCTCCACATTAACCATCAGATCACCATTATATTCCTAGAGCACAGGACTAGGGAATTATCTCCACCGCGAGGGCCTGAACCTGTATAAAAAAGACCCCCTGTCTTGTGCTGCCATCGAGTTTGGATCTTATGCATCGCCCCATATATAATCATTGCCGACGATAATCTTATGGATCTTATGCATCGCCCCCATATATAATCCGTCCCCAGCCAGGCTTTCCGCTTTGGGAGACGACTGCGTCATCAATGACTTCGGCGACTCCACCTCTCTGATTCGGATCAGATCCAATCAGGGGGGAACTACAACAACACCTCTTGCTTGGGTTGGGGAATGGCACGGCCATCTACTCATGAGTAGTACGCGAACGGCCACTTCCCGACTCGGATGCAGCGATGGCTCGAAGATAGATTCTGAACGTCATCTTATTTCTTCAATTCCTGTTGATCCAGCAGGAATTTTGGGATGATACTGGATGCGTTGGAAAGATAATTTTGTCAGTTTTCTGTGAAGCCCTAGAACGCCCAAAACAGAGTCCGGATGTGTCCGAGGTGTCCGTTTGAAGGCAGACTGCGCGGGAAGGTCGCGAATGTCAGCAAGCTCGTAAAATCCATCTGTGGAGGCTACGGCATGTGAAGAGGACGTGGTACCCTCCAAGGACATAAAAGATCAGCAAGGAGTTTCTCCGAACAATCAGCTATCAACACTTCTTTCGGACTCAGATCTGATCCAGTATGAGGAGTACATCAACATTGCTTCGTCTGAACTCCCGCTCGGGTCGAGGAACGTCACCGCCACCTACTCCCGAGTGGTGTGCCGGGGGCTCAATTCTCAATTTGGATATTAAGAGGACCTAACCAAGAAAAAGCTTAAGATGGTGGATGCTTCAGCAGCAAACCACACGTACTCGACGACCAGGTCGCTCTTTTGGACTCGGACCAGATCCGATCTAAAGAGAGCTTCGTCATCACTTAATTCAACTCCTATTCGATTTGAGGAACGCCGCCGGCACCTACTCTCGAGTAGTGTGCCGCATGGCTCAATTCCCAACGCGGATACGGTAAGGACTTAATTAAGGACCTCTACAACACTTTCACGGGTTCGGACATGATCCAATCCGGGGAAGGAATCGACATCGCTTCGCTCGGGCTTCCGTTCAGGTTATGGAACACCGCGGCTACTTACGTACGGAATGGTTCCCGACTTGGATACGGACAGACTCAAACCAAAGATTCTCAGGTGGTGGCCGCGACTATCATAACGATTAACAGATTTATCATCGCCTTCATCCTCGGCAAGGCATTTCACATCGGGAGCATCGACTTCCTCTCCGGCTAACTTCGGCAAGATCATGCCCTTGAACTCGGACCAGATCTGATCTGAGGGAGACTCCAGCAACGACCGGCCTAGACTTCTCTTCAGGTTCAAGGACGCCGCCGCCGCCGCATACCAACGCGTAATGCGCCGGAGGTTTAAGCTTGTTCTTTTGGACTCGGATTAGATCTGATCCGAGAGAGACTTCACCAACACATCAAGATCCACTTTTTGGACGCGGACAAGGTCCGATCTGGGAGGGAATTCAACAGCGCTGCACTCAGACTCCCGGTCGTGTTGGGGAATGCCACCGCCGCCTATCGACGAGTAGTGCGCTGGGGGCTTAATTCCTGACTCAGATACGGTGAGGTCCCGATAGAGAAAAATCTCGGGTGGTGACCGTCATCAGCAAAAATCACTCAGAATCGATAATCATGTTGTTCATCGTGCGACGCCGGCTTCATCGACCGCGAGGCGAACGTGAGAAGAAGATGCGATCTGTTTTTGTTCAGAATCTAGACAGAACTTATGTCGCGATTTCCCGTTGACTCAGAAGGAGTTTCGGGTGATATAAGATGTGCTGGAAAGCGTATCTCGTTATCTTTTCAAACAATCCAAGAACGTCTAAATACTAGTTCGGATGCAACCGTGGCGCCTATTTGAAGACAGACTGTGCAGTGAGGTCACGAATTTCGGCGAGCTCGTAAAGCTCGTCGGTGCCAGCCACGGCGTGAGGATTGGTCATGCCACATCTCGTGGGACGTTGAAGATGAGTGAGTCCTTCATCGACTTTTGTTTAGCTACATCAACCGCTTGGAGATTATTTACGACTACGGCCAACTTCGCCGACCATGGGCGAGACCTCGGCGAGCATGTGTTGTTTGACGCCGACCGCGGCGTGTGCTGCTCGGTGTTGATCGAGACTTGAACGACTACTTCGGCTGCTCGGGTACACGCCCACGCCCACGCCATGGGCACCCAAGTCTTTAGCTCGCCTGTATGCCATTGCGTGCCACGAGTGCCCGGTACGGCTACACGCCTACACCACCATGTCTACGGCTCGGCGACAAGCCACTCGGCTACACGCCTACGCCCGCGCTATAAGCACCCAAGTCTTCAGCTGGGCTGTACGCCATCGCGTGCCACGAGCGCCCAGTACAGCTACACGCCTACGGCTCCAAGTCTATAGCTCGGTGACAAGGCACTCGGCCACACGCCTACGCCCGCGCCACGAGCACCCAAGACTCAAGGTTGGCTGTACGCCATCGCACGCCACGAGCGCCTGGTACGGCTACATGTCTACGCATACAAGTCTACGGCTCGGTGATAAGCCACTCGGCTACATGCCTACGCCTCCAAGTCTACGGCTCGGCGACACGCTTACGCCTGCGCTATGAGCGTCCAAGTCTTAAGCTCGGCTGTACGCCATCGCGTACCACGGGCGACACGCCACTCGGCTACACGCCTACGCCCACGTCACGAGCACCCAAGTCTTCAGCTCATCTGGACGCCATCGCGTGCCATGAGCGCCCGGCTAGGCTGCGCGACTACGCTTGCACCACAAGCGCCCAACTCTACTACTCGGCTACACGCCTATGCCTACATCAGAGCTAAGTTCTCATTACCATAATTTTTTTATATAAATCCAAGTTGTTTCTTGACTTGCTACTTAGTCGGTCTCCATCTAAGAAGTAAGCCGGGGGGCTACACCTAATAGGTGCACTTGTGTGCACTTTTGTTGCTTTCTCTTAATGATCGCAAATGAATCCGAGTGTTTATTCTGAGTAGTGAAGCTCTGACCCACGAACGGCGAACTCTAGTCACTCGATACGCGTGCCTAGGAAATGAGCCATGAGCCAATTCCCGATGCCCGGTGGCTAGACTAGTCGGGCTGAGTGCATAACAAAAGAAATATTAGTTGGAGGAATAAAAGATAAAAAAGGAAAAGTAGCAAAAGCATAAAAATTACATAAATAAAGCAGTCGGATTTTTACATCCATATAATTGTTTTCACGATACTGTCTAAATCCTACATGTACATGCTACTGGGGTTCATGTGTTTTTACCTCATCAAGTACCTTCTACACTCCGTCTACGAGTAAGAAGGACCTGCGCAATGAGCGACAACTACGGCTCGGCTACATGCTAACGCCCGCGCCTCGACCGTCCAAATCTATAGCTCAGCAAGCACCCGACATGGCTAAGCACTTACACCCGCACCTCGAGCGTTCAAGTCTATGGCTCAGCTACACGCCCACGCTAACTTTGGTACGGCTATATGCTTATGCCTCTGGCCATAGGCTACCCTACGCCCTGAGCGCTAACTATGGCCTTCCAGCCCTGAGCGCCAAATTCAGCCTCGGTACACCCCATGTTGGGTTGACTACCGGCAGAGCTATTAAAAATACCCATATCTTGGTATACCCCATGTTGGGTCACTAGTTGGTCACTTCATGTCAGGATCAGATTCCAGTGATGTCGGGATTGAGTTTCAATGGTATGCTCCAATTGGGGCCGATGCTATACACCGCAACCCGGATATGGATACCATACAACCAAACTTTATCCTTAAGGTACACCCTATGGTGGGGCCGCCAGCTGTATCCTACTCCGGTCGGGTACAGGCACCGTCTGGCTGACAACAATGATATGCCCTAGGTTGGGACACTAGCTGTGTGCCGCACCAATCGGATACAGGTATCATTGGGCCAAACCCTGTCCAGATGGTATGCTCCATGTTGGGCCAATAGCTTTACTCTATGAGTATAGATACCAGCTGGTTAAAAATACGGTATGCCCTCTAGGGTCACCAGCTGTATCCCACTCTGGTAGGGTACTGGTACCGCTCGGCTCTTCAGCCAAAACCAATGGTACGCCCTAGGTTGGGTCGCCAGCTATACATCGCAAGAAGAGTACAGGTACCACTCGGCTCTTCAGCCAAAACCACGGTATGCCCCTTGGGGCCATCAGCTGTATCCCACTCTGGTCGGATACCGGTACCGCTCGGCTCTTCAGTCGGAACCAATGGTACGCCCCATCTTGGATCGCCTGCTGTACATCGCAAGACGAGTAAATACCACTCGGCTCTTGAGCCAAAACCACGGTATGCCCCCTGGGGTCACCAGCTGTATCCCACTCCGGTCGGATACGAGTACTGCTCGGCTCTTTAGCCAGAACCAATGATACGCCCCATGTTGGATCGCCAGCTGTACATCGCAAGACGAGTACAGACTTCATCAAAATCAAAGTGATGTGCCTTACAATGGGCCGACCGCTAGAACTCCGGCAATCCTAAGCTGGGTGTCATTAACAACTCTAAGGATCTCTATGAGTCCTTCACAGTCTCCTTGCAGATAACAGGCAGAAGCCAGTCGGGAAGAAGCATAAACAATCTACAAGCACTCGGCATGAAGCATGACTCATCCAACGTGCGGTAAAGAGGAGCAACAACTCGATTATGAAGCACTCGGGGGCTACTGTGGATAACATAGACCCCAGGTACCCAAACTGTGAGCGTAAGAGACCACCCGGCAGGAAATGGACCAAGTCGGGTGGATAAGGACGTGTACCACTCGAACTCTAGAAGGCTTTCCCGGCAAGGAAAGACATAGAGATAGAGGACTATCCCTAATTAATAGGGAAGATATGCTTATAATCCCGGATAACTACGTATCTGGCTAGAGGATAGAGATAGGAATCTTCCCTCGTAACCGACCAAGACTCTACCTTGTAACCCTACCCCCACCATATAAGGCGGGCAGGGAGCTCCCTGGTTCGGCATGATCCCACATCTTCATCATCATCTACATCTTCATCTCCACACCCATCCATGGAGAGACATCTCCCTCCACATTGATCAACAAATCACCATTACCTCCACTGCGAGGGTCTGAACCTATATAAAAAAAGACCCCCTATCTTGTGCTACCATCGAGTTTAGATCTTGTGCATCGCCCCATATATAATCATTGCCGACGATAACCCCCGGTTAAGCACCCGTCGACAATGAAGTAATAGATGAGCTCGCGTGGATGGGATCCAGTCGGGCGAAAGGATCGGCTGTTGTTGCTGCATAAGCCCTCTATCAAATAGTCATCCCTACAGGATGAACAGGAAGATCAAGTAGAAGCGAATGTCTTGTCCATCAATCCTGGATGGACTCAACCATACTTGGATTAAATCCTCAAGGATGAGCTTCCGGAAGATCGAAGCCTAGCCAAGTGCATACCTAGCCGAGTGCATAACCTGTCGAAGCAAAAACTGTAAGGTAGTCGGGGTGGAGCTTTTTTGCAAAAGCAGTTCCGGAGTACTAAGATGGTGCATATCAGAGCAAGAAGGTAAAAGTCTACTCAACGACATCCATTCGGGAGATTGTGGACATCACACGGAGGCAAGGTCCTTGGTTGGTAAAGCCTATCGCCAAGGATTCTTTTGGCCGACTGCCATAACAGATGCACAGGACTGCCGGCTCAGGATCTGCAAACCATACCAATCACCTAGCCCTTTGCAGTCTGGAACCTCGACATGGTGGATCCCCTCAAGCGGGTGCAAGGTGGTTTTACCCATCTCTTCGTCGCCATCGACAAGTTTACGAAGTGCATCGAAGCCAAGCCAGTCGTCAATATTACGGCAGCTAAGGCATGCGAGTTCTTCCGAGACATTGTTGTTCGCTTTGGTATGCCTAACCGGATTATCACCGACAATGACGTCCAGCTTAAGAGCACCAAATTTCAAGATTGGGCTAAAGGTTTGGCCATCAAGATTTGTTACCTTCGGTGGTGTCGCGACCCTAGCTTCACTAGGCGATTGCTAGTCCCAGAGATCAATGCTAGTGACTCATGAGCGACAATTGTCGAGCATCATAACACAATCACAATTAACTATGAAATTAACATAATAATGTAAAAGCAATTGTAGCACAACCACTTATTACAATATTTTGAATAAGACCATATAATATAGTTCAGAGTTGTGGAAATTTAAATAATGTAGCGGAATAAAGATATGACGATGCTCTCTAATCCAACCCTTGAGCAATAGCTAATCTTGATCGAAATCTAGCACAGAATCCTCCTGATCCTATAGACAAACCAAACCCAAGTCTTCTTCTAAACAAAGATATATCCGTGATTTGTATAGTGAGTACACGGCTACCCAGCAATAATCCTTATAATGAATACATGGATATAAACAAGAACAGGATGACTAATTTGCATAAGCACCCATTCTAGTCAAATTAATTAAAGTGTTGTAAAAGCATTTGTTGAACAATTAATAATGAATAGATTCCCAAAGTAACACACAGAGCTTGGCTTCCAAAGCCCCTTTGCACCAGCCTCGAATAACTTAAACAAAACCAACCCATCAGGTTTTTTATTAACATATGTACGACCTTCCTCCCCTCCCATGACTGTGGGAACGTCTATCATGATAGTTTTAACCTCTGCAAAGTGTATCACACTTTACCCATATGCGTAGTGGTACTTTTGCGTCTTAACTCTTCCTTTGGAGCCCAGACCACGTAGGTTTTAGTTGATTAGATTATTAAAGAAACTCAGCACCTTCAATCATACCAAGTCACAAGATTAATTAAATGAATAACCTAACAACTAATAACTTACAAGCACTAGCATCTATGCATAAGGATGGGCTAGGAAAATAACTAAGGCAGCAATAAATGACTAAATTCACAGGGTAGATGACTCAGGGGGTGTTTGGTTTGAGGAATGGGATGGTGAATTGACTCCCAACTTGTTTGGTTTGAGTAGTGGAATCCATCACTATCCCATCTAACAATTAGTTCAAAATGAGGAATGGTGTCATCCCACCAAATTCATGGGATGATCCCATTCCACTTAGGATGAGGTGGCTCCTCAAACAAAACACCCCCTCAGTGTGAATAAATAGGATTCTAACCCTTCCCATCATTTGCAAGTAAGTAAAACAGATAACGGGTGAGTTTTACAAAATAGGAGAGCAATATGCAATCTATATTTCCTTGGTAGTACTCCGGCTCCTGCGAACCTCCTTCAGAAAGCTCCTGGAAAAACACCAAACAACACGAATATGGACGATCTACACGTAGATGCAAATGCATAAGAACAGAAAAATCATCAACAGAACATATACCTCAATAAAATGTATAACATTCTAGGCTATTTATGGGATTTAATGACTGTAATCATGTAATTTGGAGTTCGGATGCTCCCTAAACAAATCCTAGAAGTTTGGAGAAAATCAGAAAAGACAAAATAGTAAACAGGTTTAACCGACTGAACCGGCGGCGGGCCGCATAGCGCAGGCGCAAGGGCAATAGGTGGCGGGGTTTTGATTGGCGGCGCGGCGTGGGATGGACACGGGCACGACACGTGGCTGTTGACGGTCCTTATTTCCAATATTTTATACTTTTGGCCGTCAACATATCTACAATATAAAGGAATTCAAACTACATTTAGGCTAACATTAACGAGTTCCACGAGTTTTGGTGTAGTCTCATGTTTTGCAGGCATACACCAGAAAAGACGATTTATCGGCCGTTCGCAAATCGGACGAAGGATGGAGTTTGAATTAAACATATTTTGAAAATTTATGAAATGGCAAAATGGACTGCACCATGATAAAGAGCTCGTCGAGACGATCGAAATGCATATATTATTTGCTATATTTGGAGCTCGGATGAGGGAGAAATGAGCTCCGGAAGACGACGGACCAGACCGGACCCAAACCCTGGGCCGGCCGACCCAAGCCAGGTCGGCCGGTCCCTTCTTTTGGCCAAATTGCCTCCGTTTCTTCCCCACAGGCCAAGCAACACACCTAGAGGCCATCCCAATCATCCACGTAAGTCGGTTTGATCCAGAAACAAGGATTGCTTCACAAGAATGCATAGGATTCTAAAGGAACCCAAAGCTACCGGTCTCCAACTGCCAAACCGACCTAGGGAGACGATCTACACCGCACAAGAAGCATCCCAGGCAATTTTGAGGGCCGGAATCCACCGAAGCCGGGCCAGCCGACCTACCTCCGGGCCCGCATTGGATTCTCCTTCGGAGGGGGGGTTGAGTGACACTTGTCCCAACACGTGGCACTCGCTCACTCGCCCCGGCACACTATAAAAGGAGGTGTTCACCCTCATTTGTGATCATGGAGAAGTGGAGAAGAGAAGAAATCAGCTCTATGCTATCCACATAGAAATGTAGAAGTAGGGAGAGAGGAGAGTTGAGTGTTGGGGAGACGTCGGAGGTGTCGGCTCTCTTCCACCTCGTGCTCCGGAGCCGACTCGGGTGCCAGTTCAGCTTCGCTCTTATGTTCGGTAACACTTAGCTGAATCCTTTGTTGAATAAGCAAAGTTCTTTCATATACTTGATTACTCTGTTGGTATTAGGCCCGTACTATTCTTGAGTGCTAAGATCTTTGTGCTTAATTGTCCACCTAGAGATTAGTATAAGAGGTAGTAGGGGTGTGTATGGAAGTAATGTTCTTGGTACGTATTACTTCTAGGTACAAACGTGGTGTTTGGACTAGTTAGTAGCCGGTAGGCACCTGCTTCAACGGACGTGTGGTAGGTAATAGGTGGTGACAGCCCTATTATCCGGCTTAGACTTTGTGAAATTCGCCCCATTAGTTGCAGACCAGTTGAGCTAAATCAGGACGATCATAATCATTCGGGATTCCAATTCAGGATAGCGGGTGGTAGTGAGTACCTGAGTTCCGATACAGAGTAGCAATTGTGTGTCAGTGATTTTGTATCTTTGGCTAAGTAAGAAACCGTAGAGCCTCTCAACCCGAAATATCTTATCCCACTCCCATCATTACTGTTACTACCACCATTATCCATTCGGTCAAGTTAGATCCTAAACTAAAATACTTCTTGTTCCTCGTGGAAATCGATACCTTAGAATACTCCCGGGTGAAAGTTACAGTGATATCCGTGCGCTTGCGGATTAATTCCAAAAGGCATAAGGATTGCCAACAATGAGCAAGATGGAGATTCAGTGGAGCAGTCAAGTGGACAACCTTCTCGGTTGATCAGAATCCATCATTCAATTGCTCGTGATCATCTATCTGATCAAGTGATTGGGGACTTGACTCAAGGTGTGCAAACATGATCAAGAACAGCTGGGTTCAGTGAGGTTAGTGGCATGGCTAACTTCTGTGAGCATCATGCTTTTGTATCTGACTTAGAGCCAAAGAAGGTGGAAGAGGCATTGGCTGATCCTGATTGGATAAATGCCATGCATGAAGAGCTGAACAATTTTGAAAGGAATCAAGTCTGGATACTTGTGGAGCGATCCAAGGATTGCAATGTGATTGGTACCAAATGGATCTTCAAGAATAAGACAGATGAGTTTGGAGTGATTGTCAGAAACAAGGTAAGACTTGTGGCTCAAGGCTTCACACAGGTTGAGGATGTGGACTGTGGAGATACTTATGCTCCTGTGGCCAGACATGATGCAATTAGGCTGCTTATGGCGTTCTCTACATGTCACAACATCACACTTAAACAGATGGGCGTAAAGAGTGCCTTCTTGAATGGCTACATCGAGTTGCTGGTGTATGTTGAGCAACCTCCAGGATTTGAGGATCGAAAGCACTCCAACCATGTGTTCAAGCTATCAAAGGCTTTGTATGGGCTCAAACAAGCTCTTAGAGCTTGGTATGAAAGACTTAGAGACTTCCTCATCTCCAAGGGCTTTAGTGTTGGACGAGTAACTCTACTCTCTTCACCAAGGTGGATGATGGACACTTATTCTTGTGCCAAGTACACATTGACGACATCATATTTGGAAGCTCAAGCAGCAAGATGGTGTAAGACTTCAGTGAGATGATGGCAGCTGAGTTTGAAATGTCAATGATGGGTGAGTTGAACTTCTTCTTGGGCTTTCAAATCAAGCAACTCAAGACCGAGGTAGATAAGGTATACTCCAATTCTTGGGGATCACGACGTCTGCTCCAATCCGGGAAACCACGTCCGCGTCTTCACGTAGCCGTGCAGAACTCTTGCTCGAGTCGGACTCGAACACGAATCCTAAGCCGTTACGCACCGTACCAATCAGGAAGCTGTTCGGCAGGATGCATACGGGCCTAATAGAACCTCCCAGGGAGCTAGGCCCTGGTAGGCTGTTCGATTAGGCCGTCAGGGAGTAGGCCATAGCAATGGGCCGTGATTTTATCCCAGACAGCTAGCCCCGAGACTCAAGCGGAACATCTCACTAGAGTGGGGTCTTCCTCTTGAGACTCAAAGTTAAGAAGAGGGAAATTTTGCTGCTATAAAGACACACAACAAAAGACCGAACAGGTTATAACTCCTCCGAACAAGACTTGCTCGAGAACGACCAAACCCGCCCAGTGCCGAGCAATTCTGTTGCGTCGAACAGGAAATCACATCTGCCCGAGCAGAACACCCAGCCCTCAGTGCAGACACTGGAAAAGTAACCATTGGCAGATTCTAACGGTAACTTCGCTGCGCAGCGAAAACGGATGACCTTTTTTACTTAGCCGTTGTAGTAAAAAACTAGCCGTTTGGTGGCAAAAAACCATTGCAGAGCTGCTCGTTTGGGGCTATAAAAGCACCAAGTCGCCCGCGGCTTGCCACTTCCGCTCTCACGCACCTTTCCTTCCCAAGCCCTATTCCAACCGCGCACAGCATCGAACAGCCACCGCCCAACTCCAAAACTGCTCGTCCACCCTGGGGATTGCTATGGCCAAGTTCCCAGGCACTAGCATGACTGAGGAGGACTTGAGGACCTTAGAGTCGGAGGGACACATCGACGCCGGCAGCTGGAGGCTGCCCGGGGAGGAGGAAATTCTGAAGCCGCTCGAGGACGAGTTCGTCAACTTCGAGCAGTTCGCGCAGTTTGGGTTGAGGTCTCCCAAAAGCGATTTCGTGGAGGCCTTCCTGAACATCAGCGGGTTGGAGGTTGCAAACATGAACCCCAACCCGTTCCGGCAGATGGCAGTCTTCGCACACCTGTGCGAGGGCTACCCAGAAGTGGATCCATCAGTGGGGCTGTTCCTCCACTACTACACCGTGACGAGGAGCAGCTCCGCCGCTTCGGCGCTTGGGTGCTACTACCTCAAGCTCCGGGCTACCGCTGACGACGCGCCGCACCCTCGTCCACCACTGCTCGACTCGATGGGGCCGTGGTGGGTGAGGTGGTTCTACACCAAGAGGAGCGATGACAGCAAGCTCTTCTTCACCGGGACGGCGCCGGCGAAGGGAACACAAATGCCGCGGCCGGAGCCGAGCGGCGAGGAGTGGTATCTCACCCGGAAGATCGCTTCCCTTGTGGGCCTCGGGCTCACGGGAATGGAAATTATCCGGGACTTCGTGGCGAACAGAATATGTCCGCTACGGAAGAGGTCCTACCCCTTCTACAATATGGAAGGCTAGGAGGACATCACCAGAAAGAGCACGGATAAGTCCCTTAAACACTCAACCTTTCTTGGTGATTTCATCCGGACGGGATCTAAGGGTTTCTTCTGTTCGGGCAGTGAAACCAACATATGCATGGGTGGCCGAGCAGGTCGACACCATGCTGAAGGCTGCTAGGAAGGACAGCGAGGTCACTGGCGAGGTGGCCCACACATGCCCGAGGAATGTGCTCGTCCATTCACCAGAGGTACCGTCCGAAGAGCTCCCTCTAAGTTGTCAGATTCTGGAAACCCTTCATGGCTGGATGCACAATCCTTTTCCCTTCAAACTCACAGTAAATGCAACGGACGTGTTCTGCATACATACAAAAGGGGCAACAAATTATAAATGTTGTAGCAAGTTAGCAAGTAGCAACCCATGGCAGCAACGAAATTTTACACTAGAAGAAGAATCCTTGGTCACATTTGCACAATAATACCTTGGAAAAGAAAAGACACCGTGAAGGACACAAGCATTTATTTGACTATTTATACTTGGGACAACAGGGTAAACATGCATTAGCGACATTATCCTATAGCTCCTTGCTATGAAGACTCTTAATTATCGCATAGAGATGATATCCAGATGGCTTACTGATAGAAGGTTTCCTAAGCCGAGCAGTTATTAGTTATCCCAAGATCAGATGTGGGATGGACATGGATGTCCCATGGAACTAGGGGTGTGGCCTTGCCTGGCTGTCAACGCTGAGGTACCACTGCAAGGCTCTTAGGCCAGGTTGAGAAGAGCAGTAGCCTACACAGTTCTGTTGCCAAAATAAAGATGGCAGCATCTTCTTTAAATAGGCACATCTTCCAGCTGAAAGGGCACATATATCAAAAAAAAGATGGGAATGTATTTCATAGAAAATATTTTTTATCCTTTTAGGCGATATTATTCTTTTATCCGTAGCAAAGCACGGGCATTCAGCTATTATAGTAAATATATAGAGAGGCCGATTGGAGAAGGAGGACCGTGGCATGCCCCTGATGCCAACATAACTGCAATACTTGTGTTGGTGTATGACAAAAGTGGCAAAAATTCCCGACCAACCATCGTTTCCGTAAAACTGGTACCCTTTCTTTCTGATTCTAACTATATATAAAATTTGATTTTTCTAATTTTTGTTAACATATTAAAGTCATCACTAAATAGTTAAATTGATAAATACGAAAAATTCTCGACCGACCAAGAACTGTTTCCGTAGAAATGATATCGTTTTCGACCGTTTTTGACATTTTTCATCCCTTGGTCAATGAGCACATCATATCGCTCGCTAGCCATGGGACCAGCTGTTAGACGGCGAAGTTTGTGCTTGGCTGGCGAGCCAGATGAAAGGTGGCGCGCTTTAAGGGAGGAGGAAGAGACGATGCAACGTAACATTAGTGGCGCCTGTTGAGAAACCCATCCCGGGCCACCGCCGGCCTTGGGCCTGGCCTGTGCCTAGGGCTGGGGCCCGCTTGTTGGACCAAGCCAAAACCCTAGCCGTCAAGCATAAATAGGAGAGGTTCCCATCTACTATGTACATATCTGAACGCAATAAAGAACACTCCTCTCCCATATCTACTGTGTTCATCTGTGATTGTTCTTCGTCGTCTACGATCTACTCACTGCTAGGCAACCTCGGACTACACCCGGTAGTGTGGTTGTCTAACACTCGTGGTTGTCTAACAGCGCCGTCCATTGGGAAACCGAGCTGAGAGCATGTACACCGTGAAAGAACACCAAAATATAACACCCATATTGTGACATCCTCCATTCTATCATATGTCACCTGTATTTTGAAAACCCTAAAACTAAATAAAAGGGAATTGTTATATACAAAACCCTAATTTAAATTATTTCAGATTAGGTTTAAATCCAAAACCATAGGAAAACCTTCGGGAAAATTCTAGGAAAATTCCAGTAAATATTAGAAGCCTACATTTAGCCACCCTCCAAATTTCAAGTCCAGACTCCAAAGTTAGCCTGTGATTCCATGAAGTGTTGCCATTTTGCCGGGAGCTCGTAAAACTCATGAAATAATGAGCAAACGAGTGAATCTCGTGCCCAACTTTGGAGGGGTGTTTCTAGAAGCCTAATCTCGTGTTAGAGTATAGGCCCAAGCCAAAATTCCTGAGTTTGCTTAATTTTCCATTGGGGGAGAGTCCTAAACCTACCCGGAGTAGAATTTGAGCCCGAATCCAATTCCCGTCACCATAAGGCCCGACGTAAGTCATCCACCACCCCTATAAATACCCTCCCAAGTCCCCATAGTAAAATTCCACAAATCCAAAACCCTAGCCACCGAAACACTTTTCGTGAGATCTCTCTCTGTGCAGTGCCCAAACCGAACATTAGATGGTGCCATAGTGTAGAGCTCGTCGAGACGGTCAATATGGACATATGGATCGCCTCTTTTGACCAAGAAACGAGGGAGAAAAGGCTCGCCGGAGTTTCGGCTTGCGCCGCCGCCGCCGTTTTGACCAAGAAACGAGGGAGAAAAGGCTCGCCGGAGTTTCGGCTTGCGCCGCCGCTGCTGACTTCGCCGCCGGCCCACTTCTTCCGCTGCCGCTGCCGCTTGTTTTCCGCGCCTGCCTTTCCCCACGTGCCACCTGGTAGCATGCCGCCGCCGCCACGCACCAGCGCCCGCGCGCCCACACCCGCCTCGCCACGCGTCGGCTTCCCACCGGACGCCGCCGCCAGCCGCTCACGCTGTGCCACGCGTCCCGCGCCGTCCCCTTTTCCCGCCCGCGCCGCTGCCGCCAACCCGCTTGCGCCACGCGTCCCGCCCCGCCGCCGTGTTCACGCGCACGCGCGCGCACGCCTCGTCGGTCCAGCGCTCCGCCACGCGTCGGCTTGCCGTTTGCCGTGCGCTGCGCCCGCCCGCCTGGTTCGCCCGGTTTTCTTCGGTTAACCTGGTTTATTCTTTTCTGCAATTTCTGATTTTCCCAAATCTTCTAGGATTTGTTTAGGGAGCGTCCGAACTCCAAATTAGATGATTCCAGAGCCATTATTTTCCATAAATAGCCTAGAATTTTATATATTTTATTGAGCTATATGTTCTGTTGATTGTTTTGTTGTTCTTATGCAAATGCATATACGTGTAGATCGGTCGTGTTCGCGTTGTTCGGGAGGATTCCAGGAGCCGTTCGAAGGAGGATCCCAAGACCCGGAGTACTACCAAGGCTAGATAGTTTGCATCTTGCTTCCTATTTTGCAAAACTCACCTGTTTTACAGTTTCTAATTATTTATCTCATGCATAAAATGATGGGATCGGGTAGAACCTAATTATATTCACACTGCGTCATTGACCCTGTGAATTTAGCCTATTTATTGCTGCCTTAGATAATTCCTAGCCTATCCTTGTGTATAGTTTGCTAGCGCCCATGGGTTGGTAGTTGTTTAGGTTTATCATTATCTAATTACTCTTGTGACTTAGTATGATTGGAGGTGCTGAGTTACTTTAATAACCTAATCAGCTAAAACCTACGTGGCGTGTGTTGACTAAAGGTGGCAAGTCGGGTGGTTTTGTGGATTGAGGTATGTCGTTAATTTGATGGAGGTAGTCATTTTGGTCTAAGGACTTTTGGCGTGTGCTCATCCGGTCAAACCAAACAAACGCAACCATAAGTGCTAGCTTAAGCATGATGCGCAGCATGTGCTAGTCCTGGGGATAAATTTTGTATTCAGAAGAAGAATCGGGTCCGGTCTTCATACAGGATCAGGAGAATTTTGTGCCGGATTTCGATCAGGATTAGCTGACGCTCAACGATCGGATTGGAGCATCGTCATACTTTATTTTCGCTGCATATTTGAATTTCCGCACTCTGATCTATTATGGACGATATTATGTCTTCTTTAGTTAAGGCGCTATTGCAATAAGTGGTTGTGCAACAATTACTTTTGCATATTATGTTATTCTCTTAGTTATTTGTGATTGTGTGATGATGTTCAACAACTGTCGCTCATGAGTTGCTAGCATTGATCTCTGGGACCAGCAATCGATCGTGAGTGGATCCTGGTAATCTCTGCGACACATATATAGTGGCTCCGATCCGTCGCGCGCGGCCGGCAGGCATGCGGAGCATTACCAAGGGGTCCTCCAGGAGCTCGATCGACTGGAGCATCATCCCCATGGGGAGACATGGACGACGGCCGCCGCAGCGTCCTCCCGGCCCTCTCCCTCCTTCCTCGCCTCTCTCGCTGCCGGCTAAACAGTTCGTCGGAAACCGCGCGGCTGCAAGGACGGCGACGGCGGGATATCCTTTCCTCGAGCGCACGGGGACGTCGACGTTGACGGTAGTGAAGACGGCAGCAGCGATTCGTGAGGCAGGGCTTGGAGATGGGGTGCATCTCCGCAGATCCGGCTGAATCTACCTGGTGAGCATCAGATACCGGCGGCATCGGTGGGTCGTACCCGGACGACGGCGACCACGGTGACGGGCTGACGGCTACCAGACAGGTGGGCTGGCGGCGTGACGCCGTGGTCGGCTACGTCGGTCGTCTGACTTTTTAATTTTTTGGACTTTCTAAAATTTTCAGGACTTTTTTTAATATTTTTTAAAATTGTTATTTTAAAAAATTATTTTCCTATTTTTAGGGCTTATTTAATTTTTTAGACTTTTTATATTTTTAGAACTTTTTAAAAAATATTTTCGACATTTTTAAGATTTTTAAAAGCTTTTTGGCGTTTTCAAAAATTTTTAAGATTTTTTTATTTTGTAAAATATTTTTATAAATTTTTTGGGACTTTTAAAACTTTTTTGGGTTTTATTTTGAATTTTTATTTTTTTGGTATTTTTTTATATTTTTCACAATTTTTCCGTCCTAGTCACTGCCACGTAGCCGCCACGTCAGCGCCCGGTTAGCACTTAACGGCCACATAGGGGCCACATCAGCATTTAACGGTCTTTTAACGAAACCCTAACGGTTGAGGGGAAACGGTGCTAACGGCAACAAGTTCCATGACCGGAAAACGCAATTTCAAAGTTTAGTGGATTTCGTGCAATTGGCTGCAAGTTCCAGGCTACAGTGCAATTTTCTCTTCTATAAATAGCAATCAATAAGTGTCATTCACAAAAACATTGCATATGTAATATTGAAATTAAAAGCATAAGCAATCGTAAAGATCAATGTACTGATCTCATAGAGCTTACAGACCAATGTTCAATGATTATTCAAACCACAGTACTTTAAAATTGAAGGGTGCAAGCATGCATTCAAATGGAATCCGCAAAAATATGCATTTGTTTCTGCCTCTATTGCTGCTGTAGAGGTCTTTTCCTCCCCTGCAATGACATGTGCGGCTCCCGCGATGTCAAGAGGAGGAGAGGACATCGTGGCAGGGATATCCTCATCCATGGCATCAACTCCGCCTGTGATAGCCAAGTGAGCTTCTGCTCGCTTCTTTCCCTTGCCCTTCTTCTTTTGGAAAGCATCAACAACGTGCTTGGGCTCCCAACAAATCTTGGACCAGTGGCCCCTGATGCCCAATTTATAGCGCGTCTGGTCTTGTTGACAATACAGCTTGTCCTGTGGCCTTTCGTTGTAGGTATTTCTTTCTTGGGCGGGAGCTTTCCTCTTTTCCGCCGGTTTCTTGTCATTACCACCCTTGCCTCTCTTCCTCTGACGAGGCTTCCTAATCTTGTAAGAGCTGACATTGACTACAGTGCCAATGCCTTTGCCATGTGGTTGAGAGACAAAGTTCTTTCGAAGAACTTCAACCTGAGACTCAGCAACTTGCATGGTGTCAATCAGTTCGGAGTACTTCGTGTACCCGTTCTGATGATAGTTGTGAGCACTCTGTATGGTGCTCGGGTGAAAGGTAGACAAGGTTTTCTCAATCTTCTCCTCGTCTGTGATCTTCTTGCCATAGAGGGAGAGCTTGGTACAAATCCGGTGCAGCTCGGAATTGTACTCACCGACAAACTTGAAGTCTGCATAGCTTAGGCGTGCCCAATCTTGTTGTGCCTATGGCAAGATGGTATATTTCAATTTCTCGAACCGCTGCTGTAATGCGGTCCAAAGGGCTATCGCACTCGTCTCCGCCATATACTCATTCTTCAATGTGGCGGAGAGGTGGTGCCTAAGAAAATGCAGAGCCTGGTCATTCTGCTCATCAGTGGGTTGGTCTTGTCATCCTTCGAGGAGTCCAAACCGCTCGCGAGAGCTTGATCATTCTGCTCATCAGTGGGTTTGTCGTCCTTCGAGGAGTCCAAACCGCTCACGAGAGCTTGATCATTCTGCTCATTAGTGGGTTTGTCGTCCTTCGAGGAGCCCAAACTGATCGCGACTCGGGGCTTCTTTCTCTCTCGAGCACGATCTTTACATTTGATGCCCAAGTAAGGTCGTTGAGGCCATTCGGGCCAGTTCCTCAAACTCACATCTAACAATCCCTGTCATCTGCATATATGCGAGATTGCTTCATTAGATTACTGCATGCGTGTAATTGTTTAGAGAGTGGTTCCGAAAACATACATAAATAATCATGATTGCAATATACTTTAAATAGCAATGAATGTAAATAAAGATTGCAAAAATTCATGAAATATGCTAGATAATACAAATAGCACAAAAATAAAGTTCCAAATGCAAAAACGGGACTAAAATTCGGAATCCCGAGGCCCTTTTATGCTACGAAAGTGTATTTCCTTCAATTTCAACACTTCTAGGGGTCTGGATGCAATTTCAATATGCTTGGAAATTACTTCGTGTAATTTCCATATTTCTAGGGGTTCTGTAAAAACTCCGAACTGCACCGGATTAGGGTTCTTTGGCCGGCCCACCTGGCCTATTGTTGGAACTAATCTTGTAACTAAGTGCATGTGTGTACGTCATGTAGATGAAGTAGTGTGTGCGCATGTAGAAATTGTAAGTCTGTTCGTGCATTGGATGCATGCATTAGCTAGTAACTAGTACAATGCCCGTGCTTTGCAACGAACCTAAAAAGGATGAATGGGGACATAAATTGGAGCAACATATAAAACTATAAATGAAGAAATACAATGCAATGCATGACAACTTAGATAGCAATAAAATTCTAAGTGAGTTGTGCAAAATTATATATATAAAGACTCAATTTGTTATGATCAACCCGTCTATACTATAGACACTTAGCCATCGGATCATGCGTCAGGCCGAACAAACAGGTCTTACGATTTCGTTACTCTAACATCTCCTCTTATTCACCCTTGTCTTCCCCTCCAACACTCACAGAAACCACCGCGCCTCTACTCCAGGTTTGCTGCTTGCACTCCCCCATGGCCCCATCTACGTGTCTCCGCCTTCCCCTCCTTCCCATGGCAAAAGACCCAGCATCTACGTGTCTCCCCATTCCCCCTTTCCTTTCAGGTTAGGGTGTGCCGCTTCCCAACTCCAAGACATGCGACGAGCCACAGAGCATCCTCACCGGCCTTCTTCACCACTAATCAAGATGGTCTAGGATGAAACAAGTGACCAACATTCAGTTTGAAACCACAAAATGTTATATAAGCAGAAATTTTTCTATAAAATTTGTGTGAAATTACTGCATTCCTCTTAGTCCCTTAGTTTAGAAAGTAAAACATAAGTCTAAGTGGGACTCTTCAGGTCCAGGTAGGTGAACCAGAATTCACCTCTCTTCATGATCAAGCAGCTTGACCATCTTCATACATCATAATGAAGAGGATTGCTGACATAAAACATGCCTGTTCCTCGTATAAAAAAGCTACAAGATATTACAAAATAATAAAATACAGGCCAAGATTGTTCAATTCACACACAGGCAAATGATAAAAAGAAAGCCTCACATAAGATAAGACTACTACTCATTTGTTGCATCATTTGCTATCTCATTAAAATGCAATTTTCTAGCGGTCATGGTCAAAAAAGCCTGGTGATGAGTATTTGTCATCTGTGCAACTTCTCTATTGTGCCTGCCTCCAAATCCAACTTGTAGCCTTCCCCTACACAACCATGTATATTGTTTGTTTTCCTGTGAGGTCATAAAGGAAGGAATCAGTGAAGGTAATATAGAGTCTAGTGTAAATCCAACTTGTAGCCTTCCCGTACACAACCATGCATGTGCTTAGTTAGCTAACCAAGCTTTGAAATAGTTCAACTTATTTACAAGAGTAAGTAGAGCTACAAAAGGATTGGAATGTATGCAGTAACCAATACACTCGGGTAGTTCCGGACATCTCCTATATAGCAAATATCGGCATAGGAATCAATCAGCGGAAATAATTCTAAGTAAATTAAGGAGCAATCTTAAGGTACAATGTTGGTTTAGTGCATGACCACTGTCCTAAAAGAGTGATAGAAATGAGGTGCAAAAGATTACAGGTAGAAGCTAAGTGTCTTGTCCAGAAAACCAAATGCACGTTTCAAGCAGCCAAACGATTACCTTGGAAGCGGTCTGATCATGGGAGGGCAACCACATCGACAATAGTCTCTCCAGAAATGTCATGTATCGATTATATGCAGCTATCATAGCATCTTCTATATCACCAGATAATGGGCCCAAGTTCTGCTTCTGCATGAGTTAGGCATCCTTGATAAACTACTGAAAAATAAAAGGGAAGGGCATATACAAAGTCAGTATGGCTAATAGCCTAATACATGTACGAACTGAAATTTACCGGTTGGTTCCTCTGGTGAACATGGGGTAGAACTTAGAAGAACACATAGGCATGGCAGAAAGAGACCTCACACATGCGGCTAATCCTTATTTTATTTACAGAGTCGAGCACCTTGGTTCCAATATATTTGAGTTTTTCTAACACACGGTACTAAAAATTTCTGAGATTGTGCTAAAATAGAATAAGGATTAACCATAGATTAAAAAAGAAAAACTTAAGATAGCTCACACCATTGGATTGAGGGCATGACCTAAAAATACGTTTAGAAGTAGGATTCTGGTGACATAATCATAGCAACATCAGTAAATGGCAGCACTAAACTTGGAGGGTATTTGACTGTGTGGTGATCGGCTAAAATACTTAGGGGCAAAACTAAAATACTTCTCTCATATAGAAAATAGAGGAAACACTTCACATCCAAACTGAAGAATACAAGAGACTGCACAAGTACCGGACATCAAAGCTTAGACCGGCACCGTTGTGTCCTAGAAATTTAATAACATTTTAGAAGCTATGCAATTGTTTTGCAAAATATCTACCGCTCTTTTTCAAGGAAACTAATAGGTGAAGCACCTATGTGAATTATGAATTCATATGTGAATTATGCAAACAGAGCTTGTATTGCACTGTTGGTTGAAGCATTGCTGAACTTGCAGTGCAGTGTACATGTGTGATATCAGTATGCTATGTTGTTCTGGTGATCTAATCTAGCATTCAGAGCATTTTTCTGAATTTTGTGAGTTGTTAGAACCATACATGTACAACAAAGCTAAATGCAAACACAACTTATCCTACTGAATTTTCATAATAGGTGGGATTAAAATATGATTCACTTGGGACATGGTACATGTGTCTTTATCATGCAAGATAGAGCAGGTAGGATAAAATAAAACTTAACTGTTATGCCTAATTCTGCCAACTTATATGTTTCCTGGAATTTATGACCTTTTCCTTTTGAGATATGATGTTTCCCAAACTAAATAGCCTTAGTCTATAATGTTTTCCCAGCAGTGTCAGCAATCAAATCAATTCTGGGGCATATAGCAATGTTTCACAAGCGTAGAATTTATATAATGCACCCTATCAGACGGGCTAATTAGAACACACACATATATATATGCTAATTTTGACCTCACCCCCCTCCTATAGTTTGTAGGGCATGTACATTGAGATGCAGAGAAATAAACCTAGCAAGGCATACACTTATCTCTATTGTTTCCTTTTTAATGAAAATGAACAGCACTTAACTGTTTGTAGGGCATCAATTTTTCGGTAATTTGCAGTCTATAAAAAGATAGTGTGCGGACAAAAATTAAACCTATAGAGAAACAGGTATATTGAGAATTTGAGATAATGTAGGCACGAATATCCTACAATAAGATTAACCTGAACAAACAAAGAGAGCAGGTACATTGAGATGCAGAGAAATAAACCTAGCAAGGCATGGATTTATATGTTCTAAACTGTTTTTAAAAAAATGGGGTGTTAGCTTCTGAGACCTTACCAAAGTCTGTGAGTCTTAGAAGCTAACACCCCATGGCTCACATAGTGGCATGAACTTTGTCCCTTTGCAATCCAACTAAACCTCAAGTGAGCTGTAGCTGCAAAATAACTGTCAATAGGCCTAATAAAATCAATCAATAGAACATTTGAATGTGTTGACATATTTGTTTTTTTAGCAACTCTTTTCATTTCAGACAAAAAAAACAGGTACATAATTTAAACATAAGAAGAAGTTTGCATTTCTTCCTGCATTAAAAAATGTCATCGGTAAGGCTTTCAAAACTGAATTCATGGGACACGACAACAGAAGAAAGAAGCAACAAATTACCCAGTAGTAAATCTTTACAACAGAAGAAAAACAAAGAGCGCAGAGAGAGAGAGAGAGAGAGAGAGAGAGAGAGAGAGAGAGAGTCTTACATCCTCAAGGGTAATCTGAAAATGACCAAAACCAGTCTCAAAATCATAACTTTCTACACCATAGTCTGCCAATAAATGTACAATTGTACATCGTGAATTGTACATCGTGAATTGAGGGGCAGTGCATTCCCTCCCATTGCCAAACTGCAGAATCAAGCATAAAAGAGAAATGACATGTCACTTTACATATGCAAATCGGTGGGGAGCCCCATTCACGCCCCCTCGACTACTCTATTTCCCACCGCCTCCTTCATAAATCACACGTATTATTTGATTTCTGAAAAAATATATGCATGATTTGATATTACTGGGCAACTTGAAACCACCAAGTTTATACTATCTCTTTGTCCGTTTTGTATTCTTAGTTTCATGATAAAACATGCAGAAATTTAAACATGAATTTAATCATTTCTTAGTTTCAGGATAAAACATGCAACTTTTATAAGTAAGCAGTGCAGCATAAAAATTCGTCGGCTGCTAAATAGGAGCCCTAAGAAATTAAAGAGGACATGGTGAATTAAAAAGCATTGCATAGCTAGAGTTTGAGAGAAACAAAATGGCCTCGTTATCTTAGCATTGCATGTGTATATGTGAGAGACTACAAACAGAATTGAGTGTATATGTGAATCTATATTTCAAATCACAAGTCATACAAAAACAACACAGCACTATAGCTTTAGAAATTTCTATGCTATAACAAAATTAGGCACTACCACAGGTGATGGAAATAATGATTCGATGCCAGAGCCCACTAATAAAGGGAGTTGTGGTACCTCTATTGGCATTCTTCATCCTTGCAGGTATTGGTATCTGCACTGATCCTTGCTAGATATTAGTATCTGCACTGCAGCAGACATATCTCCAAAGGAACAATCCCATGTAGCCATGTTTCACACTCATTCTTGTCCCTAGAAATAAAAAATTAATCGATCAAACAATTGGCAATTAAATTTGAAAAAGCCCTGCAACAGTGCATTATACGAAGTTATACGAAAACCTATAGAGAAACAGGTATATTGAGAATTTGAGATAATGTAGGCACGAATATCCTACAATAAGATTAACCTGAACAAGGATTGGCGGCCGCTGGCCTGCGTCTTCGGCGACGTGCTGCGAGCCGGGACGCGCACGGTTAGTGCGGCCGGTGGGCGGGCCGGGCTGCATGCCGGCCGCACTCGGCAACGACAAGCGGTGGCGGCGCGAGGCTCATTCGTGCTAACATGTTAAGGAGCCATATGCTACCGGGTGTAGGCATAGAAAATCAATTACAAAAGAGTCAAGAGAGGTAGGAAGAAGGATCTCTTTACTGCTTTTCCTTATACGTACAAAGTGAGTTGCCTCCTTCCTTTATTTAGAGCCTAGTCTAGGGTTTAGGCTACTGGGCCACAACATCAAGAGACGAGAAGCAAGAGACGAGCAGAGGGAGAGGTGACCACTGACCAGGATTGTGGCGATGGGCTCCAGCATCGCTATACGCCCCTCGCCGTCGCCGTCGCCGTCGCCGACAGCAGAGCACCACGCCGAACGGCTCCAGATCTGTTCAATCCAGGCACAGAGATGATGCAGGTGCAGCCGACAGCGATGGCCGCGGATGAGCGAGAGAGCCATGTGCTCATCGACCCGAGCAGAGCTCCCCCGCATCGGCGCGACTGCACGAGCTTGCTGCAATGGCCGCAGGCCGCAGCCACCTACACGGGCTCAACCTCGCTCACGCTGCTGCAATGACCAATGGCGCGCTCCACCTCCGCAACCACCTACACACGCTCGACCTCCGTGGAGGCGTGCTTGAACGGCCGCTCCATCTGCTCGTTCTGTTCTTCTATGGCAAAGCACTCGATCTTCCATGTGGTCTGCAGCCTGCTGGTGCTCTCGGTCAGCTCGTCCATAGTGTTTACCCAAATATCCATGGATATGGGCAATTTTAAGGATTTTTATCATAAACTGTCTGGAAGTCACAATGACTATTATAAAATCAATGTTATTATAAATGTCAGAATGCAATGTAGTTTCATTGATGCCATTATGACAAACACGCAAGAGGACTCACATGCGGGGCCCACATGTCATCCTCTCACAGCCTTCTTCTTCCTTCTCCTTCCTCCCACCTCCCCCATCTCCTTCACCTGTGAGATCCCTGGCGAGCTCCTTCCCCGACGGCGGCCTCGGGGGCCACCTCCATCACCGTCTCGTTCATCTCCGGCGGGGTGCCGCCCACGTTCCACGCCACCGGCTACCTCTAAGACACAGCGATGGCGGCGCGAGCGCGGTGACCCTCCTCTCCGATTTCGGTACCCGGCAACCACGGTGGCGCCTCCCTTCTACACCAGATCGACGGCCGGTGCCGGCAACCTCGCCATGCTCCTCGTCCACAAGTGTGGCGGCGGCGCTGGCGCCTCTCCTCCGACGTGCGCAGAGCGGCGGCGGCGATCTTCTCCCTTAACCGGTCGGCACGACAGCGCCCGTGTCTCCCCTTCAACACGCGGCGGCGACGGCGCCCTTGCCCAGTGCCAGCGAGTGCGTCGTGCACCATGTCCCCTGTTGGTGTGTAATCGGTCCATAGAGGCCCGTCATGTATGATCCGTATAAATTGTGTACTCCCTAGAGAGACACATAATTCCCATTTCCAAAAATCATCATGGCATCAGAGCCAATCAAACCCTAATTCATCACCAAATCACCGCAACCCGCCACCATGCTTCCACCTGCTGCCGCCACATCCGAGCCCTACCAAGAACCCAGCCACTAGGGTCGCCGGCGCGGGCTACGCAGTCACCGCCGTGGGCTACGCAAGTGCCCCGTGGCCTAGCCCTGCTGCCACAGCGGCCCCGCTTCGTCACCGGCGCAGGCTGCGCCTCCATGGGCTCACAGCTGTGGCCCGTTGCTAGCGCGCTGCTAGCGCTGCTGCCCCCGCGGGCTCGCTCGCGGCCTGAGTCGCTGACGCATCGTCGCCAAGGAACTCACCCAGCCATAGGACTCACCGTCTTACTCCGTTGCTTGGCCTCGTTCTTCTGCTTTGAGGTCATGGGCTGCTGAAGGAAGAAGAGAAGTGTGTGTTCACTATTGGAGAAGGAAAGAAGAAAGAGGGAGGTGTAGAATGTGTAGTGTGAGTAGTTAAAAAAAAGAGAGAGAAAGTAAAAAAAGGAAGAAAGGTGATGTTATGTTCATATGTACTGACTTGTTTGTGATGTTTCTTGTTGCTGTTTGTTGATAAGAAGGGGTTGCCGTGAACGCGTAATTGCGCGCGGCATAGTGTGTCAATCGGTATAGTTCCAGTTTCTCCATATGATGACCCCCGAGGAGGCAGAAGCTGTAAGAAAGAAAGCAGAAGAAGCTGCGGTATAGGCAGCAATGGAGAAAGATAAGCTAGCCTTGGGAAGTGCATCTGCATCTACACTGGTCACACAGAGTGACATGCGGAGTATGTTGCAGGAGCTTCTGTCAATGGGTATGATTGGTCAGAGAGGAGTGGGGTCATCAGAATTGAAATTGGAGCTTATGCCGAATGAAGTGAAGTTGGAAGAAAACATGAATTATCTGAGCTGGTCTAGGAAAGTTTAGTTACTCTTGCGTGGGAAAGGATTAGAGAGTTATCTGCAGGAGACCTGTGTTGAGCCTGCAGATAAGTTGAGCTTAGAGTGGAAGACATGGAATACCACCAACTCTATGGTGGTAGCTTGGCTATTGACATCAGTGTCTCCGTCCATTGCTAGGATGGTTGGGACACTGCAGACTGCTACACAGATATGCAAGGCATTAAGCAACATGTATTCTGGGGCAGGTAATGTGATGATGATGGTCGAGGTGTAGGGCAAGGTGGAGGCATTAAAACAGGGGAGAAGACTGTTCAGGAATATGCTAGTGAGTTGCAGCATTTATGGGCAGACCTAGATTTTTATGATCCATTACAGCTCACGTGTGCTGGTGACATTGAGGCAGGCAAGGTGTGGTTGCAGCATAGGCGGGTCACACATTTCCTGAAGGGGCAGAACCCAGAGTTTGGGCACAGAAGGGCGGCAATGTTTCATCTGCCAGCATTGCCTACCATGGAGGAAGCTGTCTCAGCTATGGTGCAGGAGGAGGTTAGTCTGAGAGTGATGGGTGACAATACTCCAATGAAGTCAGCTTATGTCGTCCTTGATAATAGGGAGTGCTATAATTGTAGTGAGAAGGGACATCTAAGTTATGCTTGCCCTTTCCCACGGGTTGATAGAGGAAGGAGTGGAGATCGTGGAGGACGTTTCTGTTATCAGTTGAACCTTGTGCCAAGTCCTAGTTTCAGTCCTTAGTTAGATTTCAGTTGAGTCAGTTTGTTCAGTTCGTGTGTGTGTGTGTGTGTGTGTGTGTGTGTGTGTCAAGCATAAGCTCATGATCTGTGTGGTGTTGTGCATGTAGTTAGTGGCGATATTAGCTCGCAGTAGTGGAGTTAGTTGAGTCCGAGTCTTGTGCTGTGAGAAGGACTCGCGTTGTGGCCATGGGGATGGACATGGCATCATGCGCGGCGTGAGAAGCGCTCTTGCGCAATGTTTCTCTTTGTAATCCAAGAATAAATAGAAGAGAGCAAAACCTAGAAAGGCTGCAGCTTCACCGCAGCACCAAACCCACTGTGTTCGTGTGTGTTCTTGTGTTCAACATTGGTGAGATTAGAGGGCGCACCTGACAATTGGTATCAGAGCTCGGTATCAGCGTTGGACGCGAGATCAGGCGCTTGAGAGTGTGTTCATGCCTCGGGGACGATCAGCCTCGCCGGCGCGCACTCCTTCGAATTCCGGCGGCTCTGCTTCGAGCAGCGGCAGGAATGATCGCGGGCTGGTGATCCACCGCGTGGTCAAGGAGGCGGGCGGCTCCGGCAACTATCCCCTGCTCACGAAGACAAACTACAACGACTAGAGTTTGTTGATGAAGATCAAGCTGCAGGAAGCTGCAGGCGCGTTGCGTGTGGGGCGCGATCGATCCTGGCGGCGTCGAGCGGCACGAAGATCGAATGGCATTGGAGGCCATCTGCAGCATGGTGCCACCGGAGATGATCTCCACAATGGCGAACAAGATGACAGCCAAGGACGCGTGGAATTGCATCAGGACGATGCGATTCAGGGACGATCGCATCTGCAAGGCAAGTGTACAGAAGCTGCGGCGGGAGTACGAGGGCCTCACTTTCCACGACGGCGAGACGGTGGAGGACTTCGCCATGCGCCTCACCGGCGTGGTCACTCAATTGGCCACGTACGGTGATCCTGAGCCGGAGCACAAGGTGGTCGAGAAGTACCTCCGCGCCGCACACCCCAGGTTCCACCAATTTGTCCTCTCAATTGAAACTATGATTGATCTATCCACCTTGACGGTGGAGGACGTCATTGGGAGGCTCAAGGTTGTGGAGGACAGCGATGATTCGCTACCTTCCGTGGGTGGTGGCTGAAAATTGTACCTCACCGAGGAGGAGTTGCTAGAGAGGAGTAAGAAGAGGGAGGCAGAGGCAGGTCGTGGCGGTGGCGGCTCCGGCAGTCGCGGGAGGCACCGCGGCGGCAGGGGACGAAGACACGGCGACGGCCGGAGCTCGGAAGGCTCGAGCTCTAGGTCGAGCCAGAGCGGCGACAAGTGCCGCAACTGCGGCAAGCTGGGCCATTGGGCTAGGGACTGCCGCGCTCCCAAACGCGAGGAGTAAGTCCACGTCGCCCAAGACGACGAGCAAACACTGCTGCTTCACAGTAGCGGGGTCAACATCGCCACCGCCGGATCGCCACAGTCTTCGCCGCCAGTCGCCCAAGCTCCACTTCCATCACCCGCAGCGCACACTTCCCCTGTTGCGCTGGAACTGATGGAGGGGGAGGCCTATGCGACATTCGGTGGTGCGGATGTGTATGAACGGGACTCACAACGGTAGGTGCTGGACCCCGGCGCCACCAATCACATGACGGGGTGCCGGGCGACATTCTCCGAGCTCGACGCCGGCACCACCAGCATAGTGAGGTTCGGTGACGGCTCCGTCGTTCGGATTGAAGGGTGCGGCACCATGTTGTTCGCCTGCAAGAACGGCGAGCACCGCACCCTCTCCAACGTCTACTACATCCCGCGCCTCACCACCAACATCATCAGCATCGGGCAATTGGACGAAGCGGATGCCAAGTGCTGATTCAAGGTGGTGTGCTGCGGATTCATGATGAACGGCGTCGACTCCTCGCCAGGGTGGTCCGCGGTCCCAGTCGCCTGTACGTGATCGAGCTTGACATAGCCAGGCCGGTGTGTTTGGCGGCGCGGGTGAGCGAGGATGCCTGGAAATGGCATGCCCGCTTCGGTCACACCAACTTCACCGCGCTAAGGAAGATGGGGCGTGAAGGCCTTGTCCGCGGGCTGCCCACACTGAATCAAGTTGACCAAGTGTGTGAGGCGTGCCTCGCGGGGAAGCAGAGGCGGGTATCGTTCCCGGTGCGGGCTCAATGGCGAGCAGAGGATCAACTCGAGCTGCTTCACGGCGACCTCTACGGCTCAATTTCGTCGGCGATTCCAAGCGGCAACCACTGCTTCCTCCTCCTCGTCGATGACTATAGCCGCAACATGTGGGTTGCCCTGCTTCCCACGAAGGATGCTGCGCCGGCTGCCATCAAGCGTATCCAGGAGAAGCGGAAAGAAGCTCCGTGCGCTGCGCACAGACAGAGAAGGAGAATTCACCATGGCCAGCTTCAACGATTACTGCGTCGAGCTTGGGGTGCATGGGAGCTCACTGCACCCTACTTGCCGCAGCATAATGGAGTTGTGGAGCGGAGGAATCAATCAGTGGTGAGAACGGCACGATGCATGCTCAAGGCCAAAGGATTGCCTGACAAATTTTGGGGGGAGGCGATCAGCACGGCGGTGTACATCCTCAACCAAACATCGTCGAAGAGCAATGATGGCAAGACCCCGTAAGAGCTCTGGAATGGAAGAAGTCCCACCGTGCACTACTTGCGCACATTTGGATGTGTGGCGCATGTCAAGATCACCGCACCGAACACCAAGAAACTCGATGACAGAAGCAAGCCCATGATTTTCATGGGATATGAGCCAGGATCAAAGGCATATCGTGCCTACAATCCAGCCACCAAGCGGGTATATGTCACCCGCAACATCGTCTTCAACGAGGAGGCTTAGTGGAATTGGGAAAGTGATCAAGGCGGCGGCGATGACAACGACTTCGTCGTCGATTACACTGCAGTGAGCCAACCAGGCGTGGCCACCACGCATTGGGAAGAGACAACCGGGGGCGCTGCATCGCGATCACTAGCGGAACGCCATCAAGCCCAGGGACACCTGCAGTGAGCCCGGCACAGTCCAGCGGGAGCTCAATTCAGGCGAAGTTCGTGTCACCGCCACCTACAGATGATGAGAATCTTGATGCTCACTACGGCGGCGAACCTCTCTGCTACCGGAAGATGAGTGACATACTTGGTCCATGCCCTGTGCTAGGACGTGCAGCAAGGGATTGTCAAGAGGTGAGGGAAGATCTGCTGAAGGTGAGTGGAGAAGAGTCGACAACCTTTGAGCAGGCAGAGCATGATCAGACTTGGAGGCAAGCAATGCTGGAGGAAATCACCTCAATTGAGGACAACAACACCTGGAAGTTGGTTGATCTTCCTGCTGGACAGGGGCCAATTGGGCTCAAATGGGTGTACAAACTGAAGAAAAGAGCAGATGGAAGAGTTCTGAAGCACAAGGCAAGATTGGTGGCCAAGGGATATGTGCAAAGAGCTAGAGTGGACTTTGATGAGGTATTTTCTCCTGTAGCTCGTCTTGATTCTGTCAGATTACTTCTTGCTCTAGCTGCTCAAGAAGGTTGGATGGTGCATCACATGGATGTCAAATCAGCATTTCTGAATGGTGAGCTAGCAGAGGATGTATATGTTGTTCAGCCACCAGGCTTTGTTGTTGCTGATCAAGAACATATGGTGTACAAGCTTGACAAAGCCCGATATGGATTGAGGCAAGCTCCAAGAGCATGGAACATCAAGCTGGATGACACACTTAAGGGTCTTGGATTTGAGAAATGTCCTCTGGAGCATGCACTATATGCTAGAGGAAATGCTGAATCAAGATTGCTAGTTGGGGTGTATGTGGATGATCTTGTCATAGTGGGAGGAAACAGAAGTGTGATTGACAAATTCAAGGCACAGATGAAGGCTGAGTTCAAGATGAGTGACTTGGGTCCATTGAGTTTCTATCTTGGAATTCAGGTGCAGCAGAGTGATGGAATGATCACACTTAGCCAAGGAGCATATGCCAAGCGCATAGTGCAGAGGGCAGGATTGGAAGATTGCAATCCATGTGCAAGACCCATGGAACCAAGAACTAAGCTCAGTAGGCAGAGCACTGCACCAAATGTTGATGTCACTGAGTATAGAAGCCTTGTTGGCAGTCTTAGATACTTGGTGAACACAAGACCTGACATAGCTTTCTCAGTGGGGTATGTCAGCCGATTTATGGAAGATCCAAGGGAAGATCATCTTGCAGCAGTCAAGAGGATCATCAGATATGTGGCTGGTACACGGAAACTTGGCTGCTGGTACATAAAGGAGAAGAACTGGTGCTTGCATGGCTATAGTGATAGTGACTTGGCTGGAGATGTAGACACTCGCAAGAGCACCACTGGAGTGTTATTCTTCCTTGGTGAGAATCTAGTAAGTTGGCAGTCACAGAAGCAAAGGGTAGTTGCATTGTCCTCATGTGAAGCTGAGTACATTGTAGCAACTACATCAGCATGTCAAGGAGTGTGGCTGGCTAGACTATTAGGTGGTTTGAAGAACATTGAAGCTGATTCAGTTGAACTCAAGGTTGACAACAAATCTGCTCTAGCTCTCATGAAGAATGTTTTTCATGATAGAAGCAAACACATTGAGCTAAAGTATAACTACATCAGGGAGTGTGTGGAGAATGGAGAGGTCAGGCCTGAGTTCATTGGCACTGAAGGACAACTTGCAGATATCCTGACCAAGGCACTTCCAAGAGTGAGGTTCCAGGAGCTGCGAGATCAAATTGGTATGCTTTCTTTAGATTAGGCACAAGGTTAAGGGGGAGAATTGTTATCAGCTGAACCTTGTGCCAAGTCCTAGTTTCATTCCTTAGTTAGATTTCAGTTGAGTCAGTTTGTTCAGTTCAGTTCAAGTGTGTGTGTGTGTATCACACATAAGCCTATGATCTTTGTGGTGCTGTGCGTGTAGTTAGTGGCGAGATTAGCTCGCAGTAGTCGAGTTAGTTGAGTCCGAGTCTTGTGCTGTGAGAAGGACTCATGTTGTGGCCATGGGGATGGACATGGCATCATGTGCGGCGTGAGAAGCGCTCCTGCGCAGTGTTTCCCTTCGTAATCCAAGAATAAATAGAAGAGAGCAAAACCCAGAAAAGCTGCAGCTTCACTGCAGCACCAAACCCACTGTGTTCGTGTGTTCTTGTGTTCAACATTGGTGAGATTAGAGGGCGCACCTGACAAATTTGGTCGTGGAGGCCGTGGTGGTGATCGAGGTGGGCGTGTTGGTCGTGGAGGTCGGGGTGGTGATCGTGGAGGCCGTGGCAGGGGCAGAGGTAGTCCTAGAGTCAACCTGGCTATGACTGAGGAGGGTCCATCAGAGAGTTCATCTATTACTCTCACAGGCGAGTGTTGGCGATTCTTACGCGCTACAGAAATTAATCCGCAAGCGGACGGATATCGCGGTAGTAGTTTTCACCCAAGAGTATTCCAGGGTATCGTATGTATCCTCAGGGAACAAGGGTAAAGAATATCACTATCGTTTAAATTATATCTTTACTATGTAAGATACCAGCCATTCTAGTTAACGGGGGTAAGGATAAAAGATATTATAATGATAATAATACCAGTGACACACACATAGGGGTAAATGAGAGATAGCTAGTTGGGAGGACAACGAGAAGAGTGCAAGTTCCTAAGTTCAAGTGCAATCAGTTTATTAAGCTTGAGTTAGCAGAAATGTCAATGGTGGTTTGTTGTAAGTACTCGTCGGAGCTCGGCCGATTCACTGCTACCTGCTATCAGTTAAGAACACCGGATAACTATGATCACCCCCGATTGGGCTCTACTGATACAATTCCTAACGCAGTGGATTACACGTGAGATTGCTCCCGGTGAGATTGCTCCCGAATGATAGGGCTGTCACCACCTACAACCTACCACAAAGTACGGGGGGATGGGTGTAAACCAAGTCGGAACTAGTCCCAGACACCACGTCTGCTACTAATGCCAATCCCTCCTTCCCGGAGCCTAGGAAGGCGATCTAAGTTCAATACCTTGGCAATTAATAGTATATGAGAATGAACCCATATTGGAACCAGATGAACTAAAACAACCGCTCTAGTATCCGCACTCTCAATTAATACGAATAAATAAATGCTCAGCTTATAAAGAAAGACACTTGTATTGAATAAATCAAGTCTTACAAAGGGAAAGGGATACAAGAGCTATTACCCGAATTCCGAAGACGCTTCCGGAACCTCGAGCTTCAGCTCGATTCAACTCTAACTCCCAAGCTAACTACTCTAACTATGAAGAACTACTCCAAATGAAGTGAAGTGGAGTGAAGTGTATTGTGTGTGATATAAGTGAGGTGAAGGGGTCCTTTCATAGCCATCCGCAGCCAATGAGATGTTGCCACAGCAGGGGACACTTGTCATCTCCACACCAGCCAAAGAAGAATCCGAGAGAGGATCCAAGGGGGTCGGCCGACCAAGGTGGGGCCGGTCGGCCCCACTTTTTCTTTTCCCGGCCGTGGATTTCTCCTGGGATGCTCTATTGACGGTGCAGATGATCTCGTTTAGGCGCCTTATTATTTATTGACATAAACTCATTCAGTAGCTTATTATTTATTGACATAAACTCGTACAAGTGTACCCTACCTTATGTCTCAAACTTATGAGGCTTTGAAAATCTCACCTTATCTTAGGCTGTTGGAAGATAGAATAACTTTGATAGAACATCGTTAACTTATCCCTTGTTCAAGCTTGGTCTCGAAATTTTTTTATTTTAAAAAATTGTAGTTTCTCATTAATATACTCTTGAATCGCTCAAGTGGTATTTTATTCAATCCTCACCAAGGCCTTAGGCCTATTCTAATTCCTTAAATTCTAAGGCTTATGTGGAGCTCAAGGTAGGGAAAGAACGGTCTACTTAGGCTGCATAATTTTGTTGAGTCAAAAACTGGTCCTAGAGAAGATCGTGTTACTTCGCATTTCGGTCATTAGAGGAATAATGTCCAGGGATGAGGGAGAGAATGGACTCACACCAAAGGAAAGATGAAACACAAGTGCAAGGATGCGGCATACTAATGAGTCCGCCACATCGGATCTTGTGCTTAAAGAAACAGTCTATATGACTTCTTTATTTTGAGTTCATCCCTCTTTTCATATTTTTGGAGAGGCCCCTTTTTTCAGCAGAGGAGATAATAATTCTCTCTTTTTCTTTCTTTTTTTTAGCCTCTCGATTTTCATCGTGAATGAGGAATGACTAGTTATATAATTTTGAAGTCCTTGTGGTAGACTGTATGGGTAGGTATATGGTGGACACATGAAGAGGAACTTGGCTTAATTTGTTTGGTGGAGGAATACCTGGCAGAATGGATGCTTTCTTCCAATGTGGAATCTAGCATTACCAGATATGAAAAAGGCTAGCAATCAAAAGGGTACGCGAAAGGAAATGACCGGCTTTGAAGAGTCACTACTCCTTAAGGTCACAAGTTTTGACAAAACTCAACACAACCATAAGTGGCTAAAATGTAGGTTTAAATCTTTTTGATACTTTTGGCTCTGGTAGGAAGAAAAGTCTAATGAAGAACCAATCTCAAAAGAATTTTTTTTAAAAAATAAATTTCTCAGACTTTGCCTTACTAGGGGCATGAGCAACTAAGCTCTTATCTTAGTCATATCATATCTCACAACAACTTAGAATTGGATCAATAATGTTAGCTCTCATTAAGTAAAGATTAGGCAGGATCACTACTTACACCAATAAATGTCAATCTTAAATGAGAGTACTAAATTGTAAGTCCAGCATTTATATCACAATGATAGAGCAACTTTCATCATTTCCTTGGGCAAAAATCAATATTTATGATTTTATTTAATGTGGGAATTAAACAAATATTTTTGGGGATTTTTCAAAGTTTTCTAATTTTATGGAAGTTTTTTTATGGGGTGACAAGCTCATGAAAATTACGACTAAGCAAAATTTTATTATTATTTTTTCCACAGGGCAAGGCACTGCAACGACTGATGGTAACAGGCAGGGCAGTCGGCAACGCAAGGCAAGGCAACTGGTAAGTGGCAAGGCAGCAAGCAAGGCAAAGCAACTGATAACTGGCAGGGCAACAGGCAAGGCAAAGCAACTGGCAACTGGCAGGGCAGCAGCAGCAGCAGCACCATGAAGCATATGGGAGAAAAGACAAGGCGTACCTCAATGGGACGATGGGTCAAAACCCATACCGCGGAACCATGCCGACAGAGCCTCGGTGTTGGCCGCCACGGCTTCAGTGTTAGACCGAAGGTTCGTAAGTGTCTCTTCATGGAACCTGGTGTGTTGTGTGAATGTGTTGCACACTTCCCATGTCATCTACCAAGGTATCCACCTTTTCTCCCATCAAGTGGAGGTCTCATGCAAAAGATTCAAAATAGGAAGGATAACGGGCGAAAGACGACCCTTCCCTTCCTATCGCTGGACCTTGGCCAAACGTGTAGTGTGTCCCTCCTACGGGCTGTCTGGAGCTACCAGCTTCATGGTGGTGAGTGCCCCATCCCTCATAACCGTGTGGCTCATTACCATGGCCTGTTTGGTACCAAGTGTCCCAACCGGTGCTTGAGTAAACATGTTGAGGTTGTGAGGAGGCAACCATCCACGGATCGTGGTGGGGCTCGCTGTGCTCCAAAGGTACTTGCTGCTCGGCTTGGGGTTCTTCACGCTGACGGCGTGAACGGCTACGAGTCACCGGTCTAGAAATGCTGTGGCGAGGAGGTTCTCTCAGGTTGAGGGTTAGATTACGGGTGGTATAGAGGCCGAGCCTTGGATTAGGCAACCGAACCTCGACTACCATGGTTCCCGGAAATCGCATAAAATAAGTTTCACTCTCACCTACCCTCAAAATATGACCCTGCGTGAAATGGTCCTTCCCTACTAATAGGAATGGCGCTTCTAGGAAGGCCAGTTCAGCAGTGTCTAAAATCCCCAAGCCCTCAGCTATGAGGGTCACTAAAGATGTGCAATCAATATCACCCGTCAATCTCCTCATTTCTAACCAGTGTGATATCATATTTGCCGTAGGATTAACAGGTTTCTTGTTTACCATGGCATATAGATATTGTAGCTCATCAAGCCGTACAGTGTGCATGTTAGGTCTAGAGTTAACCACCATAGCTAGCCAACGATGCATTGAATCTAAGAGTAGAATTATGGATTTTGTTCATGCGAGGTGTGCTAGTATAGGTTTTGCCAGAAATTGAAAGCCAGAAGTCATCATGGTTAAAGCCTCTTAATTTTTCAGGACCTACTCTACATCTTGGGGAGAAGCCTAGATATCTAGACATTTCTACCAGGGAGAGCATTCATATGTTTCATTAAAAAGCCTAAACTTGTATCTAGCTCCACTATCAAGAATGCAGAGAGTACTTAAAAATTCAAGGGTCAGAAGGCGCGAACCTTTTTCCGTGATGTTGACGAAGTTCGTCCAGCCAACGGCCTGGAAGGCCTCTCCAAAATCATCGAGGAGGCCGGTCTTAATCAGCAGCATCGGGTCATAAGACCTCGTGTGCTGAAAATTCCGGTTTCGAAACGCCTCAAACATGAATCTCTCGCGATCATTGTAGAGGACAATCTACTCCTCTGACGTCTGGGCCAGCCTCAGAGGGTCCAGCTGAGTTATGCTGCCAGCTTTGATACCCAGAAATGCGGGAGTCTATGGACTTGTCCTCCCCTGAGCCGCTCTCCATCACCTCGATCGGAGTATGAGTCCGATCCGAGCTGGACGAGCTGAACCTTTTGTGGATGCCCTTAGCGTCCTTGGCGATGGTCTTGCCGATCTTTCCGTACCACGACATATTCCTGCAGGGGTTAGGACCAAAATACCCGAAGGATATATATAAATGTGATTAAGGGTTAGCGGTCCAAAGGTCAGTCGTTAGTCGTTCAGATGTTAGTAGTCCTTGTGGGGCTTCTCAAAATGCCGCCACAAAAATTTTATTTCACTAAGTCACAATTGCATCAGCTTGATCACTTAGTTTATTCGCTAATGCAGCTAATTAATCATGCAGGGGATGAGGAGAGCTGGTGTGATCAACGATCGCAGCTGCACTCCTCATTTTATAGGCGAAGGATGCATGTAGGATGAGTGTAAATGCAGCGAATTTATCCACTAAGCTACAGTACTTTGAGTGGCTAGATACCTAGCTAAGCATGTAGAGTAGTGGTGAGATGCAAATGAGAGGTGGAGTCGAAATGGGCGGCCGGCCAGCCTGGGTGCTATCGGCCGACCAGGGTGGGTCGGCCGGGCCAGGTAGGGTCGGCGGGCCCCACTTTTTTATTTTTATTTTTTCCATATTTTTGTATTTTTGTATGCAGGGTAAATGCTAGTATTAAAAGTAAATATACAGTGGGAATGCACGAAAATAAATATGATTGCAAGATAGGTTCCGGCTAACCTCCCGGCGAGGACTTAAATTTTTCACGGTCCTCGAGTTGGACCATCTCCATGCCTCAGTCTTCTTGGAATGCTTCCGCGATCGGAGCTGACTTCGCGACTGGTTGAATTTCCTTCTTACACCACATTTGTTTGGTTTGAGATGTACGGGTGGCGTTGACCCTTCCGTGCGGCTTCGAAGTTTCGGCCGCCGATTGCTTCCACTTCTTTGCTTGAGGTTTTCTCGCCTCCTTTTTGTTCTCCTTCCAATATGGACGCTGTAACGGCTCGTCCAAGAGTTGGAGAGTTCTTTTCATGGTTGCAACGAGACTATCCACCTGAGGTTTTGGTATAGACTCCGCTTTTCTCTGCACAGGTTTAGGATTTTTACCATAATAAACACGTACCTGTGAACATTGTTCAACTCGTGGCTTGAAGTTGAATACTTCATCTCGTCCATTTATGTTGAGTCGAATTTCTCCCACACCAACATCTATTGTTGCATTTGCCGTACTCAAGAACGGTCTCCCAAGAATGAGAGGTGTCCTGGTGTCCTCTTCCATGTCAAGTACAACAAAGTCCACGGGCACTAGGAAATTCCGGATTTTTACCGGTATATCCTCAATGACTCCGATGGAACGGTGGATTGATTGATCCGCAAGCTGCAAAGTCATGGCAGTTGGGGACAAGTTAGTATGATTTAATTTTTCATAAATTATCTTGGGCATGATGCTGACACTTGCTCCTAGGTCGCAAAGGGCACGGTCAAAGTGTTGCGCACCGATGGAGCATGAGATGGTTGGATAACCAGGGTCCTTCTTCTTCTCGGGGAGAGTATTCAAGATCGCAGCACTGCATTCTTCGGTCAACTTAATGACTTCCTCTGTCGGCAACGGGTGCTTGTTGTTGAGGATGTCTTTCAGATACCTTTCATACGTCGGTACCTGCATTGCATCTAGCAATGAAATGTTGACATATAATTGCTTTATTACCTCGACAAACTTGCCGAACTGCACGTCTGCAGTTGATTTGCGTTGACGATGCGGAAAGGGCAGCACTTGAGTGTCCGAAAATTCCGCGGGACCAACTTTTGTTCCCTCGCCTTCTCCCATTGTCTTTGATGGCCCATCTTGTGGTTCGTTCTCAACCTCCTCCTCCTTGTTCACCTCGTCGGGGGTAAAGTGTTCTTTTCCTGCATGGTTAGGATGCGGTGGGTCTTGGGTCGTTTTTCCCGACCTAGTTGCCACCGCACTAACATTCTCCTTCGGGCGAGGCTCCGGCTGTCCCGGAAGCTTTCCCGGAGTAGAAGTGGGAATACAAGCAGCCAATTGAGCTATTTGGGTTTCTAGCATTTTATTAAAACTCATTTGACTTTGCATGGCTACTCAAAAATCCCACTAGTTTTGAATCTATGTTTTCCAGAATTTTATCATCAGCAAGAAATTTCCTACTAATGCTATCATTCACCTTTCATTGGTCATTCATAAATTCATCTAGAGTTGATCTATTACGAGAAAAGTTGCCAGTGTTACCTGTTGACGATTGTCGAACGAGAAGTTGGGCTTGGAGTTCCATCCCAACGTGAAGTTCGATTGTGGACAGAATCCATTGTTGACGAAGCTGACGTCTTCGGGTTGAGTCTCGATGTAGTTATCGCCAGAATGGCTGAGACTCCCGCATACCTCGCAAGTCATGCGAGATTCGAGAGACTGGACCGTCTGTGTTGATTGTGATTCTAACTTCTTCATCAAAAGTTCCATCTTGCCGCGAGCATATCCATGTTGTCAATTTGGTGGACTCCTCGTGTGCGGGGCTGAAGACGTTCATTGCTCCAGCCCTGACTCGAGACCATCTTTTCAATGAGAGTGCGGACAGCACTCACACTGAGTGAGAAGAAGGCTCCGCTAGAGGCAGCATCAAGGTGCTCAAGGGCCGAACGGTTAAGTCCATGATAGAAACTTTGGATAATAAACTAGTCTTGCATCCCATGGTAGGGGCAGGCCAGTATATACTCCTGAAGTCTCTCCCAGGCATCCGATATGGATTCGTCGGTGTTTTGCTGGAAACTAGAGATCTTCTTCCGGAGGGCATTGGTTTTGCCCAACGGGATGTACTTGGCGAGTTAGGCATTAGAGCACTTCTCCCAAATGGAAACTGCATCCTTGTTGGCATAGAACCATTGCTTTGCCTTCCCCACCAACGAGAATGGGAAAAGACGCTGCCTGACAGCATCGAGAGGTGCTCCCTTGATAGTGAAAGTGCTACATATCTCCAAGAAGTGCTGGAGATGGGCATTGGCATCCTACGTTTGCTTGCCGCAGAATGGGCTAGCCTGAACCATGTTGATAAGGGTTGGCTTCAGCTCGAAGCCTCCGTCACCCACGTTGGTGGCAGGCCCAGTGGGGACGTTTGTGCTAGACGGGGCCGAGAACTCAAGGATGGTCTTCTCAGCAGCCATCTCAGATGATGATGATGGTGTTTTGGTAGTGAGGAAAGGATTGGTTGTGTGGAGTGGAAGGTCAGAGACCCGAATTTGTGGAGGTAGGACTCGAAGTCTTGTCCTCCATACGAGTGACTTTGGATTTTGGTGGAAATTCTTCGGAAGGTCAAATCCGGTCATGCACTGCTCTGCTGGCTTCACAAAACAGAGACAAAGCAGGGTAAGCACGTTAGACTAGGCTGGTATATTAATTAGTAGAGATATCTTTTTAAAAAAATAGGATATCTTTAACAGCTGCGTTCCCCGGCAAAGGTACCAGAAAACTTGTTGGTGATTCTTACGCGCTATAGAAATTAATCCACAAGCGGACGGATATCGCGGTAGTAGTTTTCACCCAAGAGTATTCCAGGGTATCGTATCTATCATCAGGGAACAAGGGTGAAGAATATCACTATCGTTTAAATTATATCTTTACTATTTAAGATACCAGCCAGTCTAGTTAACAGGGGTAAGGATAAAAGATATTATAATGATAATAATACCAGTGACACACACACACAGGGGTAAATGAGAGATAGCTAGTTGGGAGGACAACAAGAAGAGTGCAAGTTCCTAAGTTCAAGTGCAATCAGTTTATTAAGCTTGAGATAGCAGATATGTCAATGGTGGTTTGTTTTAAGTACTCGTCGGAGCTCGGCCGATTCACTGCTACCCGCTATCAGTTAAGAACATTGGAAAACTATGATCACCCCCGATTGGGCTCTACTGATCCAATTCCTAACGCAGTGGATTACACGTGAGATTGCTCTCGGATGATAGGGCTGTCACCACCTACCACCTACCACAAAGTACGATGGAATGGGTGTAAACCAAGTCCGACCTAGTCCCAGACACCACGTATGCTACTAATACCAATCCCTCCTTCCCGGAGCCTAGGAAGGCGATCTAAGTTCAATACCTTGGCAATCAATAGTATATGAGAATGAACCCAGACTTGGAACCAAAAGAACTAAAACAACCACTCTAGTATTCGCACTCTCAATTAATACGAATAAATAAATGCTCAGCTTATAAAGAAAGACACTTATATTGAATAATTCAAGTCTTACAAAGGGAAAGGGATACAAGAGCTATTACCCGAATTCCGAAGACACTTCCGGAACCCCGAGCTTCAGCTCGACTCAACTCTAACTCCCAAGCTAACTACTCTAACTATGAAGAACTACTCCAAATGAAGTGAAGTGGAGTGAAGTGTGTTGTGTGTGATACAAGTGAGGTGAAGGGGTTCTTTTATAGCCATTCGCAGCCAATGAGATGTTGCCACAGCAGGGGACACTTGTCATCTCCACACCTGCCAAAGGAGAATCCGAGAGAGGATCCACGGGGGTCGGCCGGCCAAGGTGGGGCCGGCCAACCCCACTTTTTCTTCTCCCAACCGTGGATTTCTCCTGGGATGCTCTATTGACAGTGTAGATGATCTCCTTGAGGCGGTTTTGACAGTTGAAGTCGGTAACATCCCCTTCCAAGTGAGCCCATGGATCCAAGTGTGAAGGAACCATTGTCATCCGATCAAACCGACGTGAGTGGACGCTCTGGATCACTCCTTGGTGTGTTTCTTGGCTCCTGGGAGAAATTGGGGTCGGTTGGGCAAAAAGACCGGGCCGGCCTAGGGTGGGCCGGCCGACCGGCTTTTTGCCCGGTTCGGCTTTGGTTTTCTCCGGTTTATTCCTGAGGACACAAACTCACCAAAACTCGTGGAAATTTATTAGTTTAAATAAAATTCATGCATAAACATTGATTTCCTCCAAATTACCGGAATATCGGCGTATGTTGGCGTATAAATTTGGAGTTTAATGACCGCCAACAACGAGCGGGTAGTAGAGTGGGAGAAATGGCAGCAGAGCAGGGCCTCTGAGAGCAAGACCTCTGTATCCTTTAGTAACTTTGCCAACTACGTCCACTCGGGCGAAAGTACTCAGGCACATGCACTTGCATCTACATATAGAAGTTCTCATATTAACTGGATTATAGACTCAGGTGCATCTAGGCATGTCACAGGATCTCGTAGTGTGTTTTCTTCATATACTCTACATAAACATTCTGAAACCATTCAAACTGCTGATGGCACGTCCCAATTCATTCAGGGTGTAGGATTAGTAGCATGCATTCCATCTGTGACTCTATCTACAGTGTTGCATGTTCCTTCATTTCCTGTCAATCTTCTCTCTGTCAGTTCTCTCGTTGATCAATTTAAATGCGCTGTCTTATTCGATGAGAATTCATGTTTGCTGCAGGAGAAGTGAACCGGGAGAATGATTGGTTGCATCTACATATAGAAGTTCTCATATTAACTGGATTATAGACTCAGGTGCATCTAGGCATGTCACAGGATCTCGTAGTGTGTTTTCTTCATATACTCCACATAAACATTCTGAAACCATTCAAACTGTTAATGGCACATCCCAATTCATTCAGGGTGTAGGATTAGTAGCATGCATTCCATCTGTGACTCTATCTACAGTGTTGCATTTCCTTCATGTCCTGTCAATCTTCTCTCTGTCAGTTCTCTCGTTGATCAATTTAAATGCACTGTCATATTCGATGAGAATTCATGTTTGCTGCAGGAGAAAGGATCCGGGAGAATGATTGGGACCGGGATCAGGCGTAATGGACTGTGGTACATTGATCATGTTGATGCGGCTTTGGCAGTGGCTGTGGGAGGAGTTGAAGAGAAGATCCTGCTATATCATCGTCAATTAGGTCATCCATTTTGATACTATGAATAAGATGTATCCTGAGTTGTTTAGCAAAGCATACCGGAATAAAATCGTGTGTGATGCTTGTGAGTTTGGAAAGCATACATGATCTACTTATAGTAGTATTGCTCTAAGAAGCTATGAACCTTTTGTGCTAATACACTCAGATGTTTGGAGACCATGCTCTGTTATCTTTGAAAGTGGTTTTAAAGGTTTTGTAACATTTATTGATTGTCATACCCGTATGACATGGATTTATTTGTTGAAGAAGAAAAGTGAAGTTCTCAAATGCTTTGAGGACTTTCATAGGATGGTGGCGACTCAGTTTGGGAAAAGGATCAAGATTATTCGGACGAACAATGAAAAGGAGTATGTGAACAATGAGTTTGATATGTACATATCCAAGGAGGGAATGTTTCATCAAACCACATGTCCTGGAACTCCACCACAGAATGGAGTTGCTGAGAGAAAGAATAGGCATTTGTTGGAAGCAGCACGATCACTTATGTTCTAGATGAATGTTCCGAAAAGGTTTCGGAGTGAAGCAATTTTGATAGCTGCTTACTTGATCAATCGTATGCCATCAAGAGTTTTGGGGATGAAGTCTTCTGCTGAACTTTTGTTTGGGTAACAAGAGTTTAAGGTACCTCCTAAAGTTTTTAATTGTGTGTGTTTTGTGCGAGATCACCGTCCATCTGTTGGTAAGATTGATCATCAGGCAGTGAAGTGTATTCTACTAGGATATTCCTCCACTCATAATGGATATAAATGTTGGGACCTATAGGAAGGAGGTTGTTTGTGAGCATGGATGTGACCTTCCGGGAGTATGAACCTTACTACAAGAATAGGGAGGAGAAATCTAACCAATTTTTTAAGGAGTTATCTCCTATCATAGTTGGTGATAGTCGAGCGGGGGAGAGTGGTCAGAATCAATAGCAACCGGAGGCCATTGAAGGGATAATCCCATTACCCCAGTGGCAACCACAGCCGACAGAGCCACCTGAGGTTGAGGAGGTTGAGTTTGAGCAGCCGCCTGAGGTTGAGTCTGAGCAGCTGCAGCCCACAGAGCCACCTGCAATTGATCCAGTCCCAACTCTATCTCCAAGTCTCCCTTCTTCTTCCTCTTCACCTGTGCGTGGTAATACTCAGTCCTCTCTTTTAGAATTACCTATTGCACTCCATATAAAACCTAGAGCATCAAAGCCTCCAGTTCAGTATGGTTTTGAGGATGATATTGCTAATTTTATTTCATATGATCATATCTCATTTGCATACAAAGCATACATTGCATCTCTTCAAAATGTGTATGTTCCAAAGGATTGGACTAGCAATACAAGATCCTAAATGGAAGAAAACTATGAGGAAAGAGCTTGATGCACTCCAGGAAAATGAGACATGGGAGCTGGTTGATCTTCCAAGAGGGAAGAAGGCAGTGGGATGCAAATGGGTCTATATGATGAAGCAGACGCCAGAGGGACTGGTTGACAGGAACAAGGCGAAGCTGGTTGCAAAAGGTTTTAGCCAAACCTTTGGTATAGATTATGATGAGACGTTTGCACCAGTGGTGAAGATGCAAACAATATTGACGTTGGTCTCATGTGCCGAGAACTTTGGATGGCCTTTGCATCAGTTGGATGTGAAGAACGCTTTCTTGCATGGGGATCTACAAGAGGAGGTATATATGGAAATTCCTCCTAACTTCGAGGACGAGCAAACAGTTGGGAAAGTATGCAGACTAAAAAGGTCTATATATGGGCTAAAATAGTCTCCACATGCATGGTTTGATAGGCTCCGGCTTGAATTCCTGAGTATGGGTTAATCTCAGTGCAATGGAGATCATACTGTATTTTATAGGCATCGAGGGCTACGTATCACCATTGTGGATGTTTATGTTGATGATATGGTTATCACAGGAGATGATGCTGATGAGATAAAGCTTCTGAAGGAAAGGCTTGGAGGTGCTTTTAAGATAAAGGATCTTGGACATCTTCGGTATTTCCTTGGGATTGAGATCGCATGCCCTAAAAAAGGTATTGTTCTTTCACAGAGGAAGTATGTCCTTGACCTTTTGGCTGAAACGGGAATGCTTGGGTGTCGTCCAATCTCATCGCCAATCGATACGAATCATAGTCTTTGTGCTGAATCTAGAAGTTCAGTTGATAAAGAAGTTTATCAAAGGCTAGTTGGTCGTCTCATTTACTTAAGCCATACCAGGCCTGACATCTCATATGTAGTGAGTGTGGTAAGCAAGTACATGCATGACCCTAGAACTGGACGCATGGAAGCCGTGAACCGTATCCTTCGATATTTAAAGAGAAGTCCTGGGAAAGGCATTTGGTTTAAGAAAAATAATCACTTAAATGTTGAAGGATATTGTGATGCTGATTGGGCAAGTAGTCTGGATGATAGAAGGTCGACCTCTGGATATTGTGTCTTTGTGGGAGGTAACCTAGTATCATGGCGAAGTAAGAAGCAAAGTGTTGTAGCACGGTCTACTGCAGAGGCAGAGTTTCAAGCTATGGCTTTGGGTCTCAGTGAATTGATGTGGGTGAAGCGCTTACTATCAGAGCTATGGGTTGCGAGAGAAGGTCCGTTGGTGGTGCATTGCAATAACCATTCTGCAATTAATATCGCAAATAATCCAATACAGCATGATCGGACCAAGCATGTTGAGATCGATCGACACTTCATCAGAGAGAAGACAATGGGATGTTGAAGCTCAAGTATGTGCGATCAGGTGAATAGTTAGCCGACTGTCTCACTAAAGGGTTAGGACCTAGTGAAGGGAATGTTATTGTAACAAGATGGGTATGATTGATATATTCAACCCACTTGAGGGGGAGTGTTGGTGTGTAATCGGCCCATAGAGGCCCGTCTTGTATGACCCGTATAAATAAAGGTGTGTACTCCCTAGAGAGACACACAATTCCCATTTCCAAAAATCATCATCCCCAACCAGCCAGCGGCATGGCTCGCCCTCCAGCTCCATGGTGCGACTGTAGTGCCCGTTGTCCCCAAGCATCCGGCCGCAGAGCTCACCCGCCGCCGCCGGCGTGGCTCGCCCTCCGCCTCCATGGGCGAGACGGCAGCGCCCATTGTCCCCAAGCAGCCAGCTGTAGAGCTCGCCGCCGCCGCGCCACTCACTGCCGTCGCACAGCTCGCCGCCGCCATCGCCTGCTCGCCCATCTCGCCGCCACAGAGAGGTCAGAGGAGAGGAGTGGAGGAGGATAGAGGAGTGGAGGAGGGAGGAAGAAGGGAGATCATGACATATGGGTCCAGATTGTATTTTGGTATTTTCCAGCGTCTTCCGAGCCGGTATGTCCCGTATAGTGTCCATAATAGATAATAGCAACCATGACATCAAACAACACTTTATAATGGCATCTATAATATTAGTGATTTTATAATGGCTGCTGTGATACCCCAATACTTTATAATGGCATCCATGAAAAAAATTCCAATTTTAATTGCAATTGGGTAACGGGCAAACGGTTAGGGCATGAGCGCATGCGGGCCCTCCCCAATGGCAGGCCTTGATTCATTACAAGAAAAGTTCAACGATGGGGATCCATCAAAACTCAATAGTTCAAACTCCTTCCAGAATTTCCTTTTTGCAACTAAACACACTTTCTTGTCAAGTAACAATTATTTGACCAAGTATATGGAAGAAAGCAAAATGAGTTAGAATTATTGGGCCTGGCCCATGTACTTCCAAATAATTCCTGGAAAATCTCAAATGCCCATGTATGCATGAGGCATGTGAACTACCTTTAGTCCCATATTGCTAGTTGGGAGAGGCATACACTAGTTTATATAGTGGGGTGTGCATCCCATGACTAGCAAGTGTGTGGGAGAGAAAAAGGGAAGTCCACACGCGCTGGCTTGGCTTGGCTCAGGCCGGGACGGCACGTGCGCACGGTACCTGCGTGAATGGTCCGTCGAAATTGGGCCCTCGTGCTTGCGCAGATGCGGTCTCCTTTTGCAGTTTATTTCTTTTGTTTCTGGGTTTTGCGGGTCAAATATGGAATACAAAAATCATGTTGGACTCGGTCGCGGCCCGTTTGCCTCATGTGTTTTCGCTATATATATCTGTCGCCGTTGCCCAGAGACGCAGCAGATCAGAACGAGACCTAGGGTTTGCCACCTCCCTCTGCTGCGCCGCCGCTCCGGTTCTTCCCCATCCCGCGCGCCGGCGTGCACCGACGAGTGGGAGAGCAGGTCTCCGGAACCGATCGCCCAAAAGCTCCTTCACCGGGTAGGGCGAATCAGGTTTTTGGGAAGCGCCTCGCGCGACTGCTCGCCGCTTCCTTCTTCCGCTTAGCGAGGTCTTCTTCCACTGCGCCGCCGCGATCTGCGTCGGCTACATCTTCGTAAAGACGGCGTCCGAGGAGGAGAACCAGAACCAGAACCTGCCGCTGCTGGTGCCGTACGGCGACGACGACACCGTCCAGTACGTGGTTCCTCTCGCATCTCTTTCAATTATGTTGCTGTTGTGCCTGTGCTCCTGGGATTTCTATCTGTTTTTATCTATCTTTCTGACGTTGTGCATGTTATATCTCATAATTGAAATAAATTTGAAAGTGCTAATATTTCCATCAGAATGCATACATGAAATTATTTCTGATTCAATCCTGCATCAGATCCAATGATTAGTTTAGGACTCGTATAAAATACATGGATTTCAGATAGATTTTGCAAGACCTTCAGACTTTCGGAGGCAACAGTTCAGTCCATGAGTTCCAGTAGGGGCCTCATATTTGCAGTGAAAGATGCCGTAAGTACTCCGTATTTAACTACATTGTAGTCTCAGCCTTTCGAGAATTTGATCAGTAAATTAACTGTTGGAATTTGAGCTCAAGCGTTTTTTTTTCTAGCTTCCTATCGAATAATATCATTATCACAATCCACTGCCCCAATTTCCATTTTTCTTTTGACACAAACACTTCGACAGTAAAATTAGTGAATGCCTGTATATTCAACCTTTTCTGTCTGGACATGCTCATACATAGACATTTTTTCTCATTCTGTACAAAGGAATAAAAATATGAGCTGCAAAATGGCTGTTTATTTGGTTTGGCCGTATATTAGTTTGCTTCAAAATTGATAGCTGTCTTATTATCGTTACAATCCTGCGTGCCAGTGATGCTAAGGGGGGTTTTCCCTCAACAGAATACAAACACGGATCAATAAAGAACTTGTTAAAATAGCACATGTATAGGGGGTTTTCTGTTTATTTTCCCTTCTCTTGTACATGTACTTATACAGCCCATTTGGGGCCAATTGGAATACAAGCTGCATCACTCTCATTCTAACATGGTATCAAGAGCCTAGGTTAGAGGGTCCCCCCTCACCACCTACTGCAGCCGCCGCCGCTGCCGGCGAGGCGCCGCCGTCGCCGGAGCTCCCCTCCGGACCATAAGTTTGAGGGGGGTGTTAAAATAGCACATGTATAGGGGGTTTTCTGTTTATTTTCCCTTCTCTTGTACATGTACTTATACAGCCCATTTGGGGCCAATTGGAATACAGGCTGCATCACTCTCATTCTAACAACTGAACCCATTTTCTCCACAGATCAATTCACTTTTCAATAGATTTACATACGAAAATTAGCACAATCAATTTCTGGTTGAAGACGTGATCTAACTCTATTTTATCTCAACTCAACTTTCAGTTTGTTTTTCACCTCTTCTCTGACATTCCACTGCAACCAAATTGTAGATACGATCATTATAGAATCAAGATGTGTTAAAAAAATAAATAAGCAAGTTAAGATCATTGTTGGATATGCTTGACACAATTATTGTTCTAAATACATGAATCATGGTAAATGATGGTGTACCAACCTAGCCCTACATAGTCACCAGATGTCCAGGTGCTAGCATTACAAATAAATTCCGTAAGTCATACTCTGTAATTCCTAATATTGAACCTTGAAGAAACAGGTCATGATCAAGAGGGGAGATAAGGGAGAGAAACAGCTTAGGTGAAAGATAGCATCTAACACTCATTATCACTAATTCCAGCAGATAATGAATCTTACACGTCCAGTAGGGTGAAAGATTTCCTGCTGGAATTAATGATAGTAATCTTTCCCTCCCTCCCTCTCTCTCATCTTCCCTTCCGATCATCACTTTAAAATATGTGTAGCTTGGCTAGGATCTTCAAAGATTAAATATAAGCAATGTATGGCCTGCCAAAATTTCCTGGAGCCTGTGGAAGGCTGGGTGTTAAAGATGCAAATCGTATTGTGATGCATTCATAGTCATATTTGAATGCTTTATTCTTAGTTACATTTCTCTGCTAGATGGTCCAAATAATGTAAGGTACAGTTTAAAAGTAATCAAAGTACTGAAAATCTGGTTAATTTGTTCCAGTAGACATCCCATCACATTCAAAGGAGTCCAGCCAGATGTGAGCAGTTATCTCCAGTACTACAGTTATTTATAGTCCTTGCCAAGACAGATACAAAACCATTTGTAACATTAAATTGAACTGTACAAAAGATGATGCATAGATAATAGATTAGATATGGTAAAGAGAAGTTTTGATTGCATACCTTCAAAAGTGGCTTAATCTTGACACCAAGCTTGCCTTCTGAAAACTGAAGAATAACAATATGCACATATTAGCCATACAGTTACGGGAGTAAATACAATGAGTTGCATATTCCTTAATTATCCTTAAAAGTATGGTAAACTAACTAGTTAACTAGAGAAAGTATTCACTATTCAGTGTTCAGCATAGGGTAAAACAAAGTTCATCAGTCATTACCTGTTAACAACATTAGGGAGCACAAATTTTCTATCAAAACTTCAAATTTCTTACTAGTAATTAAAATCGACATTATCATGATTTTCGTTTAGAGACATTAAACACTATAATTGAGAAATATTTAGTCCTTGACATCAAAAGGAGGGCGGCAGAGGGTTAACTCTGATTGAGAAAAACATCGATTTCACCAAATTGTCCCAAGAAAGATGTCAGGGCTACATAACATTTAAGATACTTAACTATTTTTATACCTCACTAGTACAATACCCGTGCGATGCAACAGGAGGAAAAAATATTAACAAACCCACAAACATCGATGGCGTTTTAATGAAAAAAGTTCATTGTATAACTGAAGCAAGCCAAATGTCTTCTTGTGATAGTATTCAAGATTTCAAATGACTATCACAACAAGTGCAGTCTGAGGTACTAGAACATTTCTAATCTGACTTGCGTTGACCACATCACACAATCACAAAGCATGCCACTGTATTCAAATTTTTCTAGATCAAAATTAGAATTGCCATCCAGATACACATTATTTAGACAAGAGTAGACATGCAAATCAGATGCAACACTCCAGCATTTCAGCAACCGCGCAAACAAGATCAGATTCCACAACTTACTATGATGTACACTCTATACAGTGAATGTCAGTTGGCTCCTGATCACAAGCTATTCACGCCTAAGTTTGAACAACACACAATAAGANNNNCAGGAACGATATCGTAATAACTTCGTATAGCATACATTATACGAAGTTATACGAGGGGGGGGGAGGAAGAAGTCAAAGAATGCTATACACAAAGTTACAGTGAAGTCAAAAACAACAATTCTAGGATCCGCATCTATAGACAATAGGCAATAAGATGGGGAAGCTTGTTTTCATCGTTGTGGCCTAGGAAGACGACGCCAGGGACTCAACATGGTGGATCTGTTGAGTAGCAGTAAGAAGCCAAGGAACGTACTCCCTCCGCCCACAAATGATCTACGTATAAGCTTTTTTAATTTGTCCAGAAAAGATCTATGTCTTAGCCTAGTTTTAATTGCATGAGACTGTAGTTAATTATAGGCCACAAGGGAGTTATGACTGTTGTGGGCCTGTTACAAGCATGCAGTCTTTGGATTAGTGCGAAAACACAACTTTTGAGGTGAGAGGCTAGGAGTAAATGATGGTACTACTTTCGCATCAATATGCCTAAGATTAAATGTGTAGTTGATCTATTAATTGTTTTCTTGGTCTTTGTGATTTCTCTTAGATGTAGATCATTTGTGGACGGAGGGAGTAGTTGACAAACCAAAGGTGAGTATCTTTATAGGTGATCAAGGCATTGAGGACTCATCCACGCATTCGACGTCTGGTGTAAGTATTCCATGTACCTGCATTCTGCTACACTATCTTGTCGAATATACAACAGTCCTGAAATTCACAGCTTTCTTTTCTTTAATCGCAGGTACATTTCCTGCAATCCAGATAGCCTAGTCGCCAATGCGATTGAGCTGTGCACCCCAACATCTGAGAAACAAGAAAAGAACAAAGGCAACCAAGGATGGCGATCTCTGAGCGCTGCCGGTCTTGCTAGGCAGCGAACGAAGTCGATGCCCAACTCCGAGCCTTTTATACCCAAGAGGGCAATGGCCGTGGATCTGTTTCCTCACACCGCACACTGCGAGATGGTTATGCTTTTCGAGAGGTGAAGGAAGTGTCTACCTATGTAATGGAAATGGAGCGTACCTCAGATTCTTGTTAAAGATTTTGACCTTTGTGTCGTTGACCATATCAGTTTTCCTCAGTTTGGTCCTTATGTTGTAACATGCTTAGTAACATCTATTTGATTGAGAAGCCATGACAGTTGATGGTTACTGTTTGAGATTTGCGTTATTCTGATAGGATCGACTACTCCTGCGTTGGTACTTGGTACACATTTCGTTTTCCTGTTAAATGGATGCCATAGGATTTAAGTACCAAAATGTACCTGCCCCAGCTTTTATATGGACGGTCCAATCTGGAGTGGCATCCTAGTCATGGAAAACCGTACATGAGTACTGGACCTATTGTTGGCCCAATTCCAGCTGTGATTGCACTTTTCTTTTTGTTCATTGTTTTACGAGTGGGTTTGTTCCTTTTTCATTTGATCTGACAGGATTTGAAAGAGATAACGACATGTTCCTACCTAAATTGCATCATCCTAAATCATGCCGTCTCATTTGAGTATGATGTGTTAACACTAGGGTATTTGACAGGACTAGACCCTTGCTCATTGGTAACTTGCTAGGATTAAAGATGAATGCCATTAAGAAAAGGATTAAACTGCTCAAAGGTTTAGGAGACAAATTGTTTGATGAGGTATTTATCAGGTAGACAAATTTATTACTGCATGTGATCAGTTGCACTTTTTTCTAAATTAAAAAAGAACCACAAATATGTGTGCTTGAATTTAACTCGAATAGGAGAAATGGAGAAAGCACTGTTGTAGATGAGATAGCTGTCGGTAGCAATCTTGTCTTTAATACGGCGTACAAAAAACTAAATAAATATCTAATACATGATGTGATGCTGATGGAGACATAGGGAGGATTTAGTGCCCAAAAGTAAAGCAGATCACGAAGAAAAAAATCGAAAGGAAAAGAGAAGAAAATGATTCCCAGAGATTGAATTGCAATAGGTCCAGGCATGAGGGATCATATTCATATCTGCTGCTGAAGTTGAGAGGAATCTGTGCCGATGCCATGCCTTCATTGATGGATGAGGCAGGCAGCAGGCATGATATTTAGGTGGCCAGCATGCAAATGGATGGGCATTTCATTTCATTTATTAAGGACAGTCCCATTGGCTGTGAGACCAGGTTTCTTGCTACATAAATTCTGAGCTTGACTCCCGGTGGTTTAATCCACAGAACACAATGCCACACAATTAAATTGCAAAAACTTTTAATTGCCACACCTACATATGTTGAGCACCACACATTGCCACACCTGCATGTGCTAAAGTACCTCTTACTTGGTGATTGCTGCAGAATCCAACTTTTCCTTGGGAGTAAATGAAAAACACTCCAAGCGACAAGTTATAATAATCTGAATCACAGCAAATAGAAATCTAATAGATGCTAATGTAATGAACTAGCCAACGTTTAGAAGCAACGTACCATCGAGATAGTATTATTAATACGAATAGGGAAACAGCACCCCATATACTAATTTAAACAGTGCAATGACATTCTGAAAAAGACAAATTAATGTCTTGAGCATTACAAAAGGACTTACTACTAAGTTACTACTAATGTCTTGAGCATTACAAAAGGACTTACTAGTAACTAGTAACTGCTTAGCAAATTTCAATATATTGGAGCATGGACCTCTCATCATCACAAGTAGCAGCAGCAGCAGCAGCATTAGCAGCAGCGTGGTCGAAGGAGTAGATGTAATCATCCGCCTCAGTGAACACCCAATCCACATGTACCTTTTTGCATGTGATAATGTCATCATTGCAGTAATGATCTTCTGACCCATGAAATAGTGGTTCTCCACGGAGTACCTTCTCAAACTCTATGTCACGCCCATGGAAACCCTTCATGGCTGGATGCACAATCCTTTTCCCTTCAAACTCACAGTAAATGCAACGGACGTGTTCTGCATACATAAAAAAGGGGCAACAAATTATAAATGTTGTAGCAAGTTAGCAAGTAGCAACACATGGCAGCAACGAAATTTTACACTAGAAGAAGAATCCTTGGTCACATTTGCACAATAATACCTTGGAAAAGAAAAGACACCGTGAAGGACACAAGCATTTATTTGACTATTTATACTTGGGACAACTGGGTAAACATGCATTAGCGACATTATCCTATAGCTCCTTGCTATGAAGACTCTTAATTATCGCATAGAGATGATTTCCAGATGGCTTGCTGATAGAAGGTTTCCTAAGCCGAGCAGTTATTAGTTATCCCAAGATCAGATGTGGGATGGACATGGATGTCCCATGGAACTAGGGGTGTGGCCTTGCCTGGCTGTCAACGCTGAGGTACCACTGCAAGGCTCTTAGGCCAGGTTGAAAAGAGCAGTAGCCTAGACAGTTCTGTTGCCAAAATAAAGATGGCAGCATGTTCTTTAAATAGGCACATCTTCCAGAAAGGGCACAACAACTATGGAGCTTGTGCAAGTGCTCCTGCTGCATGGCTTGACACAGGACCAAATAGCTCAAAACATTTCCTTACATGGCAGGCATTGAAATTGAAACCTCCAGCAGGAAAGTTAATATGCACACTTGGTTCAGCTCAATTAAAGGTTATCGCGCTCGAATGCACAAAACAAGCAATGCTCTACACAAAAGATGGACTGGGAGAGTTATCCTAGTATTTCGATGTGTATCCATCCATTCCCAGTTCTAGATTACAACGGTGGTCAATTGACGTGATGGAAGCCTGACAGTGGTGCGCATACTTGGGTTTTCACAGGCATTGGGGATTGGGTTGATATGCCACTGAAGCAGGCTTCATCATGCGAGTTGCCTACCACTAAAATCTATTAATTTGCAAATAACAAAACTGATGTTGCCCATTCTTTTCTTTTTGAGTGTAAATTTCACAGATATGAGCCAGCATCTTTCCTAGGGGCGGCAGGCCTCAGATTGCGAAATTGATCACACTTCCAGTGTACTTGACAAAAATAGTACTAACACAGAAATCGCAAGGTGAAGGCTAGAGCATATATACCAGCTTGTGGCGACAGCGGATCCACAGGAATGCACCAAGCCTTATCAGTGCCATGGTTGCTGCATTCAGCAAAGAAGAGCGTTGGTTGAAGGCCGGCTCTTTCAGATTCTCGGTTGTTTGCCAGAAAGTTGATATGTGAGTGATGATATTTAAAAGGCGTCCATGGATTATAGTCTCTCACTTCTGGATCTGTGCTGTACTCTGGGCCAGATACAAGCTCATTGACACCACAGATAACATGAATGCTATATTTGGATACCTTCAACCATGAAGATAAAGAGAGTTAAATTGAAAACTTTGCATAACACAAGAACAGATGAGATTATCTGAAGCTAAGCTGAGGAGCTAGTATAATAAGTGAGTTATAGAGGAAGAAGGAAGAAACCAATTAACCTTGTCCTCATTGAATGTGTCCAATGCAGCTTTCACCTTGATGCAGACTCGTTCATGCTGGCCCTCAAACCTGGTGACGCATGTAGACATGTGAGCGTAGCCCCATATTGGTATAGACGCTGGCTCCTGATGCTGACCCAACTTGCTGACAGAGGGAAGCCTGGACAACAACCCAGAGAGGAGCACAATATCCTCGGCAGAGAGTACGCGATCTTGCCGCAGCAACTCTGAGGCAACCTGAAGAGTGGCCATCGCGGATTGTGATCCAAGAAGCTCTTGCTGTGCACAAGGGTCTGGGTGGAACGCGGCGGTGGCCGCAGCAACATATGCTTCTTCAGTATTGGTGGATGGGCTGCTTAATTCAACCACTCTGTGCTGCCAATTACTAGATCTACGAGCAGACCAGTTCAGCTTATAGCCTATTCTTTTCTTTGCATTGAGTGCTTCGCAAATTTTGTGATCAGCAGATTGCAAGTTGGCCCCGGTCACCAGCAGGCGCTGCATGGCTTGATCAGGAGTGAGGGCAGGGTGACGGGTGCACAGGAACGATATGAGGCCATACATCGATCGGGCCACGACGCGCCACAGGCACTTAGTGCTGATCATCTTTAGAGTAGGGTGTCGGTGTGGTGGGAACCTCTGCTCGAACCAGATAGTGTTGACGATGATGTTGGAGACAGGGTCCAGCGGGCCATAGCAGTAGCCACCCATGAGCATGCTGTGGTGATACCGAGTGCACAGCTCAACCGTGGGCAGCCTGGCCAGTGCCTGCAGGTAGAACCCATGGATTGTTGCAAGGAGCATGCGCTTCATGGCTGGCCGGGTAGGAGGCAGCCGCAGCGCTCTGTCGTTGACCATTGACATATTATTGTTAAGCCGATGCTGGGCAAGACGCCATGCCTTGTCACATATTATTGTCTCAACACCAGCAGGAGCGGCAGCCCTGATGGTGCTCAGTACGGAACAAGCAATATATTGCGGCCTGAAGCTGGAGCGCAGCTTGGAGAAGTTATCAAGGCTAGGTGAGAGCAGCTTCCAGCCGAGCACGAGCTGGTGCGGGTCAGGGTGCCGGGCGGCAACGGCTGCACATCTGAGGGCGGTCTCGACCGCTGCCATGGTGGTGGCAGAGCAGGGGTTGAACTCGCACATGCCGCGCTTGTGGATGATGATGAGGGCGGCGACGATGGGGTCCGCGCCGGCAGCGTCGAGGTACGCCGCGGCCTCCTCGTTGGGGAGGTACGGGAAAAGGTAGGTCAGGAAGGCGACGAGGCCTTTGGCCGACCGCGTGCTCATGTCCGGAGCCGGAGCCTCCTCCTCCTCCTCCCCTTCTTCTCCTTCCTCTTCCTCCAGCGGTGGATATGGGATCCTGGAGGTGGAAGCATCAACGGCTAAGGGGATGACGCTGTTGACGACGATGTTGGAGAGGGGATCCAGGAGGCCGAAGCAGAAGCCGTCGTCGACGCCGAGATGAGGATCCAGATCCACCCTGCGCCTGCGGTATAGGCTTCGGATCTTGGCAACAACTGGTTCCATCGCAGATTCCACTTTGTAGAGGAGGAAATTGTCATCGAGATCTCGCGGCCCATAGATGCGGCTGCGACTGCCGCTGCCGCTGCCGCCGGAGATGCTCCGACGACGTATGATCATGGCCTTGAGGCTGCGGCGATGTCGTCGAGGGTTTGAGGATCGGGGAGGGGAGGCGGTGCGTGCGTGCGTGAGTGATTTGGGGATCGGGGAGGATTAGGGTTTGGGGCAGGTCTCTTCTTTCTCCGTGTCGAGTGAGTCCCGGCTGGGCCCGTGGGCCGCCTCCCCGAGATCGGCAGCCCACGCATGGGCCCCTCCGCACGCCCCAATCACGCGTTTTTCTAAATAAAAAAATCCACTCACAGTACTTACAATGCTTACAAGTGTTTAAAGAAAGAGAGAATTTCAAGTAAGAAAAGCATTTGGATATTGCAAGCATGTACTAGTATAATAGTGTCATGTCCTGATACTAAGAAAAAAATTTTACCTTCAATGTGTTGGCTACCTAAGTCCTACTAACGCCTAAGTTAAGCAAAATGTTGGGAAAAATTAATTAATCTGATTCGGTTTTCTAGTATCTCCTACTAGTACCTGTAGGAATCCTTAAATTTCTGGAAACCAGATTGCAAATGCAGAGCAATGGATCAGGACATTATTGAGTTCCTGCACAAGAGCAACCAGAAAATACCACAGCTCAACAACACTATACGTTCTCATTGGCAAGCAACCACCATGCATGACAATTCACAAGGAGAGCCCGTCAAGACAAACATGGCCGGCACCAGTGACGTATTTCTTTCAAAACTTGCAACTTTCTTTGGTATGTCAATCAGAAGTTCAGAACTCGAACATGGACAGCACAGGATGACAGTATCATTTGCTACTAGTGACTAGCTACACATTCCAGCCTATCCATGATATTAAAACCTACTCCCTCCGTCCCAAAATATAGCTACCTAAACCCTGGAATTATCAAAATTTAATTCACGTAGGATTGTGGGTTTGAAACTTGTAGTACTACTATTTGGCAAGCAAGAAATTGTCTACTAGGCTCCTGCTCTTCTCAATCTAGCCTAAGACAAGTGCCTTGCAGTGGTTCCTCAGCCGCTGCCAGCCAGGCAAGCTAGGCCACGCCCCTAGCTAGTTCCATGGGACATCCATATCCATCCTCACATCTGATCTTGGGATGACTAACAGTAACTGCTTAGCCTAGGAAACCTTCTATGAGCTGCAAGCCATCCGGATATCTTTACGAAATTGCTAAAAAACCGTCGCAACTTTTTTAGTGGAAAACTTTCAAATGTATGTAATGTAGGAGTAATTAGACTGTAACTATACTGTAACTACATTGTAACTTTTGATTTCTTTACTGTCAGATCGCATCGAGATTTGTACGGGGAGAAGGGAAATATTTAGATCGTATTAAGATTTGTACAGGGAGATGGAAAAAGAATCGTGCAGTGCGTGTTTTTTAATACTTATATAGAAGTTACATGTAGTTATAGTATAGTTACAGTGAAATTACACTATAATTATACTATAGTTACATTTGAAAGTTTTTAAAATAAAACTTGCGACAGTTTCCTAGATAATCCCTATCTTTATGCGATAATTAAGAGTCTTCATATCAAGGAGCTATAGGATAATCTCGCTAATAGTATAATGCATGTTTACCCTGTTGTCCCAAGTACAAATAGTCAAATGCTTGTGTCATTCACTGCATGTGTCTTTTCGTTTCCAAGGTATTAAATTTTGTGCAAATGTGAACAAGCTTAGTGTAGGATCAAGATGTCAACTAGAGGGGGGTGAACAGGCGATTTTAAAATTAAATGACACCTAATCAAAACTAACCTAAGTTGCTAGGCTTGGTTCAAGGAACAAGACTAACTACACTAAGTTAAGTTTTGCAATCCTAGGGTGACAGTGGCTCAATAAGTCTCTAAGAATGTAAATTGCACAAGTAAATTGCAATAAGTAAATGACATAAAAATTAGGGCTGGCCAGGAATCATCATGAAAACATGTAGAACAAATGTAACTTAGAAAAAAGATTTTATGTGAGGACCAATTCCCGGTAAAAGATTACCAGAAAATAATCCCCTAAGATGATAATTACACCATTCCAGAATCAGTACAAATCCATGCTTTTATTATCAAAGTGTAAAATACAATACCAATTTATGGTAATTTACAAAGTACTTCTATCTCTAAGTTTGTGATATGGGAAGGACTATATTTTTTAGCGTAATGATCTATATCTTCTAAAGGAAAAACAAATTCCAAACCTGCAGTAGAAAAAGGGGTATGTTCATTTCAAAAAATGAACATCTCCCTTATGGTAATTTACAAAGTACTTCTATCTCTAAGTTTGTGATATGGGAAAGACTATATTTTTTAGCGTAATGATCTATATCTTCTAAAGGAAAAACAAATTCCAAACCTGCAGTAGAAAAAGGGGTATGTTCATTTCAAAAAATGAACATCTCCCAAATAATGCTTAAGTACTGCAATTATATTTGCAGGTTTCTATAGGAACACGAATAATATCTATATGCAATAAGTGTCAATTGAAGGTAATGGCTGTATTTTAAGTGGTAATAAGGCAATATTTTAAATAAATATTTATTACTTGTTCAAATCATGTGTTAAAGCATTAAAATAGACTTTTAGCAAATTCTATCTCCTTTTCACCAGATCTTAACCCATCTTCTTTTCTAAATAGCATGAATCAATTTTTAATAGAATAGGCATCACCCAGTTGACATAACTTTATATACGTGAAGTAGGGCCAATCGATGCATTTGTTATCAGCTCTGTATAACCTAGCCAGCTTTACCCCTAAAATGGCCGGTATTACGAATGGGCAGGAATTTTATGTCATTTCCATTATAAAAACTCAAGGGTTTACTTCTCAAAAAAAAAAACTCAAGGGTTTACAATATCCCGCATACTGCGCACATATTGAGAAAAATAACCTCAATAATGTTGACCTCCACACAATCGCCACGGTAACCTTAGCTAGTGACTCACTTGCTCAAGCATTATGGAAAACCGCGAAAGCATTGCAAAAATCTAAGGCAATGTCCTGCCCACAAAGTCATTACGGTAACCTTGCCTATATCTTTTTATTTTTCTTCGCGTTCACTTTCATATCAATAAGTCGCCTTACCATATGGACACTGATTCGATCCTATCTTTCGAAATACATATATTTGGATTTCCATTCGATCCTATCTTTTGAAATACATATATTTGGATTTCCTTATGTTAGGGTAGTGTATAGTGTAACCATTTTTAGAAGGGCTTTTGGTAGTGGAGTTTGGGCTAACTATTCTACATGAAATAATTAATTATATAATTCAAATAAGAGCACTTTTATAATTAAATAGCTAAAAAGTAGTACAATAATTTATTAAATAATAGGAAATTCAAAGTGCATCAAAGGATAAGAAACCTACCTTTTTAGTAGTTTACTCGAATTCTAACGAATCTTCCGTATATTCCTAATCAACTGATCCGGGGAGTTTTAGATTGTTTTCTATTCAACGTAAAATCGGAAAAGCAAAGGGAAAATATAATAAATATACAATTTGAGATCCAAATATAATGCATGAGGTATGGATGCAGGGAATACTGGATGTAGGTGAGATCCTTATAGAGAAGGGGCTAGGGCTGACTTTATGTTGATGAACCGTACGATTTGAATATTTAGGAGGTTTTGTCTTTTCAGAAAGGGGTGGAAGATTTATTTTGGCATTACTTTTGGCAATCTTCCAGATAGTTTGAAATGATAGAGTACGTGATATTATTTGTGGATCAACGAATTTTTAGAGATCGGGTTCGATGACAAATTGTCGGAGTTCCAAGATGGAAGTTTTTAAAGTTTATGAAACAAAATCTTAGATATAATTTTTGAATAACTTATTTATGATAACATATATTTTATTGAATTTTTGAGATTTTTGGGAAATATTAAAGAATTCAAAAGCATTTTCCGATATAAAAGAGGAAGGAAAGTATTTATTTTCGCAAAATTTATTGCTAGAAAGGGGGTATTTATATTTTTAAAAATACAACATTGAATTCTAGATTTTTGAGAATTTTTGTGGAAGTTTTGGAAGTGTTTTGCTATTTGAAATAGAATGATTCGTCATTTCTGGAAATGGAAAATGGGAAGGAAATAATATGCAGTTGGGCCAATAGTGTCGGGCTTTGGCCCATGTGCATGCGGGTTGATGCGTGCAGGAGCTGATGCGCATGGCCAGGAGGGCAGTGAGAGAAGGAGGTGTGAGGGGCTGACTGGTGGGCTTGGTTGCCAACGAGAGGGAGAAAGGGAAAGTAGGGATCTAGACGGGGAGGAACGACGAAGCGGCGGTGTCGATGGTCCAGAAATGCAATTGGGGGCATGAGGTGGCTAACTTGGGGCTTGGCGGTGCAGGGGACGGCTGGTGGCGGTGGTCTCGGACGGTGACGGTGGTGTGATTCCAGTGGGCACCGGTGATCGGGGATGGCAACATGAGCTCCACGATATTGAGTGGGTGATCTTTCTTCTTGGAGTTGAGTTTGGAGGTGGTCGGAAGCAGCAGGGCGATGCCTTGCCGGAGATGGGGAAGATGGCAGCGTCAAGGGGTGCTTAAAGCAAGGTAGATGAAGAGAGAGGGCCGGTGAGGAGGTGTGTCGCATTGCTGGGGTTGGCATGCCCTATTTATAGGTGAGCGAGGGCGGTGGTAGCCGGAGTCGTGGTCGGCTTGGCAATCCCGAAAGGCGGCGAGCAATTGGCGGCCAAGGGTGGTGAGACAGTGGTAGAGAACAGGCAGGTCTGTGACATGGGGAGCATCATCTTGGCGGCGGGAACAGGGACGGAGGGTGCTTGGAGTGGCTACGGCAAGTTTTTCTGATGGTCACGATGGCGGAGCGGCAGCGCCGAGGATTTGGGTGGGGGCGGCGCGACCAGAGGAGGAAGAAACCTAGGACGCCGTTGGATGGGGAGCAGAATCAACGGGCGCCGTTAGATCGATTTCAGTGAATCAGTACGAGGGGTGGGTGATGTGGCTGATTTGAAGGCGCCGGATTTGCTGGAGACAATCAAGGACGTCCATGGCTACTTAAGGGTTTAGTAGGCTGCTTTGGGCCAAGATGGCTGTGGGCCGGACTGGGCCATGGCCGAGGCCAGTGGGAGGGGAATTTTTAATTTTTTTATATTTATTTTTATTGTTTATGCAAAATTATATATCGGATTGAAATTTATGCACAAATAGACGCCGGTCGCACTTTGAATTCGCGACAGATACCCAGTCACACTTTGGACGCACGATAGGTTGGTGAGAAGACGGCGCAGGAGGCCCAGGCACCGGTCGCACATTCATTTTGGCGACTGCACGTAGCTACAGTACACGCGCACCGTTCATCAAACTTCTTTTACCTATTAACACTTCATATCATATCCAACTTTTTACCTATTAACACTTCATACCATATCCAACTTACACGAAACAAATTTTAAAATTCATGAAAAATTCTAAAGATCCCATTTTTCAAACTTTCAATTTTTTATTTTTTTTTAATTTTGAATTTCGAATTTACACTTGAATTTGTATTTGAATTTTTGAATTTTTTATTTTTGAATTTCGAAAATTTTAAGTTTAAAAAATGGGTTCGTTAGGATTTTACATGAATTTTAAAATTTGTTTCGTGTAAATTGGATATGGTATGAAGTACTTCATACCATATCCAATTTACACGAAACAAATTTTAAAATTCATGTAAAATCCTAACGAACCCATTTTTTAAACTTAAAATTTTCGAAATTCAAAAATAAAAAATTCAAAAATTCAAATACAAATTCAAGTGTAAATTCGAAATTCAAAATTAAAAAAAAATAAAAAATTGAAAGTTTGAAAAATGGGATCTTTAGAATTTTTCATGAATTTTAAAATTTGTTTCGTGTAAGTTGGATATGGTATGAAGTGTTAATAGGTAAAAGAAGTTCGATGAACAGTGCAGGTGTACTGTAGCTACGTGCAGTCGCGAAATGAAGGTGCCACCGGTGCCTGGGCCTCCTGCACCCTAAACCCTAAACCCTTCTCACCAACCTATCGTGCGTCCAAAGTGCGACTGGGTACCTGTCGCGAATTCAAAGTGCGACCGGCGCCTATTTGTGCATAAATTTCAATCCGATATATAATTTTGCATAAACGAATAAATATAAATATAAAAAAATTAAAAATTCGTGGGAGGGAGGGGTGAGGCCGAAGGCGCGGCCCAAAAATGGAAAGCGAATTTCTAGGTAATTTCTAAAAATGGAAAGGGGTTTTATGAATTTAAGGATGAATTCTAGAAAATGGATTGTGGCTTGAACAAATTATAGAAAATTGTAAGAAGCTTTGAAAAATGTGAGATAAGATTCTAAAAATTCAGAAATTCTAAAAATTCAGAAAAGTGAGAAGAACTTAAATATGGAAGAATATTTGATATTTTATGTGATGTAATTCGTTGGAAATTTAGAAGAAGGTATTTCCTTTAAGATATAAATCAAGAAATGTATTTAGAAAACATTAAGAAAAAATGGAATGGCTTTAGGGACCTTAATTATGATTTTCGCAGAACATTTTGTGCCAAAAGTGGATAATTTGGGGTATGTTACATTTTACATCAAGGATTGTAGGAAATTTAGTGAAATTCGTCGTTTTCGACAAAACAAAGGGGTACTGCTTTTGATTTTGATGGAGAATTTCAAAGACTCCAAAATACCTGAAAATTTGGGCTAGCTACAAATAATCATGAAAACATGGTAAACAAGTGTAAAGGGCAAAAAGTAGATTTTACATCGTGTATTTGAAGGACATTGAGCAAAAGTTTTAGTTTTTCGAAAATCGAAGGGTATGTACCTCTTTGGCTTTTCACGGAAAATTTTGAAGAACTCTAAAAATACCAAAAAAAAATTAGCGACAGTAAGAAAACATCATGAAAACATGGACAACAAGTGTAACCTATGGAAAAAACAGAATTTACATCTAGTATTTGAAGAAAACTGAGCAAAATTTTCCATTTTCAGAAAACGAATGGGTACGGCTATGGGTTTTCACGGAAAATTTCGATGAACTCCGAAACGCCTGAAAATTAGGGCTAGCTAGAAACCAACATAAAAACATGAAGAATAACTGTGCCTTGTGAGAAAAGAATAAGTGTAACTTGTGATAAAAGGATTTTACATGAAGTATTTGAAGGAAATTGAGCGAAATTCGTCGCTTTCGAAAACCTAAATGGTTATTTACCCCTTTAGGATTTCACCGAAAATTTTTGAAGAAATCCAAAAATACCAAAAATTAGGGCTAGCTAATAAATATCATGAAAACATGAAAAACAAGTGTAACTTATGAAGAAAATGAATTTTACATCGAGTATTTGGAGGACATTGAGCAAAATTCGCCATTTTCGAAATATCAGAGTACCCCTTTCGGTTTTCATAGGAAATTTCGACAAACACCAAATCTACTGAAAAATTATGGCTACGTATAAATCATGAAAACATGGAGAACAAATGTAACATTCGAAAAAAAAGATTTTACATCAAATATTTGAAGGAAATTCAACAAAATTAGCCATTTTCGAAAAATCAAAGGGGGGGCCTTTGGGTTTTGTCTAAAAATTTTTATGAACTCCAAAACACCTAAAAACTAGTGGTACCCCTTTGGTTTTCAAAAACAACGAATTTCGCTCTATTTTTCCCTTAAAAGATGTTGTCTCATTAAAGGCTTTCAAAAAATAAAATTGGATTGTTGAATCTAAAGTTCAAATTGAAATTTGATATTTTCAAAAATGTGGATTTAAATTATAACTATTGATTTCAAAAAAATAAACAAAAAATGGAAATTTCAAAATCCAAATTTGAGTTTTTGAAAGTTTGAACAATAGTTTTTAGAATTTGAATTTTGAAATTATACATCCCAAAACTTCCATATTAGAAATGTTCCTAAAAACTTTTAAATTTAAATTTAGATTTCCAAAAACATAATTTCAGATTTTAACTTTAATATTTTGATAGATAGGAATTCAAGGTTTGAAACTTTCAAAAGTTTTTGGAAGTTTACCAATTGTTTTGAAAATTTTCTATTTCCTTTCGATTTTTTCTTCTTTAGTTGGATGCCATCTCATTAAAAAAAACCCACACGCGTGGTACACTTCCACAGCTTAACGAAAAATTATCGCCAACCAAAGTGCTCGATGGATCTAAAATTGTGGTGCAAAGTAATTTTAAATTTTAAGGGACAACTTTTCTACCACATGGTATTCGTCTGACTAAATTTACTCCTACAGGTTTCAACAAAAACACCCGCTAGCGTTCTTTTTGCAACAACTGCCAATCATACATTGAACCAGGTTTGACCAAGCTGTGGTTGAATGATAACAAGAACGACGTTTATCAACCCTCAATTGAGGTTCAAACGAAAGGCTGTCCATCCTGAGCACCGATGCCGAAATTAAATGAAATCAGCGCATAAAATAAATTAGAAAAAATGTTAAGACCTGACCTGACCTGACAAAAAAAATAGTCCCAACAATCACAATAACCCTACGAAATTGCTACGTCTTCTAGCTGTTCGATGGAGAACCCTTTTACTCTCCCGCCGCGAATTATCGATTTCATTATTATAACGTAGAAGTTTTATTAAATCAACCCTAATTTGGGATTTCTCCCGGCCTCTATTGGCCTTGACTCTTTCTGGTTCCTTACAAGATGCTGGAGTGTGAGGTCCTGTTTCGATGCTTGATCTGGAGATGGGGAAAAGGTGTCAATAACACACATACACGCTGGATAAAGGAACACGAGACAATGAATCAACTACAGCAGCACCTTAGCATGCTAATTGGTTATCCTATTTTCATGTATCATGCTAATAATCATAAACATAAGTATTATTTGTCATCTTGAATGTTGTAACTCCAGTGATAAAAAGAAACACTGGCCATAATAACCTATGGAAATCCAATCCCCAACAGCCTTGGATCATACTATCATAGCATAACTTATCAATCAATTACTCCAAGCAAGCACATCAATCTATACCAACATTTGTACCAAACAAAGAACAGAATCAAAAAATTGAAACTAAAATCCATACCTATCTTCATCATGGGTAGAGCATGGAAGCAATATAAACCCTTCGCCATTAATAGGACGGCAAGCAGGACAATAAAATGTTTTCGGAGGGGGTTCGTGCAAATTGATGCAATCAAAATGATACCACTCATCACACTGATCACATGCAATCATAGCTCTGTTATCATATGGCTTACGACAAATACAATAAAGAACACTGCGATCTGTGAGTAACTGCAATGAAATGTTGCTAGTGAGAAAAAAGACCAAACTATATACCCAAGAAATAATGAGATCTAGAATTGACATATGTACCCACTTGTAGTTCCTTCTCAACATGTACAGATAGATTTTTCCCTTCAATGATAAGTTTATATATAAGATCAAGTGCAAGCTCACCAGAATCAAATGTAACCTGCAACACATAGTTGTAAGGTTTGCATAATAGCCCTTCCATCTTAAGAAGCAAATTGCAAAAGGAACACACGTCCGTCTCACCTTTTCTGCTTTGGCCAACCATTGCAGAGTGCTTTCCTTTATTTTACTAAGCCCTAACTTGAAAAAATCTTCAGCATGTACCTCCAAATTTGAACCCTGGGAACATGAAATGCATTAACACATACAACAGGCAGAGTTAATAAATTAAATTCGTATTACAGAAAAATTTGAAGATAACATTAATCCATGCACTAAACAGGAAAGGTTCATACTATAAAAGGCACAACTTACAAACAAATCATGAGCACATTTCTAAACGAAATTGTCAACATGGCCACAGTATACATGACATAAATCCAAGTTATTAATAGCAACACATATAATCATAATACAAGACTG
>SPJY01019048.1:361851-451127 GCA_005191435.1 Raddia distichophylla
GAGTACATATATAAATATAAAATAATAATAATAATAATAATAATAATAAAGTTACCTCTTCACGTCCAATAAAGTGTGAATTACTCTTTGATGACATTGCACTGGATTCGACAATCCCTTTAATCCATAGCTCGTCTCGACATTTTTTCTCCTTCATAAATAGCCTCTCTATTTCTCCTCTTAAGAAGGAAAGTGATTCAGTAGCCACACCATTCTGTCCAACATAAAGTACCATAAACATTCAAATGCTAGCATTATGTGCAGTTTATAATTATTAGAATAAGAGCACTTTGTACCAAATAAGATAATCAAATGTAAAACATGGCCGGCTGGCCGCTCAACATTGAACTGCAGTTCGTTTATGAAACATACAATACTGTGATCAGGTACCTCAATTCATTCATTCACTATAACATAGGATGAGGAAGTTATTCAGAGTCATGCTACCACTCATCCACTCCAAGGTGAAAAAAAAACACAATAAATTGTACAGTAGTGTGTCCCTGGCCCACCCCGAGGTGAAAGAAAAACATGATTAATAATCAAATAATGCCTATTAAGAATACTGCAGCAAGAGAAACACCAAATTTTGTATCCCTTCGGTAAAGAAGCTTAGGACAATTGTACCCTCAACTCCTCAAGTGGTTTTGATTTACATGATAACTGCCTTATTGTGACGTTGCCTCAGAAATTTATCATAAACAAGACATTAAAATCACAGTTTGATTAAATTGCATATGTTTTTATTGTTAGAGATATATTAGGAATCCTTTATTATATTATGATAGATTAGATCGCTTGTCCTTATCTAGGCTTTCCCTGCCTTATCTAGGCTTCTCATGTAAGCTATATATACAGGACCTTAGCCTACAGATCAATATCCATCGCATATTCATAACATTTATCACTCCTGCGTCATGACAACAACTGAATGCCTAACTTCGTTCAGAAAGCTAAGTAGTTAATGATAAAACCAGTCAAAATACTAATAACCAGGATAGTAGCAGACAAACTTGACAACAAAGGAGGTTTGCTGATTATTAACCAAAAAACAGCATAGCATAACAATCAACATAAAACTAATAACCAGGATAGTAGCAGAAAAACTTTACAATGAAGGGAGGTTTGCTGACTAGTGACGATTAGATCGCTTGTCCTTATCTAGGCTTTCCCTGCCTTATCTAGGCTTCTCATGTAAGCTATATATACAGGACCTTAGCCTACAGATCAATATACATCGCATATTCATAACATTTATCACTCCTGCATCATGACAACAACTGAATGCCTAACTTCGTTCAGAAAGCTAAGTAGTTAATGATAAAACCAGTCAAAATACTAATAACCAGGATAGTAGCAGACAAACTTTACAACAAAGGAGGTTTGCTGATTAGTGACCAAAAAACAGCATAGCATAACAATCAACCTAAAACTAATAACCAGGATAGTAGCAGAAAAACTTTACAATGAAGGGAGGTTTGCTGACTAGTGACCCAAAAAATAGCATAGCATAACAATCAACCTAGACTAATACAGAAGATGAAGGCAGCAAATAGATAGCAGGCATTGTCTGACCTTTGCAACCACATATAAAAGCTCTTCATGTGACAGAACAGGTGCCTTACGGTACAAACGATATAGTTCAGCTCCAATACCGCCATGAGGCAGCCAGTCAGCAGGAGCAAAATTTACAGCCTCAGCACAATTTAAACCTGAAAATTAAATGGTAAATCTCAAATTTGGAACAATATGATTGAAATAGAATGACTATTGCCTATTTTTTACCTAGATTGAAACCACTATGGAATGACCTGGGAAAAGTAATAACAAAATTGCCAGGTTCCTGATATAGCCAACAAAAAGCAAGTCATGAAGAACATCATCATCTGTAGATTCAACTGCCACAGTTATGAAAAGACAAATGGCATGGCAAGAAAATTTATATCATAGAACTACAACATCATGTCATAACGAGCATCTATAAGTAACGGTTGTGTTAAATGCTCAGCTATTTCCTATTTGCAAACAAAGTTTCACTAACCTGCATCACGCTATAAACAGGAACACCATTGTCCCGTAAAATCAATGGATTCAGCATTGTGACAAGGTGAAAGAGCAGGTCAGGTTGCGAATCAAATAGATCAGGTAAAGTATTGCGCATAACCTGCAGGAGTATAAATTGTCAAGCACACAAGTCTCACATAACAAGGGTCAAATGTGGCCTATTCTATTTAATAACATTCAAAAACCATCATCGTAAGTTGCAGCCCATTCTGGAGCAAAAAAAAAAAATCAGGGTTGGCTGCAATTCATGTTTCATCATTAAACCACGAGATACAGAATCCCCGCCTTTTGTTCTTTCTATGAGCATCTTATATGACCATTAGCAAGAATTACTGAGAAGGAATGAAAAGTGGAAGAGAATTGCTCACCATTGCAATTTGTTTTCTCAATATATATTATATAACCAAAAAACATGGACTTAACTATGTTTATGCCTTTTTTTCTAATATCAATGCATCAGCATATACAAGTTACACATGAGTGCATAATTCATGGCACATTTCCTGGTATGTAAGACAGAAATTTTTGAAAAGGTTTGAAACAAATATATAGCCAGAACTAATTACTTCCATAACTTCCTTCCCTTCTAGTGCTATCGGTGCTCATTCTATGAGAGTTATGGGGTGTATGCATGTGATATAATCAATGCCAATAAATCGGTAAATCTTTTCAGTGACAAATATGCCAAAACTACTCTGTGAGATATGAGTACACAACACAACATGGTAGCTCAAAAGCAGTTAGGCAAGCACAATCACAATTCATTAGTAGTGACAAAAGAATCACCATAGTTAAGAATCACCATAGTTAACACTTAACACAGTAAATATTAGCTCTACTTCCCAGTTACCACTACAGCAAAGATGATTTGTTATTGAGAAGTACAAGAACAGAATGTAAAGTATTGCAATGTGTGTCCTGCAATCAATAGTCCGTTGTATGAAACCAAGATGTTGATACTATGCCTACAACATTACATTTTACCTGCTCAAAAGCATTTGCTTCTGCTCCAGGCACCCCATACCAACATTTCGGCTCACCCCTGAAACACATGACGAATAATGACATCGTGCCCCAAGATGAACAACCAATCGTATGTTAAAAAGTTTAAAGCAAAGATAACAACGTTAACATGCAACTCCTCGGATAAAAACAAAATCTAGAATTTCTCATTGTAGTTATCGATGAATCAATAAAACAAAAATAAATGCAAATTTGTGATAACCAACGTAGTAGATGGAATGGCCAACAAGGAGACAAAGCATAAACTAGCATTGGTGTAATGAGATACTACCCATTTATGTATCCATGTAAATGTGCATATGTAAGTTCCAGTGCAAGATTATTGTCGAAGGACATTACTAAAATACAGTTGAACAAACCGATGAAACTGCTATATCAAACAGATAGGTCTACACACCAAGCAAAATAGCAAATATTCTCGTCCTATCAGAAATCCAACAAGCTTTCGATGAACCATAATGTTAAAATAATAAAAAAAAATTAGAAGTTAATAGTAGATACACCATATATAATCACAATTCTCTGCTATCTTTATATCTTACATCCATATATCCTTTTGCATAGAAGACTAGTCAAGCCTACTACTACAAACGGTTAATGCCCCAGTCTAGTGTCTAAACTCTTCAGCGTCAAGCCGTCAATATCATCAAATCATTTCAGGGATGTGTGTCTCGGTGGGGTGGATTGGAGGTGCATTTCCGTAATTATGTTTGCAGCACACAAATATTTAAAATGGAGCTCATAATAATGGATGAATAGTTAAGTCTTCAAAGTTGCAGAGTTCTGAGAAACTCCCTATGATGTACTAGAAGTCTATTCTGTTTTCTATTGGAAATGGAATATGGTGTATGTTCCCCTTTTGCAAAAAGAGTCTTCAAATATACTATTAAATATCTTCAGAAAGCTAAATAATAGACAGGTCATGATCAAGCAGCGTTTCCTCAGTATTAAGTTTCCCCATTTTCAGTGGACCCTATGAACAAGGAAAAATAATGGAATGACGAAAGTTATGTGCATGGATTTGAGAACAACAAGCTCAAGGAAGCATGTGAGAGAGCATGTGTACTTTGAACTTATAAAAATAGGGTAAAGAAGTCAATATATCATGGTCATTCCTTTAGCTTGATGGAGGTTTCTATGTTGAGAGAAAAAACAAGTTTATATGTTATCCAGATTTAATCATAAGGCAAATGTAGAGCATGAAGACATACATGGAGTAATGATTGATAGTACAAAAATTCTAAAAACTTGCAAGAAGCTAGTAAAGGGAGATTAGCGTACCAATGCAAATAGTTAATTGAATAAAAACAATGGTCCTCAACATGCCAACAAAATGATGAAAATAGCATCCCTATGTAGAGCCAAGGGACCATTACACCAGCTATGTTATTCCTGACTGTCCTTAGAACTGAGCCAGGCAGATTTGGAAAATTGTTCAGGTTCCACGGGCTTGAGCAATACTTTTGCCACATCTCTGGGTCCACTGATGAAGGCACTGGACCACCAAGACGAGGAAACCCACTACCATAAATTGAAGTGTCCAGATCGCTCCCATACATAACCTCTAGCTCCCCTGCCTTCCCCTCCACAATCTCCCAAAATTGCTTCTCGACCTGAACACGGGTGGGATACCTCTTCCCGAACCACCTCCTTCTCACCCTCTCGTCACATCGCCGGAAAGTATCAAGCAAACAAGTCTTCCTCCTATCAATAAATCCAAAACAATCTTTCTCTGAGTTCATGCATTCAGAGCAGTACCAGTTCCCTAGAGGCACACTCTCGAGAGGAGGTGACAAGCAATGTAAATGCCAGCCTTTATCACATCGGTCGCATAGCAGCATGACATCCCCATGCAACCCACTGTTACACTGCTCGCAGACCTGATCCATTGCCTCGTTAACTGCAGTAACCGATGCATCAAACTTTCTTCTTTTGCGCTTCCGAGCACCATCGGAGGCCATGTTCTTTGCAATACCACCAGTACTGCTACTGTAACGTCCATGAGAAACCATTCCGCTGGCTTTCTGGCGGATGGGATTTCTCCTTTTCCGGACACCAGCAGTGTCATTAACCGCCTCTCCAGAATCAGAACTGCCCTTCCCATCCTGCGAGCCAGAAACGGATGGCTGATCATCAAGGTCCACCTCTCCATGGCCCCGCTGCCTTGCCTTCTTCCCATCCCGTGACACCAATCTGTTTGTGAACTGCTCATACTCATACAAATGCTCAAAATACAACTGGGCGAGCACGTGCTTGGCACACTCGGAGACATGTCTCAATGCCTTGTCGTCGACAAGGCGAACCACATCATCCCAGCGCTTCCCCTCGCAGGCCCCGTCGTAGCCGCCGAAGCGCTTGACGGCATGGAAAAGGCGGCAGAGGTCGAGGGGGCGGCCGTCGGAGAGAGCGGGGGGCTTGCTGCGGCCTCGGCGGTGTCCAGTGGAGGCCCTACGGAAGCGGTTGTAGTCGAGGAGGAAGGTGTCGGGGTCAACGGGGGCGGGGCGGGCGAGAAGGCGGTGGATGGGCTGCGTCTTGGTGGCGAAGGAGAGGGCGGCGACGTCGAGGGCCTGCGGGGGCGACCATGAAGCAGGCGGGACGATGCGGCAGATGCCGTAGGGCTCGGCGAGGGGGCGGATACAGGCGATGTAGGCGAGCGGGTTGGCGAATTCCTCCTCCGTGGGGCGGAAGACCGGTGCCTCGGGGACGGAGGAGACGGCGGCGAGGGGGCGGCAGTCGGCCATCGCCGGCGAGGGCTAGGGTTAGGGTTTCGGCCAGCGATGCTGAGGCCAAGACATTGGCAAGCAACTAAGCAAGGGTCGATTTTCCGAAATGGCCCTGCAAAAGTTTAGAAATCTTGGATTTCTTTATAACAGGGACCGTTTAAACAGGAAAAAAAAATGTGGTGTGCCATCTCAAGAATTTCGTTTTCTAGAGTCCTCACCATCCCGTCGAATTTAGGCTTTGTTCCTTTTCGCGTTGAGCCGAAGAAAGTTATCAAAAACTTTAATCCAAAAAAGGTGTAACCTTTTAAAATACGTTTTAAAGAGTTCAAAACATTATAAAAAATATATTTTACGAATACTAAGAAGAATATTTAAAACCCATAAAAATAACTACAAGTCCCCTCCCACAGGTCTTTCAATGAATGGTTGTCCTTGCTCCTCTCGCCCCCGCAACATCCCTACTAGGCTGTGTCACCTCGTTCTAATGCATTAAAGTGCTTGTAATCATTTTTATAAGGTATATAGTGATTTTTCTCAAAGATTCAAAACCATTTTTTCTTCAAGTCCAGTACACAAGTTTTTAAGATTATAATCTATTTCTGGTCTAGTTAAAGGCCTTGTTTGTTTCAGCTAAATTAAATTAAATTATTTTTTATTTCTGTTTAAGAACATCATTTGTAGTCAGCCTATGGCTTAGTAAAGAGGATCAACAATCAATCAATGCAATTCCACTTTTCCTTTAACATTTTCTACTTTCATTGCATTAGGTATAACATAGAGTATTTATACCGTATTCTATATTTGAATTGACTTGCTATACATTGCCTTTCGATTGTATCTAGGTACAACCCACGTTAGTGTTATTTTGATTAAGTTCGATTCTCCCCCAAATCCATACTAGCTTCCCCTCCGGTTGACAGACTCACTCTATCTTCATTTGGTTTCACTTTCTATGGGCTAATCGCTTGAGATCTAGCTGTTAGATTATTGATCTTTCGTTCTACGTACTAGTTGATTTTACCGGTTAGTTTGTAGTCCGTTTACCTTCTTTCTGCTATCCAGTTGATTTCATCCACTTAATAGTAGATTGGTTATCTTTTCATTTGTTACTTAGTTGATTCTAGTAACTTAGTATCAACCTTATCTTTTGAAACTATTGATTTAGATTGCATCTAAACCTATTGTTTCTCTATCTATTACTTCTTTTGATTTGCTTCATCTCTCTTTCAGAACCAAGCGTATGCCCGAGCAAGGGGTTTCTCGGGCTATCCTGTTGGAGGCCTTAGGGTGGGAAGTCGCTTGGGTATTTTGGTTAGTTGTTCTCGGACTTGCATGTGGCTGAGCAAGCTCGCAAGGGTTGGTTTCTTGTTGGCAACGTGTCTGGGGTGCTGCTTGAGATGCCACGTCAGCATGGGTACAACCCAATCCTCGACAAGGCACAAAAAGATAAAAAAAAAATATTTAAAATATTTTGAAATCTTTGAGAAGAACCACTAAATCTCTGTTGCTACAAAGTGTTGCTTCGTATAGCTCGTCTAAAAATGACAAATATTCCGTGATAACTTTTAATCCATTTTAAGGTAAATCAAACAAAGCCAATCCATCCATTTTTGTTGTCGTATAAGAGCAACTCAAATGGTAGAGCTAACTTACTGGCTATTAAGGTCTATGTGCCATATCTACATCTACATCAGATTAAAAAACCACCCATCCAATAACTTGTCTATAAGCATCAAAACCTATGGGACCCACACATATTTATTACTTTGATTTTCTTCGTCCATCATCTCCCAACTCTATTTCTTAGGGTTACTCCCCACAACGATATCGGATGTTTTTTTTCAATCTCCAGATGCAGTCGATAGAGACAAATCAGAGAAGAATTATGGAAGAACTAGATTGGAATGTCCGTGTATCATCACTGACAAAGAAAAATCATGCCTTTCCAAATTTAGAAAAAAAAAATTATTGGCAAAATTGATTATTTGCCCCAAAGTTGATGTGCCCTTGATTATTTGCCCAAAGTTAGTGTGCCCTTGATTATTTGCTCCACTTACACCTAGCTGTGACTATCTTGTTTCCAGGGGTTATTTGCAAAATTCACAAACTCTTCATCTCCATCTCTCTGTACGCTCTCTCTCCCTCTCTAATCTCTCTCTCCTGTACGCTCTCTCTCTCTTTGGAATCGTCTATGTTTTCCTCATCCGAGTCTTGCACAATTTTCATATTTGACCAATCAATTGGACTTGAAAGACCCTGAAATAAGATGCCAAAAAATATATATATGAGCATAGGCAATATTGTAATATATATTTCATGCATAGGCAAAAAATATATCTATGAGCACCGGCTGGGAGGGCTCGGGGGCCAGCGGGGAAGGGCGTTGGGGCCGCCGAGGAGGAGTTGGGCGGCGGAGGCCGGCCGACCATGGCGTTCCCGGCGGCGGGGACCTAGGCGGCGGCCGTCGGGGACCAGGGAGCAGGGCGACGGGGAGGCCTCGGCGGCCGTCGGGGGCGGCGGGGGAGCATTCAGCCAGCGGGAGGGGAGATTGAGAGGCAGGGCGCCGACGGGAGGGGAGATGGAGAGTTTGTGAATTTTGCAAATAACCCCCTGAAAACAAGATAGTCACAGTTAGGTGTAAATGGGGCAAATAATCAAGGACGCATCAACTTTGGGGCAAATAATCAATTTTGTCAAAATTATAGTATGAAATCAGAGGAAGCGTTGTACCACCATGATATAAATGGTTTATCCGGATGAGAGGAATGAAACTTGATCTTAATATTGTATCAAGCAGGTGGTGTTTCATTGTAATATATTTTCTTAGGGCAACGCCAGGGATCGGACGTCCGGACCGTCCGGACCAATGACGTCACCATGACGTCATCGCTGAAACTTGGCAAATACCTACTGAAACTTGAAAAATAACGGCAGAAACTTGATGAAACCTGGCAACCTAAGGATGAAACTTGAAAGTTCAGAAAGTTTCTCGAAAGTAAGAACCAAGTTTCAATAGTACAAAGTTCAAGTTTCAGTAGGCAAAATCCAAGTTTCAACGAGCATAACTTAAGTTTCAGTGGCAAAAAGGCAAAGTTTCAATCGTGAAAATCCCCAAGTTTCGGCGGGCGAAGTCCAAGTTACAATAGAGAAAGGTTCAGGTTTCGTCAGGCAAAATCAAAGTTTCAACATGCGGGATCCAAAGTTTTCGAAGCGAAAAATCCTAGGTTTCAAAAGTACAAAGTCCAAGTTTCAGAACGTGCTAACCCCAAGTTTCAGAAGGCAAAATCCCAGGTTTCGTGTGAAAAAATATGGGATGGGACTCGTCCTTGTCTCCTTCTTCCCCAAATCCGACAACCCCCTACCCCAAGCTTGCCGGATCGAGTGAAAACAAGCAAAAAAGCCCAAGTTCATACTTACATGCTTGGAGTTCCCATGCGAAAAAATGAGGATTCATCTCCTTCCTGGCCTTTTTCCTTCTCCGGATCTCACGCATTCATCTCCTTTTCTATCTCTCTTGTACTCTAGATTTGGCCCTAAAACTAGAGAGAAGGATAGAGAGAGAAGGGAATGGGGATAGAGAGGGAGAAAGAGGGTAGGAAGAGCTCTGCCGCCGTGTTGCAACCACCGCCGGAATGGGAAGCTTTGCTTTGCCGCCGGGAAGCGAAGCCATCGGAGCTCGCGGAATCCCGCCCGTAGGAGCTGCTCGCCTCCTCTCGCACCCTTTCTCTCTCTAACTAGGTGTGGATAAGAATGAATGAGAAAGGAGGCGCACAGCCAGGCATGCGACGCAGAAAAAAGCCGGGTCGTCCTGTCCCTGTGCGCACGACGCGAAAAAGCGCGTTTTCGCGGGCGAGACCGAGCGCATCGGACGTCCGGATACAAGTGTTTCCGATTTTCTTATAATTGAAACATTTAGCCAATAATCTAAGGTAAATTCTATGGTTCCAGAAGATGGGCTTGTTTTTTGCGGTAACTAAAGGCGATATAATAGAGCTGTAGCATATTTCACATCTGATCTAACGTTGATTTGGAAGGGCACCAGTCTCCTTTAAACACCGAGGGAAGGGAAGTCGAATAATCATATCTAAATCTGGACGCCATTCCCTCGTTTCTAGTCGAGAGTAGACCTGTTCATGTTCATGGTAGCACAACCCCATTTTTATTTTCCTGCACTCTCAAATCAGTTACAATTTTCGGGCTAGGCTCGTGCTGGCATTCTCAATAACAAGAAGAAGTTTGAGCTAGTGTCTTCCAACCGCTATTAGACAAAAGCTCGTTTATTTTCTGTTTTCTTTTTGATTGCCTTGACAATTATTTGTTATTTTATTTTGATTTTAAACTTTGTAACAAGTGCTTGTAAAGGTCGTGTGTCTCTGTAATTAAGGTGCAGAGGCTAAAAATTTCTTCAACCATCTAAAAAAATCATAGGTAGCAAATGATGGGGCGGTCCACACGTCAGATTTGGAATCCGATCCGTATGCGAGAGCGCGAAGAACATTGGAAACCAAGAGGACCCTTAACAATTTCACTAAACCTTCCTTTAGCATGGTCGAAAAGGAAGATTCAGATCCAACACTCACCCTAAATGTCAAGATGAGCACTTGTTTAGACCCGTGCATCATGAGCCTCTTTTATCTGTTATTGATGGTTTACCTGTCTTGTATGCAGTAAAATAAATCTCAGAAAAAAAAACACAACACTCGAGAATGAGCTACTAATAACTATGGGATGGATTACATTACATTACAGACAGCATCCCGATAAATAATAACCTAGAGAAGGTACATGTACCAATCAGTGATGTCGCTTCCATCCTGACCATATTATTATCAGCTAGGATACTCATATTAGAACTGCAGAATACAGTCACACAGTGGGGCCGAGCTAGATATGTACTATGCCTATGTATGACACTCTCCAGGTCCAGGGGTGGCTATGAATAAGATGAGCTTACAGAGGGCGACGTGGCATCCTTTGGTGGAGGCTCCATATTCATGTGTGTGCAGACTCTCTCCGGCTCTCCCTTAAACCACAGGTATGGCAGCTCACTTCTTTTCCAGCCAAGCGCTACCAAGGTGCCTGAAACAAGAGCATGTACAGACGTGAGTCTCAAGGATGTGAAGCTACCCCGCCCCCAACTTCATTAGGCTCCAGGTGATAGACAATCATTTACCCAGTGTAAAAGGCACGATGTAGAGAAGAGCAGGCTGGCCATGCCCGTCCATAAGGTTCAATGCAACATATGTAATAAGAAGGCCTGATGTGGGGCAAAGGTTGCACTGAGTTAATCACAGAAAATATTATGCTCTAACTACACTGCTCACACATACAGTACAAGCTTTAATAAGCATGAATGTGCAGTGAAACTTACCAGAGCCATAGGCCACCATTGACCACAAAAAGTAACCAGATTGCAAACTTTTCTTGGCAGCACAATCATATCTGAAGAAACATAAACATGAAAAGTACATGCTGAGATTACTCGACAAGCAGATAAGGCACAGACACACTAATGTAAGCCACTGTTGCAAATAGCGGCTATATCTATTGCTTGCCTACCCCTATCAACATGAAAGAATGACCCTATCTTTGGCGAACTAACCTTAATGCAAATGCAACTATCAAGCCAGGAAGAAGTATATCACCAAATCCAATGATGCTGTATCCACCCCATGGATCAAACATCCGTGGGATTTTTAGCAACATGGGCACACCATCTTCATCGGTCTTATCACCACGGGCAACCTATCAGAAAAAAAAATACCAGCATAAACAGAAAGGCTACACAATGATGCTACTAAATATGAGAATATATCCATTCATGACACTTACCACAATCATGACACTTTCATGGAACCACCTCTTGGAGACGAACACCCAGAAGATATCATACAAGAAGGCACAGCTGAGAAGAACCGAACCCACCTGATCATGGCCAAAAGGTTTTAAAAAAACTCGTATCAAAAGTAAGTTGTAAAGAAAACTTGTACCAAATCTGACCACCATGTAGATGATCAATAGTCAGTAGTAGTTAGATTACCTTGAGGTTAGGCACTCTAACAATCTGGATAACAGTAACTATCAGTGCAATACCCTGAAAGTACAAAGCCTTATATTAATTGCTACCACAAATTCACAGGAACACATCAAATGCTACAGAACACAGATAGTTGCACTAACAAGAATGTCTTGCCCAATCCAAGCATAGGTGGAATGGCGGAAAACAGCCCACAGAACAGCAAATACAATGCAAAATGGGCATACTGCAAGGGTAAGGTATGAAACAGCTCCGAAGAACGGTACTTTCACAAAAGACTCCACAGCAGGTCTAAACCACCTGAAAGATTCCATGATTTGCAGTCAATGATACAGGAAAAGATGGCACCCAGGATGACTGATGAAGTTCCATAATAATAACGCTTGATTTAAACAAACTCTCAAATCAACTCCAGTGCACCTTGATAATATAGCTACCAAGCATGTTTGCAGCCCCTGCATACAGAAACAAACAAATACATTCAGGGAAAAGGAGAGGAATAACTAAAAAATCAGCAGTTTGTACACCACTCGACTTCCAAAACAATGTCGGTTCTCTGCACTAGTCACAAATTACCCAACAAGACCATTCGTCCCACTAGTCCACTTAACCAACAAGGTCATGTTATCGTACTTAGTGACATGAATAAAGACACATGTCAGATGAAAATTCACCTCTACACCACCGATGCAGAAGATGACCACCAGTAGCTCCACAAACCAGGAAGACATCAGCTTGTAGAGCATTATTAAGAAGCATGATGCAACTACAACAAACATTATCGCTGATGTAACATTGACGTCTATCATGCCACTAGAGCCTCCATCTTCAGCATTTGGTAAGCCTTCATGGCCATCCTTCACAATTAACACATTTGTCAGCCCTTCATTTTAAGTACATGCTGTATAGAAACAAGTGTCGGTGGCATTGGCATGTCAGAACCTTTAGGAGCTTCTCATGTTCAATAGCGGCTTCTCTAGCACTCCATGCTGACCAGTACGATGCACAAAGCACAGTACCAACAGCCATGAGCCAAAGGAACACCTCTGCTGTATCAACTACAGGACGATCTGGAGAGTACAGCTGCACAGAAACTAAGGAAAGAAACAAGGATATGCTCGTGAGCTATTTTGAGTAGAACAAGTAGCCATAGTACAAGCGAATGCAAAATCCGAAGCAGGGCAGCTGTACCAAAAATGAAAAAAAGGAAGCGCTCTCTTGTCTGACATGAAAATCAAAATGATGGGTTACCTGAGCTACCGGCCGTAAGAATGGTATGCAAAGCGGCACCTGCATCTTTTGGCAGAAGAACTGCAGGTATGTCTATGTCTAGTTCTGTTTCGTTCTTTTCGCAGACCATCTTGTATAGCTCTGCAGAGTAGGGACATGATATAGGTAACGCAAGCCTTGAAATAGAAGCACAAAGATACAGACACAACCATCACTAGCAGTAGGTTTTTTCCCCAAGAAAAATGGATGCATTAGCATCAGTGCATTGGCACCCTGTAAACAAACCAGTAGAGCAAGGGGGTCTTGGTTTTAATTTAGAGGAAAGGAGAGAGCATACCATGGACATGGTTTATGATTAGTATAGCAGAGGCGCCAGCAGCTTGAGCAAACTTTGCTTTTCTGGTGAACTTGCACTTGCCCCTTTGAACAAGAAGAACATCTCCAGAGAACTGGAAAGGGAAGGGAAGGCGGTGAGCTAGAGAGAAGAGAGGAGATGGAGGATAAGCTAGGGTTAGTAGGTGGGTTACCTTGGCGTTTGGGGGAGCGCAGCAATCGATGGGGTCAGGCAAGGTGAGCTTGGTCCGACTGGCGTGTTTCTCCTTGGACACGATCTTGGGGCCAAAGCGGGCGCCAACACCAACATACTCATCGTCCTCTTTCCCATCCACCCAGCTCTGCACCTTCACCTGCGCGCAGCTCAGGCTCAGGGTAAGGAAGGGAGGGAGGGAGCAGATCGAGACGAGAGCGAGACCAGGACGAAGTCGTTGGAGCATCCGGGGATCTTGGGCGCCTGGTCGTCCTGGTGGACGATGTCGCCACCGGCGGCGACCCCCGCCAGCGCGGACGCCCAGAGGAGCGCCAGCACCGCGGAGGCGGCCATGGAGGCCGGCGAGGGTTGAGCTCGAGTGCTCGACCTCGAGCTCAGCGCTCAGCTGGCTTGGGACTTGGGGAGCAAACCTGGCAATCACGCACACGCACTCCTCACTCCTGCCAGTGCCCATTGATTCTCAATTAGGAGTATTATTAGCGCGAGTGAGTTAAGTGAGTGCCTTCCCCTGTCGGTGTTGGATTCTCTCCCGCAACCTATATAAAAAAAATGATATATGACTTAATAAAACATATTGAAATGCAGACGATTCCCTCCCAACCTTGCAACACACAAAGCCTTCTCGTGTCAATCCCGTGTACATATTTTTAGAATGTGGATTTCGGTATGGATTTGGTAAACAGATCAGCGACATTCTCACAAGACTTTGTTTACAAATTTGCTATCTCACCACTCTTTAAAAGTTCACGTGGATAGAATAACTTGGCAGCAACATGCTTGGTAATATTGCACTTAATATAACATGCTTGTATTTGAGCCATACATATCACATTATCCTCATAGATAATGGTAGCTTCCATTATATCCCTTATGGTTCCGACGATTTTTAAATCATCAACATAGACTAATATTATGCAAGATCTACTCTAGGATTTTTTTTGAACACAATAGGAAAACCGTCACCGTTTGATCAACCCTATATAATAAGGAATTCACTTAGTTGTTTGTACCACATTCTTTCCAACTGTTTTAAGCCATAAAGTGACTTTCAATTTGACATCATACATGGTGCATTTTGCATTAAGATTCGGAGTTGGGCTTACATGTAAATATTTAAATCAAGTGATCCATAAAAAAATATGGTCCGACCAGTAGCTCGTACGAGGTCTTTTTGAGGAGTCGATGAAGATAAAAACGGTTGATACAATGGCATGTCGTGTTGACAGCTTCCGCCATACTCATCGAGCATTGTCAGTTGTCATCTTGATTAATGTCATGTTCTCCCTCTCCACAACTCTATTTTGCTGAGGAGTATAAATCGCGGATAGCTCATGCTTGATATCTAGATCTTCACAAAAGAACTTTTTCCCACTGTCACTATTGATCTTCTTCATTCTGAGTCAACTTAGAAAATTTCATGAAGAGACAATAAGGTCTTCCGCCAAGGTTTTCATAGGACGCAGCTTCAATTTGTCGCCCGTCTCTGGCCATCAGTGCCACATCAGGCGTTAGATCTGTTAATATGGACATCCTGCCAGTTGAAGGCACGACACGGCCTTGTGCAGCCCTGCTACCGACACGGCCCACTGCCACCTCCATTTCGCCGTCTTCATGGCCCAGTGCCGTTCCGCCGCCAATGCGACTAACCGTCATCATACCTCTGGTTCTGGGGTTTGACGACGAGAGGGAAGCCCACACGAAGAGAGAGTTTCGCCGCAAGGGAGCCCGGCTCCTCTATCAGAGACTATATGTACTCCAGTTACTCCAAAGCTTGATTTCGCCGGCGGCGTTCTTCCTCAGTCATGGTGGATGCAAATGGCCTGATCAATGTATACAGGGATACCCGACCCCGATAGGTTCGGTATCTATTTTATTTTAGATCCATGGGTTTGAAATTTCAGGTTCGAGTTCATTTTTACACCCATAGATACCCATGGGTATCCCAAAAAAATAAAAAAAATTAAATATAATGTGACAAGTCACCATGTCTTATTAATAAAAATGTATTGATGAAAACGTAAAGTTTAAACATGAGTTTATATATGTTCAAAGTTGGTGAAAGGTTAGAATTGAAATCGTCTCGTATGATATATGTTGTATTCAGTATTGAGATACGGACTTATTATATATTTCGGATTTGGGTATGGACATCGATTTATACCTAGGAAATATTTTGGATTGGGTGTGGACATAGTTTTTGGGTTTTGTGTTCGAGCAAGAGGTGGTGTACTCCAAGGTATCCGACCCAACTGTCATCGCTAGGAACAGCGGTGCGTGCCGCCAGCGTTTTGGGGCCCGACCTTGCATTGGTGCCAGAAGGCAGAAGCAGTGAAGCACGGCGGCGACGGTGTTGCCAACTTGCCATAGCTTTGCCACTAGAGCACTTACGATTGGCAACCTCCAGGCCTCGCTGCTGCTGGCGGCGGCGGCGGCGGCGGCGTCGATCCTCCCCTCCGGCGTCCGGGCTCCGGCGTGTCATTGACGCCATGGCACGCGCGCGAGGCGATATGGTACGTGTTGTCCAGCACCTCTGCATCCAATCACCAAATGATCATGACGAATGGATGATCTTGTTGCCCTCTACCAATCAAAATGATGATCACTACACGTCCATACTCCATCGTTTTCTCTGTCCTAATGAGGATTAGAACACAGATTTCTATCAAGAGCAAGTGCTGACGATGTGTTGAAGATCAACTTCTTCGGTGTTTGTAATAGGTAGGGAATTTGGCCAAAAAAAAAGAGGTAAGACAGGAGACAGAGAGTAGACACAATGTATCGAAACTAGTTCTGTAGCTCCTTTTTTTTTTCATAACACTTGAATCATACTTGTCCGTTAGTTCATTGCTTACATACCGATTTGCTTGCATGCCAACTTGATATCTTATTGACAGGATAATGTCATGTACGAAATGTTGTCGGACTATTGTCGCCATGTCCATATTTATGAGCATACACTTGTAGCAACTAATTTTTTGTTGGCCTCCACAAGGTGAATCCTTCAGGCAAAACATAGCCACATTATTATCTCTTTGCTAATGTGTTTTCATGCTACTACTTCCGTTAAAATAAGTAGGAAGTTTTTAAACCATGTCGAAATAAATTCACTGGATTTTTGTACATCGATTATTTATTTTGCTAGCATATCACCACATGAACTGATGTACTGGATACCATGTGTTGTCCAAAGCTTCACATGGATTATTTTATTTTTTTTGCCCCTTAACCAGGATCGTTCTCTGATTCTCTCTGTTTGCTCGTTGTAAAATCAAATCGGATAATCATGTTTTTTTTTTGTGCCTCAAGTATGCTGTCGACACTCTTTGGCCCTTGAAAATGAAAACCATTATAATTCATGGTTTTCACGGAAGTAGCGTTTGTTTTACCTTTTTTTTAAATAAAAGGTGAATTGTTTCTATCAAATCAAACTGCTAGAAAAATCTACGTACTATAAGTTCTCTTTAAAAAAAAGTTGAAGATTTTTATGAGATTATAAAATATGCGGTCTAATTCGATTGTGGATAAAATTTTATAAAAAGAAATCCAGATGACGAGAAGACACCCCCAGAACACACGAGATAAACACCAGCACGCTGTATATTGAATTTACTACACCAGCTAAGCTATCAACTATTGTAAATCTGAAACGAACTCAACAAAAAGAAGCAGAAACAGATGAGATCGCCACCCGTTCCTGAATTTCTGATGCATGATACCCAGAGAACTCCCAATGCGCCAAACATGATAATTGATACTCTTCAGTGCAGCCGCCTGCTTTAGCTCGAACAAATGCTAATGCCACTACGATCGACTTTTCAGGAGCCATCACAGACGGATGTCCCTAACTATGCACAAGAAAAAGAAAACAAAAGAGGCTAGGGTCCCTTCCCTATCTACAGAAATCCTCCAAATTAACATGCCAACGAAGAGCCCCACGTCCCATGCTCCCTCTCCCTCCAAACCAAATTCACAAAGCTAGCATTCCAATTCTGGGACCAGCTTGTGCAGGGTTGATGTCCCCTGGAACACTGTTGTCCGCCCACCCTTGAGGTATTCATGCAGCTGCAGTGAATGGCAAATTTAGATCAGCGCGGCCTGAAATTTGACATCTCACAGTGATGTACGGTTGAGTCTAGTAACATAGATGGACCTCATCTTGAGTTATTTTTGTGAATCCAAACCGCTGTGTCCAGATAGACACTGCTTCGTCTGCAGCTGGTAGCACAAAATGTTTCACCTTCAAACATGCCAGCGTTCGTTCTATGCAAGCAAACAGCGCTTGGAAGTACCCCTGTTCAGTCCAGAGTGGGAGAAATAAACGTCAATACTACTTGAGCACAGTTCATATGTGAATAGAAGGGCACATTGCCCTCCCTCTAAGGTATCGCTTAACGTAGCTGAGCCATTGTCGCTTGAGCAGTGGTTTCGGCTGGGCTGAGTTGGCAAAGTTGTGCTGCGGTGATCACTAGTGGTGACTGGCCGTTGTGCGGATATTGTTTCTCGCCAGGTGGCAGCGTTGAGCTAGCGCCTAGCACCACAGGGTTTTTTCTTTTTTCTTGTATTTTTCTCCTACTTGAATGAATTGGCAGAGCTACCACCCATTGGTTCAAAAAGAAAAGGAGGGCACTACTTTCAACTTCATAACAAAGTTTGAAACGTCTGGTGCTAAAAGAAATGGCACTTATTCCCAACTATTTAAATCACCACCATTATTCTACCAAAACATCATTCTTTAGGTTTTACTTCCGTGTCTTCCAGATGCTAGGCTATGGCACCTAAAACAGTTATCCAGGTAAAATGGCTGTACCTACAATATCCTATCTGGCAGTTGAAGCAACTAGGCATTGCACAGGTGCATAATCTATAAATACGGTTTTTCAGGCACTCACTCAAAATTTCCCTTCATTTTTAATATAAATAATATATTGCTATAAAATTACTAACACTTTGAATGACAGCATACTAGTCTACTAGATATCTCCAACATAAATAGATATGAACCTACCAAGCCTTGGTTTTCCCTACTTGTAGCAACCAAGGGAAGCTCAGCAATTTCACTACCCATGATACGGAATAGACCTGCAGAAACTACGATGTTGCTGCATGAGCAGAATCAAAATTAGAGTTGTACAGCCAATTGGTCAACAATGCCATTTACCTTTTTAAAAAAGAAATGATTGGAGACAAAAGTTTACCGGACAGTTAATACCGCACAATACATTCCTGTGTAATCTTGATCCCTTACACTCCTCCTGGAAATATAAGAATATGTATTAAGTTTGTTCTCTTAATGTTCATAATTTTGGATTAAGAGTAAATGCATAAATGAGGTAGACATCAGTCCACCATACCCATAAACCATGGCTGGAATAAGGTCTCGCCCAGTTGTAATTTGGATGATGGGATCAAATGATTCCTACCAAAAGTGACAACAATATATCAAGAAATCACTCGATACGACCAATTAGTTAATGAATAGGAGGATGCATCCTTGGTTCATAATACAAACAAAGTCAAAACCACAATGTACCCCAATGTCAAGTCCTATTCACATGCTTGGGATTTAATATATGAATTTCCTTTACATCATATATGTATGAACTTACCAAATTTTGGTTATGTCTACTTACAGGTTAGGGAACCAACGAAACATCTATTTTGTCTTTTCTACAATTAGTTTAGAGCTTAAAATAGCAGGTCTGAAGGTTACGCGTGAAAGGGGATGCGTGCATAACAATGCATAAAACATACACAACATATGTAGTAAAATATTTTCTTAAGCTACTATACATGAACAGCGTCTTATTAATAGTTTATCACAGATTCTACAAGGGAAGAAACAAGCATCAAACGATTGTTTCAGAATTGCAACTGCTTTGGAGAAAATATTTCACAACAGAACCATATATGAAGCCATGGGCACTCACATGAAAAATTGCAACTGCTTTGGAGAGCACCAATTTACTATCTGCTGCACTTTTGTCCTTCAAAACTCTCCACCTAACATCAAGGTCACCATTTTCATTTAAACCTTTATCTTCACGCTTCTTCTTTATGACATCTAAATCCACAACAGGAACAGGTTCTGCTCCATGGCTAAGTAGGTCTTTCAGTCCTTGATTAATCTTCAAGCAATCTATTGAACAATACCACGCTCCCTCAGGCAAGGCCTGCATCAGTCAATCATTAAAAAAGTTCTTTGTTCATAATATAAAGTTATAAACTTTTCCAGATAACTCAGGCTACAAAGACTACCGTCAAATCGGCCATCTGATGTTCTTTCAGGCAACCAACATGATACTCCCTTCCGCACTGGACAAACAACAATGCGTGATTGATTGATTATTAATGAAGCCAAATTGCCACAGCTCAAAATCAGCAAGATGAAAAATACAAATAAATCACAGAAGGACATGAGTCATGAGTGTCAATATTCACACTAGTAAACTATGGTCCATGTGATTGGTAAACATACTTGGTCGCAGAGCAGCACAGTTCTGGAACTGAATTTCTTTTTGCTGAAATCGTGGAGCCTACAAAGATCAGATGCAGTTGGCATTCAATGAAAACATTCCAAAAATTTCTCTCTAACCAATGGGAGGTATTAGTGATGTGATTGTTATAAATCTATAAACCAAAAAATACTGAAAGAAAAACCCATGAGCAAAATAGCAAATAACATCAAAGAGATAAGTTATGAACTGATACATAAAACAGATATACCTATGGTCCTAAACAGTAAAAACACATTAATGAAATTAAAGATCAACACAGAAGTGTTCAATAAGTTGGTAACGAGTCAAGCGATGAAACATTCAAATAGAGCTTCCATAGCTCCAGTAGTTCATACTCTGTAACAACTAACTTTGTTTGATGTATTTCTTTTTCCAAATTCGTGGTGCTGGCAAAGGGTAGTTTATATGATAAACTTGCAGTACATATATGTTATGAACAGACAAACAAGCCAGAATAGATGTCTAGTGTTCTAGACAAGTGAAGGTGCAAGGCTGGTGGATGAACACTTACTTGCATAGTGCACATCCACCAAATCCAGTCAGAGGTGTTGTAGCAATACGTATGGACCGTGTAGATATTTGTTCCATGGGGTCGATTCCATCAATCCTCCCAGCAGCTATTGCATTGTTGTTATATGCCAAAGAGCTCTCTCTCTGCTGCCTATTCTCGCAATACCGACAACACCAAGTTCCCTTTGGAGTAGCAGACAAGCCAACGCATTCTGCGATTCATTAAGTATAGAGCTGTGGTAATGAGAACCCACAAAATAGCCCTATTTAAAGGAGCTCATTTAAACAAAGATGTATGTAGCACAATTTCTGATAAACACCAGATATCAGGGATTCAGGGATAAGGACCGAAAAGATGGTAGTAATAAATAGTGGAACATGTATGTCAAAATGCAGTATCCTGAAGCAAACAAACAGAAAATCTAAGAGGAATCTTTATTTACGGTTTAAACTTCAAAAAAGATATAAAAATTCAACTTAGATATATCTCAGAATACAGGAACTATGAGATCAGGATTTAAGTAGCACTAAAATAACAAAGTACACACACAGTGAATTCATCCAACAGAAAATTAATACCTGGACAATTGCACATTACTAAGTGTGAAAGGCAATTTGATTGCGCACAGAAGAAACATTTCCTATTGGCTGCCATAATGCCATTACCTCTATGAAAAGCTCGTGGGCAGGAATCACAAAGGAGAAGCTCGCCACCATCTGAACAGATGCTGCACAAGTCATCACTTTGTCTGTCTGACATCTTTCGACCTTTTGAAAGCGAAATCGACAGTTCATGTAGCGATAAACCATTGGACATATAAATGTTGTGGTAGCTGCAAGTGTTAGAGAAATCAATTAGAATCTCAACAGTGCCCCCCCCAACGATATAAAAATGCATAAACTCACGGTTTGCGTCGACCAGCTCGGCCAGCATGAGCTTCGAACTGTGATGGGCTAACCTGCTCATACGGCATAAACAATTCCATATCAAGTACAGTAATATGGCTAGAACAGAACCAAAAGGTCAAGGCTGACTTCTTGGTCGAGTTGCTTTATTTTCCACTGAATTTCAACATGTATCTAACAAAAGAGGCTGTAATTTACCACTGTACCACAGCAATGACAATAGATTCCAAATTCCTTTATATAGCCATCCAGTAATCTCTATAGAGTAGTCATTACCCGTGTTAATAACATAATAATATGTACTAGCTGAATGAGAAGTTGCATAACAAAAAACAACAAAAATAACCTTTCCACCAACATAGTAGCCAACGTCAGTGCCCTCTGGTAAAACACCACTCATAAAAACCAACTTATGTAACCCCTTGTCTCTTTTAAAACAAAGCAAAAAAGTTGATCAATGAAATGTTAAAAACTCAAGGAAAAGGAAGCCAAATCATAGTCAACATAACCTACTTTTTTGTAATCCTCCCTCTGCTTGCAGTCTTTGTTCCTGGGGATGCATTCTTAGATCCCATAGCAGATGAAGTAGAATTCCGTCCAATTTTGGGTGACCTAAACAGCAACAGGATAAGGGAATAACAGTTTAGAGAAACCACGCGATAGCAGAAACAAAGCTCTGTTTGGAAAGTTTTCTTCACCAGGAAAAACTGGAATGAGCAAGGCATGGCGACATGTATATTAACTCCAAAGATACCTGATATTGCTCCGAGCCCCCTTGGACTCAAGACATGAATCACATAATGAAGCAAATTTCCCCATGCGAAAAGTACTGAATGAACCTGAAAGATTAAATATCAATCAAAATTAGACCATCAAAGGAATAAAGTTTGATGCGAATGAAGAGGAAAAAGGAGCTAACATTTACAGTTTTGGCATCTGAGTGTCCTCTTCTGAGGTGCTGGGCCTATTGTGTTCTGTATTGCAGATTCCAACATGTCTAAGGTAGCATTTGCGCATGCCCTCAATATATCATGCAAATTCTTTCCATTTTCCAGGAAAATGTAATCAGATGGGTGCTTTTTAGTACTCCCAGCATGCACCTCAAAATAATAAGGTGAAACAACCTGCAACCCATGATAGATTAGCTGGATTTTCTTAGCCAGCCTGGAAAACTAGTGCAATTGAAAGAGAAGGGGCTCACATTACGTCCCTTGCAAGAAGAACAAGAGCACAATATGCCGATACGCTTGATGACTCCACGAAGTACTGCTCTCTGAAACACATTCCTAGTTAGAATTGCAAAACTACTCAAATGGAATAAGGAAATCTGGATGCAACAAGATCAGGTGACACAAAATCTTTGATGCAGATCGCAGATCATTATGGGGAAAAAAAATCTTTGTTGCTTAGTGTGAGATCGCAGACACCGCTAAAGCAGCAAGGTAAGCATTGTCTAAGCACCAGAAGCAAACTTGAGTGCTCATTCCCTCCTGTAAGCACTTAGCTGTGTCATCCTACTTCCTATGTGGCATATAGCAACCGATATTTTTTTACCCAAGCACCTCTCTAAGCAGCTGCACTGTGCATGGACATGGACTAATAAAGGATAATGTAGGAGAGAAAATCAGTAATCATACAACAAATAAGAATTAAATAAAGAAAAGATGGTGCTACAGTCATAATAAAATACCTCTTCTTTTTTTTAATGGTAGAAGAGAAATTATATGGACTTGATGCTCGATTTTGTACTCAGGTTACCAGCATTTCGTTTATTTTATTTTTGTAAATAAAATGCAGGTGGTGTGTGCGAATAATATTTGAGTTGCAGTGGGACTGAGTGGGTAAAGGAGGAGGGGAGGGAGGCAGCAGTAGCAGTACCTTCCCTTTCCTCATGATGTACTTGACGGGGTGGCCCTCGAGCAAGCCCGTGGCAAGGAGCTCCTTGAGGTTCTTGGGGATCTTATTTAAGGAGATCTTCTTAGACATCTTGAGCTCCATGTTGTTGCTGGTGTTGGGGGAAGCTGAGGAGGAATTGGTAGCGGTGGTGGTACTGGCAACTGACAAGTCGTCGTCGTCGTCGTCCTTGAGGAGTAGCGACCTCGTAAAGCGACGGTGCGTTAGCCCGGGTCCGGGGTGGCGTTGATCACCGTCGTCGTGGGGAGTGGGAGAGGGATCGTGGGGAGTGGGAGAGGGAGAGGAAGAGGGCTTGAGCATGGAGCGCGTGACCCGCCTGGGCGGTGAGTCGGGGTCGGGCGGGATGAAGAAGGTGTGGTGATGGTGGTGGTGGTGGTCGGGGCTAGGCGATCCCTGCTCCTTTGGGTGGGTGGGTGCGAGAGCCAGCAAGGCGAGCACCGGAGCCTCAGCGGCGGGATCCCCCGGCGAGGGCGAGGGCGAGGCAGCAGCAGCAGGCCCGGGGCCGGGGGTCGGCGGATCCGGTGGGCGCGGGCGCTTTGGCGTGGAGAGGGGGCGGGAGAGGGAGCGGGAGCGCGTGCGGCCGAGGGAGGCGAGCGCGGCCTGGGAGGCGAGGGCGAAGGCGAACTCGCGCTTCAGGCCAGCGCGGACGCCGGAGCGCAGGACGAAGTCGCCGTGCTCCTCCTCCTCCTGCTCCTGCTCCTGCTCCTGCTCCTCCTTGTCCATGGACATGGAGGCAGCGCAAGGCCGGAGATCTCGTTGCAGCAGCACTGGGCGCTAGAGGCCTAGAGCGGGGGGAGCAGGAGCAGGAGCCGCCGTTGCTGCATCGCGCGGTCGTGGCTTCTTCTTCTCCCCATTGCCATGCCCATGCTGCCCATGGCCATGAATGGGAATGGGAATTTGGGATGGATCGGAAGGGGAAGGGGAAGGCCAAGGCAATTGAATTGAATTGAACTGAATTGCTTTGCTTGCATTTTCCCTTTCTTTTGGAGTATTTTGTTCGGCCTCCACCTGCGTGGCCTTGGCAGGCCGCATACCTCCATACGATGGATGGGCCCAACGAGGCAGGCCGGATACCCTGTTTGGGCCTCCATCACCGCTCTTTTCATCTCTCCTCCCTTCATGTTTCACGCCACATGCGGCCCAAACCTGCTCCTTTCTGTGCATGTCATGAGCCATGCTGAATAATCCTTGCTCCGGAGTCCAAAGGCCACCTCGAACAAGACCATTTGCTACCCGAAACAACTGTTTTTAACTCGATCGTTATCTACATGGGCATTCTAGTTCTAGTTGTACATTTGTATGCATTGTTATTTTACTCAACTCAATTACAGATATATTCTAATTCTAGCTGTGCATTTCTATGTAACTATTGTTTACTCGGTTACAGATCCTGATGAAGAAATCACCTGTGTCCTGCTGTACGTATGGACAGACAAGGCTCAGTGCTTTTGGAAGATCACCATGCAGAAGAAGGCTACACAGCGGAAAACTACCCCATTCGCAGCAAGAACTACGATGCAGAGAACCTTGTCGTTGATGTCGTATCCGCTCTTGATCAGTGAACCACATCGCGTTATCAGCCACACACCAGAATACCTGCAACCCCAAAACAATGGAATTGGCCCTCATATCATATACCTGCAATATCTATAAACATGCAACTGCTGGAACACTTATCGGTCATACCTCTGAGCATTTGCAATCACAAATGCCTCTAGAGCCCACTTTGTGTAGCATAAATTAGCAAAGAAGGTATCCTTCTGCTGGGTTGCTAGTAGAGTTAGAACAACTGGTAGCAGCGCTGACCACTGCATCAATATAAAAACCATGTGTTAGACGGTGCGCATGCATGGTCGCTTCCTTTTCTCTTCAAATGGAGCAAATGCTTATGTGTTGAACACTTCACCAGCTGTGCTGAACCAGGTTGAAAGAAGATGGCAAATGTGTAGCCAATTCCAGTCACGCAGTAGACAAGCGCAACATGAACAACATAGTTTTCCCAGATTGATGACCTTGGGTTATTGAAGAAGTAGAACATGGAGAGGTAAACGATTGGCTTGATGATTGTATTGAAGTGGTCTATTGTGTCTTTGGACAAGAAGTATGCCAGCGAGCTCATGCCAGATGCTCTCTCTCTCCAATAGTGTATCTTCTCAAGCGAAAATGATCTCAAAGCTCCAATCTTGCACAACAGAGCTGCAGTTGACAGTAGCTTAGCAAATGAATCTTAAGTTTCTTGCCTTTTACCTATCAAATCCAATTATTCTGCTGTAAAATTAACATAAAAGTTGTTGCTTATAATGTACAAATAGCTTCAGGTTAATTTTTTTTTTGTTCTAAATACACGTTGATGCATTTGATTTACTGGATTCATGTTGTTTTGTTCTGTTTCTACCTATTCCCATCTTTTTTTTTTGAACAAATACCTATTCCCATCTATTGCATAAACCTTTACTCTATGAAAAATACAGTGAATGCTAAATGGCATGTACGAGCGTTATAATCCACATAGATAAACATCTTCATTTCAGGATAAAGAAAAACTTACACACAGCAATGACTGTGTATGTGTAGCCGAGTGCTCCAAATGTCTCATCACTCACTTTAGCTAGTGTCCCTAGACAGATACCAGCAAGGCCCAATATTAGATAATCAACTCCTTGTATTCTAGCTTCACGAAGCCTCTGCTTGCCACATCTGAACAAGATACAAAACAAGTGCTCATAAGAATCAAATACCTCGAAAGTTCCACCTAAGAAGCTTCAGAAAATATCTATTTTTATTAAAATGATTTACCGCCCCAGGTAGTACTTGTACTGCCTAAGGATGCCAGGAGTGCATCGATTAGACAAATTTTCAGAAGATTTATTGTAATCATACTCATCCTTCTTCTGCCCAACTATGTCCCTGACATTACTCCACACCTCACCAGCAATGGATTGCCCAGTATCACCGCCAGGGGTGTGATCCCCTCCTCCCCTAAATGATGATTCTGCCTCGGAAGCACTCTGTAACATATCTCGTGGAACTTCGTATCCATTGTGCAGCATCCATCTCAGAGGGAGATCTTTAACATTAATTGCTGCATTTGTGTTTGGTTTCACAATTCCCTCCAAGATGTCTATATAGTAGTCCGGCGGGTTAACACGCTCCGGAACAACAATTCCTAAACCTGTAAAGTACTCTTCCACTTTCTTCACAGGACCATGGTAAACCGTCATGCCACCTTTTGCGAGAAGTATTAAATCATCAAACATCTTATACAATGTATAGCTGCAAGTAAACCCTATTTAGTTAATTAACTTCAGTGAGTGTAAGCTAGGCTGCATATAAGTCTCTGAGAAGTTGGAGAGAACCTGGGTTGATGAACAACCATGGAGATGTTTACACCTTCAAGTGCTTCCCGACGAAGGGCACGAAGCAAAAGCAGAGACGAGGCACTGTCTAAACCAGATGTTGGCTCATCTAATATCAACACGGATGGTTCCATGACCATTTCAAGCCCCACATTTACTCGTTTGCGCTGGCCACCAGAGATGCCGCGCTGTTCAACAGTTCCAACCAAAGAATCACGAACTGCTTGCAGCCCCAAGGACTCGATAACTCTTTCCACAACAAGAACTTTATCAGCTTTGGACATGTCAGCGGAAAGCCTGGAGCAGAGGAAGGCATGCACAGGACATCTCAGTCTAAGTTTACCAGCTGATGGGTAATAAATCTCAGAATCTAGGAAAAAAAAATACATACCTGCATCTTGCGTTAAACCACAGGTTCTCTTGAACAGTCAAGTTGCCATGGACAATATCATCTTGTGGGACAAAGCCAATGATTTTCTTGTATGCGCGTATAGGTTCTATTTTCCCATTTATAAGTACCATACCTGTTGTCTCACATCCAGTTGCCTTACCAGCAATAGCACTCAAGAATGTGGTCTTTCCCGCGCCTGAAGGGCCCATCACAGCAGCAACCCGGCCAGGCATAAGCTTTCCTGTCACAGACCTTAGAAGTTTTTTCTTACTCCCCTTCAAGATTAGAGTTAGGTATTTGAAAGCAATCTCAATGGTAGGCCTTGTTCTGATATCTTCTTCAGTAGCCATAGATATCACTCCTGAAAAGGTAAGATTTTTATTCTGCTGTTCCATGGCCTTTTCTTTTTCAATTTGTCCGTATGCATACTTAAAAATTTGGCTCTGAGTGTGTGCATGCCTCCCTTTGGTTTTCTTTTTTTCTCCTCCTATTTCCACATTGAAGCCTTCACTTTTTTCAGGGTTCTCTTCAAGCGAACGTATCATGTCAGTAAGATTGTTCTTTTTTCCTCCAGATTCTTTTGATGGCTCAGCATCAGGTTCAGTTGGAGGCAGACTGATACCTCCTTTGGATGGTTCGTGTGCCCTGAGAGTCTTTTTGCGTGAAAATGTGCGGGACAGAGATGATTGCAGGCCAACTGCATGCTTCTTTGCAACATCTTTAGCTGATTTCCACCTTTCACGAGCAAGTGCAGTCTCTTTTGCATGCCTTGCAGCAGCCTCTCTAGATTTTGCTTGCTTTTTCTCCCGGTTGATCAGAAGTTGTCCAGAGAAGTTGTAAATGATAAGCAGTACTAAACTCAAGGCACCCTACAGAATTGTAACAGAGTATATGTCAGCCCAACTTCTTATTTACAAGATATACTATACTATTGATTGCGACCTGAACTGCACATTACCACTAGCAATGCACCAAATATTGTAATATCCTGATTTGCAGAATTTGGTTTGCAACTGCCCTTGTATAAGCATTCTGCAGTTAAGAGGAAAAAAAAAGGCAACCATATTCAGAGTTTGTCACATTTCAAGTAGAAGATGGAAACGACAATTTTTAAAAAAGAGAAAACAAAACAGTGGATTTTGATCCTGTCTGATATTTTGGGACTAAAAGCTAAAGTTTGGGAGCAAGAATGAACTATATGCTGATAAACGTAGATCTGAGATAACCAATGCGTTTATGTTATAAAATTTCGCTTTCCTATAATTCAGGCATATTAGAAGTCAAGGGAATGAGCCATACTTATATATCACTGTTCTGAATAGCACTTGTATTCATGTGAGGGCCAAAGGGCCGGTATATATATAGAGCACAGGCGAAACCCTAGTACAACAAATAGATAGTCCTACGCACATATATGCAGCCCATATACATATCTAACACTCCCCTCAAACTCATATGGATCAACAAAACTGAGCTTAGAGACAAAAATTATGGCGTTGTCAAGTTTGTGCCGTCGTGAAGAAATTTGCAAGCTGAATCTCTAAAGACATGTTGCAGAGCCACAGCATTCTCTTGAATTTATGATCGCACGTAGGAAGCACCAACACCAATATGCTTGGTAAGTTCATGCTTCACTGGATCACAGGTAATACCAATAGCTCCTATGTTGTCAGACAAAAGAGAAGTCGGCGTATTGATAGAAACACCGAAATCCTCAGGTAACCAACGCAGCCAAGTAACCTCTGCCGTCAAAATAGCCATAGCACGCAACTCAGCCTCTGCAATCGAACGAGAAACTGCCCTCTACTTCTTAGTCTTCCAAGCAATGAGAGAGTTAGCAAGAAAAACATAATAGGCATAAAGAGACCAGCAGTCAGTAGGATCCCCGGCCTAGATAGCATCAGAGTAAGCACGAAATTGCAAAGGGTCGGAGCTAGGAAAGAAAAGATGACTAGAAATAGTGCCATGCAAGTCACGCAAAAACAGAAGAAGGTGACTATAGTGAAGCTGAGTAGGAGAAGATCTCAAACTGACTCAAGATGTGAACGGCATAAGGGGACAATTGACTCCAAGATAGACAAGACTACCAATGAGATGACAATACTGAGTCGGATCTGAAAGAGATTCCCCATCAGTAGTGGGTCGAAGCTGAAGATAAACTCCATGGGAGTCTCAATGATCACTAAGAGATGCCCGATCAAGAAAATCCCCAATATATTTCTTTTGTGACAAATAAATTCCCTCCAGAGTGGAGGTAACCTCCATCCCAAGGAAATAACAAATAAGACCCAAAACTGACGTATGAAATTACTAATTGAGATGAGTCTTGACAAAATCAATAAATTGGGAATCATCACCTGTAATGATCATGACATCGATATAAATCAGAAGAATAGTGCAACCACGTGGCGATGTGTGGACAAACAGCGCAGGATCATGGTCACTAACTGAAAAACCAGCAGCAGTTACAACGGAAGAAAAGCGCTGAAACCAGGACCAGGAAGCTTGTTTAAGCCCATACACATTACGGCAAAGACAAAGGACGCTACCATAGACCACCAACGAATAGAAGCCACGGCAAAAAAATTCCTAATAGTGGTCATGTGAGCCACATGAGCATAGGTCTTAGCATAGTCAACACCATGTTCTTGCTGAAAGCCGCGAGCCACAAGATGGGCTTTGTAACGCTCAAGAGAACCATCAAAGCGAACCTTAACCTTACAGACCAATTTATAGGTGATGGGACGAGCATGAGATGAAAGGGGCACAATCTCCCAAGTGCCAGTACGCTCAAGAGCAACAAGTTCTTCGGCCATCGCATGCTGCCACTCAGGATGAATGATAGCATAACAATAAGACGTCGGTTCAGCAAGAACAACACCAGCAAAACCAAAACTTGCGGGTCGTATGGAACTAAGATCACGAAGAGAGTATCAAGGGGAGGAAGAAACTGTCTCAACAAAAGAAGATGATGGGACAACATGAGAATCCTCAAATGGTTGTTGGCGACGGGTGTAAACAAAAGGTAAGAGAGAAACTGGATGAAAGCGAGATGGTGGTGGTGGTGGTGGTGACGACACAGGAGATGGTGGTGGTGGTGGAAAGGACACAGGAGAAGACGACTCTATAGGATAATCATGAAGTTGTGTAAGAAGATAAGTGTCCGGGACTGTCAGGAAAGAAAGGACGCAATAGTAGAAGCCGAAGGAGGACGAGGATAGAAAGAACGAGACTTTTGAAAAGAAACGTTCCGAGAGATCTTCATCCGACGCCCGACAGGATCCCAACAACAACATCCCTTATGCTCAGTGTTATAACCCAGAAAGACACGCTCAACTGACTAAGCAGTCAGCTTTGCACGTTCACGAGGAACAAAAAGAACATAACACACACACACACCCGAAGGAACGAAGACCAGAATAGTCTGATGTGCACCACAAAAGGCAATCTACTGGAATACCACCCTTAAGAGCGGAAGAAGACTGAAGATTAATGAGATAACAAGCAACAAAGACAGCCTCAGCCCAAAAGTGAAAAGAAACAGAGAAAGTGATCATAAGAGCACGAGCGGTTTTAAGAAGGCGATGATGTTTGCACTCAGCTACACCATTTTGAGCAAGAACTGGGAGAGAGTGCCTTGCTCAATGAGAAAACCGCGAAAGGGCCCCGGATAGATATTCCGCAACAGAATTAGCTTGAAAGACACGAATAGGAGTGCCAAACTGAGTACAAACCATGGTGGTAAAAATTTTATAGATAGATAAAACCTCACTACGATAAGACAAAATATATCAGTGTGACAAGAAAAAATCATCTATAAAAATGACATAATATTTTATGACCACCCTGTGAGACAAATGAGGCTAAACCCCAGACATCAAAATGAACAAGATCAAAAGGACAAGCTAATACAGACTTGCTAGAAGGATAAGGCACTAGAAGGATAAGGCAGTTACCAGCAATATTAAAAAAATATCACCACACACAGACCCTGACAGGCCCCAATGAACTAAGAACGATAGACGCGAATCACAGAGATGTCCCAAACGATGATGCCACTAAGCAAAAGATGGCATGGATGAGGCAGCGGAGATAGAGAGACCGACAAAAGCAAAGGAAGGAAGACGAAGCCAGTCAAGCTCCCAAAGATGTTACGAATCACAGCGTCGGGGCTAGTACCAACCAGAAGACCCGTGCAACGATCCTGAGTAGAGCAAGAATCAGTATTTAGAATCACACGACATGACAACCATGATCAATAAATTGGCCAACGGAGATAAGCTGCATAGTTAGCTTGGGAACATGAGAAATTGTGGGAAGAGTGCCCCGTCATGTGACAAGAAGAGGTACCATCTGCCACCGTCTGAACACTTAAAGGACTGGTCAATGGACCAATGAAAGTAAGAATTCGATGTCATATGAAAAGAAGCACCTGAGTCAAAAATCCATGGTGATGTACCCAGAGTAGATGTTTTCATAGTAGAAGACTGCAAAGCAGTACCAATAGACCATGTCTGTGTAGAGACAACCATGTGATACAGTAGCATCAAAATCTCAGCAAAGGTGTCCTGGTTGTGCTACAACGAAGTGTCTGAATCCACTGTAGTTGATGTAGTAGCAGTGGTTCCATTGGGCTAGCGACGACGAGCTAGCTCTTGCTTCTTCATATAACAGAACTGCTCCACATGACCGACCTTGTCACATTTATGCAATGAAGGCCAACCTTCGTTGTCCCTCTAGTAGACGATGAAACTGAAGGAGCAGCAAGTGTTGAAACCGACGAACGAAGAACAAGAATCGATGAAGAAGTCAGCAAGCCCACACCACTCAGACGAATCTCCTCAGTGCGAAGAGCAGCGAGGGTCTCTAATGAAAAAACGTGTGGGTGACGGGCAAGAAGTTGAGCACAAATCTGCTCAAACTTTGGTGATGAAGCCTGGTGAGGAAGTCGTAGAGGCGACGATACTCCTAGCGTTTCCGAGCGCAAGATGTGCGGTGGCAACAACGACAAGTCTCAGGGCCATTATTAGGCGCATCATCCACGGACTCCAGATCATCACGCAAGTCGAATTGATGCCAAACCAAAGCAAATTGGGTATAAGTCTCATCCACCGTAGAATCACCCCTATTGACGTGATCTCTTGTGATTGATAACTGCAAGCCACTGAGAATGACCAGTGTGCTCGCGGTCACAAAGGTGAGACCACATAAGGTGCAAAGTGGCAAGTGAAACCACATCTCCAGTAAGATGGACCTCCATGCTGGCAACCCGAATAGCAGAAGCATGAGCATCCTCGTCGCACCAAAACTTGAAGGCAGTAAGATGAGACTGATAGGACTCCTGGGCCTCCGCATGACCATCAGCAGCCTTTTGCTTGACAGCATCGGTATCATCAGGCTTCTCAACGGGCAACGTCGAGGGTTGAGGACGTGGCGAGCAAGAAAGCTCGCCTATGAAAAACTCCCAAGGACGCAAACCACGCAGATGAACGCGCAGATGAAGCGCACAATCTTGATAGTTAAGACCATCGAAAAGCATCGGGCACTTAGGAACACAAACCACCCCCGTGCTCGACGTCATTTTTTTTACTCATACCACACACCGACCCACGTTAACCTCACTCGACCCACACCGAACACACACCACACACACAAACACACCGACCCGAGTCACCCGACCCAAGAGATGAGACCGGCGGCGGCCGACGACGAGCTGCAACCGGCGACCAGCGGCGGTAGCTCCAGCGACAAACGAGGCAAGGCGGTGGCGGCAGTTCCGGTGGCAAGAGGTGGGTCCAGGCGGCGGCTGGCGACGGCAACAGCCGGCACCGAGGAGCGAGAAGCGGCAATGGATCCCGATGTCGACGAGAGGCGGCGGTGGATCCCGACGTTGATCCCAACGCGAGGAGCAACGATGGATCCCGAGCGGCCGATCCGGGCGATGGATCTAGTGGAACTACGAGAAGCCGCTGTCCCGTTTGGAGGTAGAACTAGCGACAAGAGAAGTCGTTGACAGGAAAGGATCGAATCTGAAGGGCAGAGTAGCCACGTGCAAGTGCAACATGTTTGAGAAGTAAATACCATGTTATATACAGAGACGAAACCCTAGTAAACAGATAGATGGGCCTAAGTCCATATATACAGGCCAAATATACATATCTAACAATTACCACATGGATAACGTAGATAAAGGACGCACCTAATCATCAGGATTATAAATTTGAATAAATATAAGTTAACTCACTGGTTTGAGAAGTCGACCCTTTCCTGCAATAGAACCTGCAGAAAACAACTTGTTAAAATTTGCAAAAGATGTGAAATTTAAGCCACTGGACGTAAAAAGTAGCATGTGAATCTTTAGATTGACCAATATCCTAGGAACGTGAACAAAAACTGAAGCAATTTGATAGATAGAATTACCCACTACTACAAGAGAGCTTCTTTATAGTGCTTGGACAATAGTAACCAGCCGGGCAGAAAACATCATCAGTACTAACGACATCTGCCCATCTATCAGCACCACCGCAAGTATGATTCGGCTTCCCAGGAGGTGGATGGTAGTTGTATCTGCACCAAGCATTTACTGTCAACAACATAATCCAAAGGCCTTCTATATAATGGGGAGGATAATATGAGTAGCAACTTACGGATCACAAATTCCAGTGGTTTTGTTTAAAATGGATTCTGGGCAGTAGGCTCCCAAAGGGCAAGCTGCATGTATAGTAGATATATAGTAGAGTAACAGCGCATCTATTGGGTATGGTTATATACTGTTCAGAATTAAATGTTCATAACAAAAAGGAAAGGAAAACAACATCTCCTGAATGAATAAGCATGGATGGTGGTAGTGGCTGTGACCTGTGAGGGCTAACTTACGTATCATACATGTGAGGCCATGAGGGCAAAAGAACCCAGCGCAGCAACCTCGGCAATCAAGCGTTCTAGAAGGGAAGTTGACTGCATCTTGCAAATTGATCTTTTGGTCCTTGCCAGCACTGCATGCCCAACCAGGTTCACATCCATCAATCCATGATGTGAGGTTGCAGTTCTTGTTTGGTCTAACGTAGTTCTTTCTACCACTGCTGTCGAGGAAGCTTTCAAAGTAGAACTTCATCTCGGCAGCTGTGCACACACGTTGTGGTAGGTCTCCTGTTGATGCGGCCATGCATGGAGAATTTAGGTATAAATGAAATCCGAATCGGATCTGACGGTATGCAGACGAATCAAGAAAATGGATATATGCGTGCTATGAACAGTTTACGATTGCCGAAAAATGGAAGGAGAAAGTAAGAAAGACTGTACGGGGAATGGAATGGGCAATTGGGCAGTGCATATATACCACCGGTGTCCTTCATGCAGCTGGTGAGGAAGACGGGATCGGAGGAGAAGTTGAAGGCGGTGCTCCACTCATCGTCCCTGCAGTTCAGAGGGATCAGAGGATGGATGGGAATGGGAATGGGATGGCTCAAGGAGAGGAGAGGACAAGAGCGCGCGTACGTACGTGTCCTTGATGCAGTATCGGAGCTCCTTGCCCATCTGTTGCGCAAATGCGGCGGTGAGGGATTTGAGGCGGTCGTTCATGACCCCGGCCACCACGGGGCTCCCGCTTCCAGCAGCGATGTCCCCCTTGGACTGCGCCGCCAGGGAACGCCGGGGGCTGGCGGCTGACGCGATGGAGAGGAGGAGGAGGAGCAGAAGCGCGCGCGCCGCCATGGAGACGGAGACGGAAGGGATGGTGGTGGTGGCGGTGGCGGTGGTGGTGGAGGAAGAGGAAAAGGCATGGCGGTGATGGTGTCGGCGTCGGCGTTGAAGGAGCGAGACATGCGGTGCGCATTGGTGGCGCGGAGGCATGCGCGGCGAAGGATATGGCGGAGGTACGGGTGGGAAAAAAAATACCGGCACACAAAAACTGAACCAAACTGAGCAAAAAAACGAATTTTTCGGTATTATGGATACTCGGTATTCCGTTCGGTTTTAATCTGCACAAAACCACAACGATTCAATTTGGTTTCGGTACAAGCGTCAGAAAACCGAAAAAATCGGACTACCACGCGTCCGCGTGTAACTCTATCCATCTCGCCTTCCGCCAGTCCATCAGGCCCATCCGCGAATCGCGATCCACCTCCGACCAAACCCTAAACTCAAGTCCCCTCCACTCCGCCGCCCGCCACCCCCGCGTCCCTCTCCTCCTCCACTCTGTCATGGCGCCGTCCACTCCCGCACCCCTCTCCTCCTCCACTCTGTCGCTGCGCGAGCCCCTCTCCTCCACTCCGCCTCCGTGCTCACCAAGGACGACCTCAACACCTTCGGCACCTCCAGCTTCGTGCTCATCAGCGTCAACGGCTTCGGCGCCTCCTCCGTCAACACCGTCTTTGCCCTAGATCAGTATCTCGAAGTTTCAACACATATGGCATCAACTAGAACATACCCAAATTCAAGTGCAATCAACAACAAAGATAGGACAGTTGTTTAACAACATCAACAAACATCAAAAGAGCCAAGTGCAAATGAGATAGAGCTAAGCTAAGTGACACTCCCTCTTTGGCATCAAGTACCAAAGAGGACACCGGTTGGAGAGACAATAGATCACTCGTCGTTCTTCTTCTTCTTGGTGAACCTATTCTTCGTGTAAGCTGTCATATTGCCCGCAACAAAATTCTTCTTTAGAGCTCGAGATGCAATGGTGCTAGCCGGAGGCGACTGAGCCGAAGATGCAATCACTGGGTCCACCTATGAAGAAGAATCAGCTGCCGAGGAACCGAACTCAGGCGAAGTCTCAAACCCGGAGTGAGCATAAGTTGAAGGTGGAAGTGCTGCAGGTGCCTCCTCCTGAGTAGGGTAAAGGGATGGATCCTCGACTGCCACATTGAACAACTGATCGATCAAGTATTGCATGGACTCGTAGGTGTCATCAAATCTTTGGTCATGCCTGTCGTGCCTGGCTGCCATGTTCTGCTCCATAGTATCACAGCAGCTCTCCATGCCACTCTGCCATGCCACGACTGACTTGTGCCACCCCACATATTGGGTGTGCCACTCCTGCCGCTTGAACCTGGCCATGCCCTCGTTGTGCCAATTTGTGAACTATTGGCTCTGAGCAATCTGACCAGCAGAGAGAGCATCCAAGCGCTGAAAATGATATGTGAAGCCAAGGCACTGAGGAGGTGGAGGTGGCACCTCAGGTGGTGGCGGTGCAAAGTAACCTGGCATCTTTGGAGCTGGTGGCGGAACAGTATAAACAAGCATCTGTGGAGCAAATTGTGGTGGCCTACCTGGAGAAAAGTGAGATGTCATGTCGTACTGGAACTGAGGTGGTGGCATGCTTCCCTGAGATGAAGACCCTGCCTCTGGGTGACCACTCTGAACATGCAAGCACTTCTTCTAGCGACGACGAGGTTAGCTTCTCCTTCCTCCTCCTCCTCCTCCTCCTCCCTTCTTCCTCCTACTCAACGCTTGTCGGGACGCTACTTGTTCGGACGGGATCCCGTTCCCAAGCATTTCTCTTTGATATTTCACCCGTGTCACTAAGATTTGACAGAAAAAATTCTTTAAAGCTAGACATACCTAAAATAAAAAATGGATAAATATTATGCATTTTTTCTCAGGAAAACGACAAACAAACTGCGAAATTTCATCAACAAATTTTGTGGGGAACCAAAAGTCCATAAGAAGATCCAAGTAGCGGCAACTAGCTGGTCTACACGTAGCATGTACACACGCCCAGCTATATACACATACAGCGCTGCGCTGCACGGGGGCCAACCGTGCATCGCTGTTGCGGGGAAGCGAGCGAGCAAAAGCGACGCGTCGGCGGCATTTTGGCCGTACGCGTACGGGCGGCGAGGGAGAAGAACGTTGTAGACGCATATATGGAGCCTAGGCCTAGCACGCTTCTTCCTGGCCTTTTTCATGAGCATCCATCAGACTGACTTTTTCGGCTACTACCTCGCCATCAGGCATCAGAGGAGAAACATAAGGCTGTCTCCAATAGGCTTCCCTAAATCACCCTCTATCCTAAAATAGGGGACAAATTTTTCCCTATGTGTTCCAACAACAACGTTCCCTGTTTCATTCCCTAAAATAGAGAATTTCTCTTCATTTCTCTTCATTCCCTTATAGGTTGTTTGATTGCCTTCTCAGTTGAACCAGTCTGTATGAGCCGAGCCAGGCTAGTTGGGGCCAGGCTGAGATGATGCAAATGGTTGTTGTTTGGTTAGGTGTATGAGATTGTACAGGCTGCGTAGAGATGTTGTTTGGTTGACTGCACTAAGGAGAGAATGGTATGGAGAAATTCAAAAGAGGGATGAAACATATTAAAAATAAATTATAGAAAATCAAAATAAAAAAAAATCAAATACAAAAATAAAAAATTTAAAGAAAGTCTCATAAACAAATAAATTCAAAAATAGAAAATTTAAACTTTTGAAATTTATATGGCAAGTGTGGTCTAGTTTTGTATCCATTTTTTAAGTCGGTTCGGAAATCGAAAATACTAATAAAAAGATATAGCGAAAAAATAAATCAAATGTGTTGCGCATGTGGTTGTGTTGCTGCATCCGCGGAGCCTGATTGTGGGGAACGCCCAATTTGGTCGTATCTGCAGATCCTAGCCCGGAGAAGGTAATTGCATCTGAACAGACTGGTTCAGATGGATGAGAAGACAACCAAACCACCCTAGTTTTGAATCTGTAGATGCAAAACTATTTGGATGCAGGCAACCAAACAGCTTATTATATGTAGAGATTCTATCTCCTTCCATTGTACAATTCTCCATATAGGAAACACTGTTGGAGATGGAAGAAATATATAGAGTGAGTTTTTTTAAAATTTTTTACACATGCCATTACAAAATTCGGTTTATTCAATTTTGCCACTACAAAACGCATATTTATATTGATTATTTTTTTTGTCAACAAACTATAAAGGATACAGTACTATTTCCGGATTTTCCGGGGTATTTCCAACATATGTAAGGCAAATATGAGATTGGTGCTGGAGAGTGAGACAGCCGCAGGTTCCCTCCCAAAGTCCCACCCCGCAGTCTCACCGCCGCAGCAGCAATCCCAGCGACCTCTCCTACTCCTACCTTGACATCGAGCTCATGCGGGGCGGCGGCGGCGGCGACAGCGGCACCGGTCAGACCTCCTCTCCTCTCTCTCGCTCCCCTCCTCCAACCTAGCGTTGCCCCCTCCTTCTCACTCTATGCGCCGAGGCCCGCCTTCCCCATCTTGGCCGGATCCGGCCGGCTGCAGCGACAGCGCAGAATACGTGGGCAGAGGAGCTAGATCCAACTAACGGAGGTTGGTAGCACGGGGGCGCTGTGGCACTGGCTGGGGGGGGGGGGGGGGGGGGGGCGATCCAGAAACTGGGAGGCGGAAATCGGGAAGCTTGAATGCTTGATTGGATGGTGAGGCTGAGTGGCGTACCGGTACCATTCATCACTCGCCACCACAAAGGCTAGAGATTTCCATTAGCTTGGTTTTCACATGTGGTGCCAAAAACTTTTCTTATTGCTATCGCAAAAATCGATTGGCAGCTCCACAACAAATAGATACAACGCTTTGATTTATCATAAACCCATGGTTTACTGCATCAAATCCATCTAGTCACTCTCCATTTATATAATGCAAACGATGCATAGCAGAATAGCAAATTATATACAAGTACAGAAATGGTTTCAAACTACAGAATTGTTCTCAACTACTTTTATTTTTCAAATCCACAAACCACCTGATAGGAACATCCAACTGAAAAAGGGTGAGAACATGTGAACCTCATGAGTCTTGAGGCCTTTGCATTGCCTAGGAGAAAGGGCAACCTTTTTCATTGAGTAAAGTTCAGTTTGTGGCCTACAATGATGGATTCGCTACTAAACATAAGTAGACACATAGCGGCATACGTTTTGCGGTCTAGATCCACGCCCCTGTCTACATGAATTGAGCACCTCAATAAGACCTTCAATAGGAAAAAAGAACAATACTCGATGCATCATCATACATTGACCATAGTATGGTCTAATGGTTCACAATTCCTTGACATAAATCGAGAGTTTATATAAGTGCTCTATGATTTTCCCATTTGTCACCATTTTTTGGCGTGTTTGTGCAGATATCAACTAGATTGATCAGCAGTCGTATTGAATACATTTAGCACCATTTAGCATCCAAAAGATGGTTCACATGTGTTGGAAATGAGGAACTCCATCATCCGAGAAATGGATGAAACACCAACTAGTTCTGGGCAATCTGAAGCTACTTCATGTGATCCTAGTTGGTGGCCACCAGACTTTTTGGAAAAGATAGAATCTGTTGCCTTATCAAGAAAACAACAAGGTTTGGGTGATAAAGAATCTCGATGCAATTCAAGGTCCTCATCCTGGAAGGCTTCTCAATCACTGTGGTCAACAGGAACTTATTCAGGGTTAATCCCCAATGGTTTTTATTCAATCATCCCGGTGAGACTTTTTTTCCTAATTATATGTCAAGCTTCCAAATGTCTTTGTTCAATGAGGAAGACAATTCCTATAGATTTGGAATCAAGGAAACTAAAATTAGTCATCATATTCCACAACAATTATTTTAACCTCTCACTCTGTTGTATAAGGCTTAAATTATTTATTGGAGGTTTTGCTTTGTTTCATTGCGTTTGGAACTTTGTTATTTTAATTTTGCGGTGTTTATGTTTTGATCACTCATACAGGATAAAAAGCTGAAGGAAATATATCCAACAGTGCCATCACTAGAGGACCTTCAAACTCTTGAAGCAGATGGGCTAAAGGCTGACATCATTGTCGTAGATGCCGAGAGGGATAAGAAGCTTTTCAGGTTGAAGCAGCTTAGTGGTGCACTTGTGAAGGGACTGAACTCAAGTCCAGCTTCAGTGATAAAGAAAATTGCAGGTTTGGTAAGTTTTTAGAAATTATAAACTGGATACTACTCTTTTTTTTCCCCATGTGTGAGTACTCATTAGGAGCTCAACTTAGTATTCATCAAGTGGCCAGTATTACTTTATTATCTTTGAGTACTTTTGATACCTACAGGAAGTGTAGTCAAACTAATTTGTGTTAAAAGTTTTGCACTGGAAAGTTTGAGGGACCGATATTTTAGTTAGTCCTTATATCAATTGCATCAAGGCCGTCCTTACTGAATTGATTGTTTGAGTTAGCGAGTATTAGTTTTTTGACTGATGCATGCTAATACTTACTAAATTATTCTCAAACAGGTTTTTGACTGCTTCAAGCGCCAAAATCTTGATGCAAGTCCAGCAAGAGCTTCATCTGAAGATGCTCATTTCTTTGGGAACAGAGGACCTCAACTTCTTGGGCAGATAAAGCATGGATCATGCCGACCCCGGGCTATCCTATTTAAAGTTCTTGCAGATGCTGTTGGCCTTGAGAGTAAACTTGTAGTGGTATGTTAAAACCCTTATCATTTTTTTGCAAACTTACCTTTTTGCACATCAAATACTATCATATGCTATTTATATTAGAAGCTGGGTTCATAATACATAAAATGATGTCTTTCATAGGGTCTACCCGATGACTGTGCAGTTGGATTTGTGGATTCCTACAAACATATGTCTGTGGTAGTTTCACTGAACTCTGTGGAGATGTTAGTTGATCTTATGCGATTTCCAGGGCAGTTGATACCATTTTCAGCCAAGGCTATCTTTATATCACATATATCTGCTGCTGGTGAGAGCGATTCAGCTGAAAATGACTCTTGTGATTCCCCCCTTGAGCCCAATAGTCCTATGTATGGATTATCTGATAAAGTTGAACCTGAAGGGTATGCTTATGAATTAAACTTCTGCTCTTCGTTATGTGATTCAGGCCCTGTCCATATTTGCCAGTATATTTTAATGAGAAGTCTATTCATTGGACAAAGTACTTTATGTAACCATGCTGGTCTGTACTAAAATTTAGTTGACATATTAAAGTGGTCCGCACATTTTATAGTTTTCATGGATTAACTCTTATCTTGAACCTTTGAAAAAACTATCAGGACCTTAGGCTTTTTGAACACATTTCAACTATACTGAAGGGCGATCACTTTCATATGTTGAATTATTTGCTAGGATAGGAGTGATTCTGAAACATAACCATCGAATGAAACTATAAGTCCAATATCAAGAAGTATCCAAGCATTCGTTTTGTAACTTCTGTTCAAACAAACTAGCATATAAGACAGCTATTGATATACGTCCCACACTAGTTTAGTGGGTTGGTTGGAATATTATTGATGGTAGGATGGCTGCATAACAGCATAAGTGAATGTTCACAGTGACATCAATAGGAACTGAAATACATTTGTGGCATTAATGGAAATATGTAGAGGTATCTACGAATATCAGGTGCAAGTTTATATAAGAGACAACATCAACTGAATATAGGAATTATTACACACAAGAAAATTGTCCGTGGATATTTTAATCAGCATAGTTGCTGTGGTAAAAAAGTAACACTAAGAAGAGATATGTTGTCGATAAATAGCAATCATAAACTGATCTCTGTAGATAAGCTTACATGCTCAGATATATGAGAAACCATATGTATTCATTCCTTTTCCTTCTCTTTTTGCAATCCTTTTGTTAATTTCTAGTTTAGATTTTGAAAAGGATGAAAACATTTGATTTATCTCAGTGCAGAATTGAAGCTTCATCAAATTTATCTGGATGCTCATTGCGTAATACGATGTTGAGATCAAGAACATTTTCAGAGGGGAAATTAAGGTATCACTTAAATGATTATGTTCACTGTTAGTTTATTGGTAAAGTTGTTTGTTTATCAGAATTGTGTGCAATGAGAGTTACACTGGTTCTATCAGAGTTTCACACAATGGTCTGATATTTATATTAATAGTTTTGAATGCTTTATTCATTGCATTTTCTAAGAAATTATTGCTTCTTTGAACCAGCACATCTTGTAGCGAGCCAAATATTGCTAATGCCTTTTGGAGGCGAAGCCAGAGGAGAGGAGTCACTGAAGAACCGTGTGGTGCTAGTTCAAGGTGGAAGTGCAGAACAACTCTAGCCATTATATTCTTTAGTCAAATTATATTAATATCTTGTATTGTGTTCCATATTTCACTCCTATAATCACTGACTCAGTGTTCCAACTTTCCGGTGCTATGTATTGTTTATTGGTTTGGAAAATTCCCGTTAGAGGAGCAAAATGTTATACTTTTGGTTGATTTGCAAATATTCTTATATGCTTTTGTGGAAATCATCACTATTAGTACTACCAAAACCTAGTACTAGTACAAGCATCGCTGTTTTCATGATTATTATGTTTTGGACACATCATCATGTATTACTAAATGTCTGCCTAGTAGCAAGTAGTTATATCATGAGTCAACTATGAGCATTTGTCTTTTGATCATTGTGACGTCCATTTTCATGAGGTAGCGATGTTCTCACAGGATATGTTTTTCCTTTTCTTCATATTATATAGTCCGGAGCATCCGTTAATGAGGGCAAGGGGAAGATCTATACTTGGTGGTGAGAGACAATCATTCCAGGAATATGCAGAAGGTGGAGTTACATCAAGGTTTGGCATCTGTATTTTTTTAGGTGTGGTTTTACATTTCCGAAATTGTACCAATATTCTCAGTGGTGATGGATTCAGCAACTGTTACAATTAGTCAATTTGTCAGCCTAATGTCATAGGTTCCAGTTGTTGGTCTCTTTGATCCTTTGAGGTTTTCCTTTTGCTCAATAGCTAGTGGCAACCATACGGTTTAATATTTGTTGAAATCTACTTAGTTTTGATTGCTTTTCAGAATTAAACTAAGTTTCAGAGAGTTCTTATTTTGAAAAAAAATGTAATTCTAATTTACATGGCGACACCCATATGTCATAGCTGCGGACTCTGACTCTTTCATTGGTGTCAGAAAATGACCACAAATGTTAGTTTTTTTATGACAATTGAGTTATGAGGTGTCTATTAAGTTTACATTATCTTGCCTTGCTAAGGGTCAACATCTATTCATCTATTATCTATTATCAATATCAAATTTGTTTATTTGTGAAACTTCTTTCACAAAGAAAAAAATATGTGAAAAATACTTTGGTCAGCATATCCATTTTTGAACAAGCCATTACACCCTTGCAGGTCAGATAGTACGGGGGGCACTTCAACTTCTAACACTAGAAGAATAAGACGAAGAAGCAGTAGCATCACACCTGAGATTGGTGATGACATTGTGAGGTAATTCTAGGTTTCAATTATATGATCGTATTGAAGCTGGGATATAATTATATGATTGTATCAGAAGTTCTATAGGGGTACTTATTGCTTCCACCCAAAGTGTATCAAGATTCAAAAGTCACTGACTCACTGCACATTGTGCTCATGATTTACTGTGTTTAGAACTTAGACTCTAGATATCTAATTGAGCATATGTCTGTATTCTGCTAGATATCTTCATTAAACATTATGTTTGAATCTAAATCTATGACAGGGCTGTTCGGGCTATGAATGAAACACTAAAGCAAAATCGCCTCCAAAGGGATCATGTTGATGAAGGTTCATGCTCATTTATTAGGGAGGACCAAAAAAAAAGCAATGCAAATGAGTGTCCAAATAATGTACATGCCTCCAAGTTCCATATTTTCATATCTCTATGCTAGCTCTTTGTCTCTTGTGCATTTTTTAATATCATCAGCTTGAGTTCATAACTTCAGTTTCATTCTTAAATCTTAGGATGATACATCTGGGAGAATTGTTGCTACCAACAATGGCTCAAGAAACCGAACTGGTTCTACTCAGAAGGCTATGTCATTACCTTCTTCTCCTCATGAATATAGGGGTCAAATTTCTGAAACAAGCGATGCTTGTGATTTCATAAGCAAAGAAAAGATGGTTTTGGAGTGGGATAAGGTTTTGCAGAGCTCCCCGTTTCTTAATAAACCTTTATTGCCTTTTGAAGAGTGGGGCATAGATTTCTCTGAGCTAACTATCGGTACACGAGTTGGAATAGGCAAGTAATTTTGAACTTTGTCAGACAGATTTATGATTGTAGACGTTGTTTAATCTTATGGTAGACTTGTAGCATATATGTTTATTGAAAGCACCACTTGGATTGCTTCTGGTCTTACTATGCTATGATGTGTGTTTGCTGCTTTTACCAAGCTGTCTTGTATTTCCTATGTGCTTTCAAAATGAACAAAAAAGTGTAACTTTTATGGCTGTACCTTGGAATCTATCTAATTATCTACTCAACTGTTACCAAATGCCTATGAAAATCAAATTAATTGAATTTAGTCTCCCCTAAAACCTAAGCTATGCCTCGATGCTGTTATCTGTATTTATATCAGGTATATGCTAGCAGCATTGGGGTAAGCATGGAGGCTTTCATTCACCATTCGAATAGTTACCCTATTTCAATCTTCTGTTTTCATTTCTGAAATGAATTAGGTTGAAATTGTCTGCTTTCCTTTATCGTCCTTTGCCATTCTTTTTCCTAATAAAAGCGCACAGAGCTAACCCATGTCTCAAATACTTCATCAGGATTCTTCGGAGAGGTTTTCCGTGGTATATGGAATGGCTCTGATGTTGCCATCAAAGTATTTTTAGAGCAGGATCTGACAACTGAAAACATGGAAGATTTTTGCAATGAGATATTCATCCTTAGGTATGTGAACTACCTGTGATAATACTGTTAATAGTCTTCTACTTTCCTTATCCGCATGGTAACTCTAATAATTGTATCATTTCCTTCCAGCCGGCTGCGTCATCCAAATGGTAAGAAATCCTTTTGACTACTGCAAACTAGTCTCTCAAGCTTCAATGTCAACAGCCCCACACTAGACATCAACTGTCATAACCAAATTTGTATTATGCTCTGTAGTTATATTGTTTCTTGGGGCATGCATGGTACCGCCACACTTGTCAATGGTTACTGAATATATGGAAATGGGATCACTGTACTATCTCATCCATATGAGTGGTCAGAAAAAGAAGCTCAGCTGGCGTAGGAGGCTGAAAATTATTCGTGATATATGCAGGTTAGGTCTTTTTTTGGTATAGAATAAAGGAAAAAGTACCTATTTGGTCCCTGAACTATCGTCCCGGCCTCGATTTGGCCCCTGAACTCTAAAACTGGACTTAACTGGTCCTCAAACTCTTAAAAATGGACAGGACCAGTCCTTTGACGGGATTGCAGGTGGTTTTAGATGACATGGAGTGGTTTTTTCTTATTGTGGCACAGTGGCAGTGACTTCATGTCCACATAGACGGTGGATGTGGCCACATCCACCTTTTCTTTCCCTCATCTATCTTTCTCTTTTGCTCATCTCGTATGTCATTTCTTTCCCACCAAAAAATCCTCGGTTGTACATGAATATAGTATACTTGGAAACTTTTTTCCAACGAAAAATTCATTTCTTTCCCACCAAATGTCATTTCTTACCGATAAAATATTTTCTTTCCCACCAAATGTCATTTCTTAGCAAAAAATTAGGTCGATTCTTTCAAAAATATTCTTTCTTGATTGCTTATAAACCCGAACGTTGAACGAAATTTACCCCTAAAAAATTGTGTTTGGTTTTTGCCACCCTGACTCATTGTTAGTAACTCAGATGGTCCCACATAGCATACACAAGGGTCGCAAATACCAAAAACACGAATTTTAAAGAGTGGCAAATAGTGAAAACTCCCGAAATCGAGGGGTAGCGATAGAGGGGAGAGAGAAGCAGGGCAGCAGGAGAGAGAAGCAGGAGCCATCACATCCTGCTTCTTCCCCCTCCATGTTGGTCACCATGTCCTCCTTCCGCCTCCACGTCGGCTGCCACCGCATCTGCTTCCTCCATCCACCTCTGCACCGTCCGCTGCCACCACCGCATCCCCCTTCTACCCACACCGCACCGGCCGCGCACATCTTGTGAGGGAGAGCACATAGAGATTTGGGAGGGAGAGACTAGAGAGTAGACAAATGAGGGATAAAGAGAGCAGAGGTATGAGATGAAGGAAACCAGCGGCAGCGAACAGAGATGGGGGGGGGGGGGGGGGGGGGGGCAAACCAACGTCATCATCCATGTGGCGCCCAGCTCAGCATCAACATAAGCAAAAACAGCCGCATATGCTGCCACATCCACGAAACCTCTTGAAATATGGTCAAAGGACTAGTCATGTCTGGCATTTGTCGTTCAAGGGCTAGTTGTTTTGGAATTAGAGACCAAATCGAGGTTGAGGCAGTAGTTTAGGGACCAAATAGTTACTTTTTCCTTAGAATAAATGTTACCCTTATACATATATTTACAGTCACTGCTGAATATATTCCAGATGTTTTAATAAAACTACTCCATTTGAAATACTACACTTGTCATTATTCTCTCATTTTTTTATTTTTTTATTTTGTTAAAGGGGCTTGATGTGCATACACCGCATGAAGATTGTTCACAGGGACATGAAAAGTGCAAACTGCCTGGTGAATAAGCATTGGACTGTCAAGATATGCGACTTCGGCCTTTCTCGGGTGATGACTGATAGTCCTATGACTGATAACTCTTCTGCTGGCACCCCAGAATGGATGGCCCCTGAGCTTATAAGGAACGAGCCCTTCACAGAGAAATGTGATATTTTCAGCCTTGGTGTGATAATGTGGGAGCTGTGCACATTGAGTCGCCCATGGGATGGGATCTCCCCTGTTCAAGTAAGCATTCGTTCATTTTTTTATAAAAAAAATCATATAACACATGAATGAACATTCAGAAAGTTTATCAGATAAAGGATAAATGAAATATGCAAAAAGTGTCTAGGAGCATATGATGCATATATTGACATTTACCTGAGTTTATCTTGTACGTTGCATTATAAATTCCCATTTCATGATGATTCCACGCAAAGCAAGTGGGCAAAGCAGTTCCTTTGATGTGAAATTGTGACTGATATTGACGAATTGGGCCATTGAAGGTGGTATACACAGTTGCTAATGGAGGGTCACGGCTTGAGATTCCTGATGGACCTCTTGGCAAGCTCATTGCAGGTAATGGTGCTTTAGAGACGTGTATAAGAGGCAACGTTCCTTTATTCCGTAGCTCGTGAGTATAATTTAAGCTTGACAGAAAGAATTGTTTTTTGTTTGACGCAGATTGCTGGGCAGAGCCCCAAGATCGACCGAGCTGCCAGGAGATCCTCACACGCTTGCTCGACTGCGAATACGCTGCCAGCTGAGCTAGCTAGCTCGCCTCGAGACTCAAGAGGTGGAAACGTTTCCTTGTAGTGTAAAACCTGTAAAGTTTTGGCCTGCTGATTCTGCAGGCCGGTGGTTACCCTTTTATTCAAAAATGTAAAGAAAATGTTTCTCCGCCTATACAAGAACATGCGAGGCAAAAAAGAAAGAAAGAATTTCCTACACTACCTTGCATATGCATTGCAGGACGTTCTCGGCTTGTGTCGTTGTGTGGCAAACCTGTTAAACTCACGACGTGGCTCTTAGACATCTCTAACCATTTTTTTTATTTTTTTCATTCCCTTTCCCATGTTCTTTTTCTTTATTTTCTACCATCTCCAACATCCCTTCGAATAAATTTGTAAAAAAAAAGGAGAGAATTTCCTTCTAAGGAAATGCACGAAGAAATTTCTTACGAAGAGATTATGTTTTAGGATTGAGGGGCCATAATTTCTTTTTGGAGAAAAATGATCCATGAAAAGATACCGTTGAAGATGGTCTTTAATCCCTCGTTGATGGTTTGATGTAAGCCAGTAGGATTTTGCTCATCCCAACAACGACATTATGCACTAAACCTCGCCTAAACTTTTTCTTCTTACTTGACTTGCCTCTTCTGACCCACACTTCACCCCTAAACTTCCTTTTCTTACCTGACTTGACGCTGCCATCCCTCTAGAAACCTAGATAGGCCATTGTATGCCGATTATTTGTTATTCCTCCCTGATGAAGCTGTGGCCCTGCTCGTTTACAATGGAGGTCGGCCTTTTCTTGCCTCTTCAGTTTGTTTGCTTTTCACAAGATGGACAAGATTTGCTCACTCCATCAGTGCAGCTATGCATGTTCCTATTGACATTGAATCGCACGGCATTCCAGACCATGCTTGGGATCTCTTGACGGCAGAGCAATTACATAATGGGTTTTATTGGATTAGTGATGTCCATCAGTGCACTGCAGATAGGCTTGATCTCTCTGTTTTTCGAATCTCAATGTGGTGCTCCCAGCCGGAAATTATCCCCAGTTCTATGGAGCTTGTCATCGTTGGGCCTACAGTGGCAATTGAAGAATTTCCACTGGTGAAGCGCACCTTGGCTTACCCCATTGACATCTCCGTGTTTCCTGTTTCGTTTGCCGTCGATGGATGGAGGGTCTCCTCCGCCTCCGATAGAGGATGGCCAAGGTCGGCGGAGGAGGTGATGTCGTTATTTCGAGGGCCCACGTCTGGGGCCATGCCCTCCAGGCCCTGCCATGCGGAGGGCCATCCTGGATCCAGTTTGGGGCTTTGTGCACACTGTGTCGACATCGAAAGGGACATTGCCTGCATCGTCTTCTGTCTACTGCTGTTGCCCCAAGGCTTTCCTTTGTTGAACGCCGTAATGGTGAGGTAACATCACGTGCTTGGCCAGCCAACATCAAGGTATTCTCCAGGCGCCGGAGGTAGGATTGCAAGAATTTCATAAGTAAGCTCTCCAAGAAAACCTTCCAGGCTGGTCCCGGCTCCCCACGCTCCCAAGAGAAGAAAGAAGATTGTCCCTCCATGCACCACTCCACGTCGCAGCCGGCGGCTCGCTGGGGGTGGGGTGAAAATTTGGGCTGCACTGCTTTGTTTGGTTGGACTCCCCCGAATGGTTGAGCAGAACTTGAATCCTTAATGGTTTTCTATCAAAGCATACTGGACTGCAAAAAAAGAATTAACCATAAAATCAATAGGCTATTGCTCATCCTGGTTGCATCAATGTGAGGGATTACCACAGTTGTGGCAAAGCCCTATCATGAGGGACAAATGACAAATACCTTAAAATGAATATCATGCATATGTGCAAGATTAAGGCACGGATTAGCAAGCTATCCATATCATGCAAAATGTTGTAGAAGGTTGGGAACAAACGGCCAAAGCAATAGAATAGCAAAGGGTGAGGAGGTGAGCGATTACTAGGTGCAGCCATGAAGCGCGGGAACAGGAGGATGCATCGCAGCAGGGGGGCGGTGGCGGCGGTCGGCAACGCACAAAGGCGAAGGCACGGGAGCGAGAAGTGAGGACGGTGGAGTGGGAGACTGGAAGAGAGTCCACGATGGGTAGAGGTGTAGGCGATGGCCGACGGCAGCGGTGCGACGAGGAGGGCTCCACTGCTGCAGCCTGTAGGATGTGGATGGACGGTAGACCTCAAAATGGAAGAAAATGGCATCGAACGGCGGGAACCACAAATATAGATAAGGATGGTTGCGAGAAGGAGAGGTATCATACATGTCGACTCGAGACTGAATACTGATGTTCAAGGCAGCTGCCAGCTAGCAAATACTAGTAATAGCAAATAGGTCCATCCCAAGGGGCAAGGACTCCCCACCCCAACCTCTCCGACGACTCGACTCGCAGCGCCGCCGCCGCCAGGATGCCTCGTCCTCGCTCCGGCTCCCGCTCCCGCTCCCGCGGTGGCGGCTGCCTCCGCTTCTTCTTGGCCTTCCTGCTCAAGTTCCTCGCCTTCCTCCAGGCCTTCGCCGCCATCTCCGCCGTCGTCTACGCCGCATGGATGCTCTCCCGCTGGGCGCGCCACCACCCCATCCACCTCCACCGCCTCCTCCCTGACCTCTGGTATGCATGCATACATACATACGCTCTCTTCCTCCTCCCGCCATCTAACACTCCCTCCCCCATGGATACAGGTTTGCTTGCGCCCTCATGGCCGCCGCCCTCTTCTACTGCCTACTTCTCCTCGCTGGATATGTTGCTGCCGAGATCAACAGCGGATGCTGCCTATGCTGTGTATCCTCTTCCTCCTCCTCCCTACCCCTACTAGAGTACTAGAGCAGGTGCCGCGCATGCAAATCATTACCTTCCTAACTCCGCCCAATCTCATTCCCCAGTACACCGTCCTGGCATTCACCATGATACTACTCCAAGCTGCTTTCGCCGCTGATGTCGTCTTCAACCAACACTGGATCCAGGTCCACCTCTTCCTGATGACCACCATGATAATTCCCCACATCGATTGATTTTAGGGTCTTCACTTCGCAGGATCTGCCATATGACCGCACTGGAGAACTACACAACCTTCTTTCCTTCATTCAAAATAACCCTGACCTCTGCAAATGGGCCGCGCTTGCTATCGTTGCCGTGCAGGTGAGGCAAACTATTCCCTTAAACCTGCACTTGCAATACCATTGCTACCCACAAACGACATGTCAATACCCGCTCAGTGACTTTGTAAGTATGGCGCTCCTTCATTTCCATGTACAGGCACTATCTCTTCTTTTGGCAATGATGTTACGAGCCATGGCTTCAACCCAGAGTGCCGACTATGACAGCGATGAAGATTTTGTCGTCATACGGAGGCCACTTCTTATTTCCCAAGGTGCTCCAGCTTATCTTCCTACCACGGTTGATGGTAGAGGTTTCCATCCAGACCTATGGAGCTCAAGAATGAGGCAGAAGGTGAGAACTAATTTTATTTGTACTATGTTAAACCTAAATGCGCTGTTGCTAAAAAATGGTACCTTCATGTAAGTAAAAGATTAGCACAATTGGACCAAATTTATCCTGCACGGTAGGCGCTAGGCCGCAAAACTGAACACAAGCAATTTGAAGCACGAAACAAAGGAGTTGCTCAGTAATCAACCAAGACAAAGCAAGATCCAACTGTGCTGAGAAATGAATATTAAATAATCAATCATCTAGCAGCATCCTTAGCCTTAAACAAACATTCATTCAATTACTTGGCCCTTACTGCCTCCGTCTGGACTCTTGAGCCACTAGCAACTAGAAGAGTAACGGACAAACAACTAGCATAGGACAACAGAGTCAAACAACCAGCAGAGAGCAGAGCCCAGCAAATAAATGTATAACAACATGGAGCGGTGGTGATGGAACAACAGAAGCAGGCGGTCACGGCTGTGCAGCAGATGGCTGTGGCGGCAAACATGGAACGCGATGGAGGTGGAGAGGGGTACCCGAGTGGCCGATTGATGGGAAGGAGACAGCAATGCCGACAGCAAGGTGGAGAAGATGATGCTCATCTTGCTTTCCTTCGTGGCGCGACGGTGACAGGATTTTGGTTGCACTGGTGGCGAATTGATGGCTGTTGAGCGTACCATTTCTATTTATCCTCCCCCCTTAGCTTGCTCAGATCCACCCAGCCTTGCTCCGCCCGGCACAGCATAGGTGCTACCCAGCGCTGCCTCACCCAGCCTACCTGGCTGGCCCGCCTAGGGTGCTGACTATGTTCATTGTGGTGCGTTGGCTGCTCCTATCGCCTACCTGACACAAAGGCAGCCCTAGGTGGTGCCTAGGGGAACATTGAATCTGACAGAGAGAACCTGGTGAAACTCAAATATATGCATCATGATACCGCCGCATGGTTCATTCTAGCAAACTGAACAATACTTGTAACCATTAAGCATATGTTTAGTTCTTCAGGCTGTGCTGTTTGATATCTTCTAGCTATGGAGCTTATGCCCAATCATAAACTCCATAGTTGATTTAAATGTCTTTTTAGTATTTTTTAATAAGATATCTGATGAGGAATTTAAAAATTATTGCTATATTCTGTCAGTACTTGCTCCAGAGCCAAAAGGGTGCCATATTTCATGCATCTTCCTTCTGTGACTTCCTTTCATCCACCTCTGTTTGTGAAAGCTTTTTGCTATCATCATTGTCTACTACTATACTTGTCTAGCCATGGGTAGCACAGGATTTAGAGTATTCCTTATTGGAGAACTGAAGTCACTTAATTAGTAATTTCTAGATTCACCTGTGCTGTATGTTAGCTTTATGGCCCCAATTAACGAGGAAGTTTTGAGGATGATGATGTAACTGTTACAGCACAAATATTTGCAGCCTGAATTTTCAAGTTATATCCATGTGCTGTTGAGCTGTAAAAAGAAGCAAATTATGTGGAAACCATGTCATTTTTGCTGGAGCAAGTTTACTGGTGAATTTTTTTTATGAGCAGTCCTGTCGTCTTGCTACATTTTTTTCATCATTCTTTCAGATTATAACTGCATGTTGAATTTTGGACCATCAATCTGCTATTGCTAATAATGTATATGAAGACCTTAGAATGCCCTAAAAATAATTTATTGTAGGTTACAACACAAAAGGTTATGCTACCGCTTTTCTTTTTAATACAGACTGCACACTGCAGCATTAGTCTGACATAGTAGCTCACTTGACATTCAAATAGTCTTGTGTTTCTCTCGGATTGTATCAAATAAAAAAACACTTATTTTGTATTGGTTCTTATTGATTGACAAATAATTCACATTTTCTTCCCCCTCCAGTATGGATTGAACTCAAGTGACTACACCTACAACACATCAGATCCAAATGCACCATCTCTTCAGTGAGCACCGAACTGCAGTTGCATGGTGTACAACTATATTTGCATGGACAATCTTTTTTCTGTTTTGTGTTCTCTTTTTCTTAGGAATGTTTTGTGCTCTCTTGATTGTACATAGTTGCATCTTTCATTGCACTATACTGTAACCTGTTGATATCTGTATATTTGTGTTCATTGGGACCTGTGCACCTACACAATTGCGCACAAAATTCATTATTTATTTGTGCGTGAAGTATGACCCATGTATTTCTGTTATGGCCGAGATTATTTGTTCAGCTCGGGATTCCTTCGCGTGTATATGAGGTTATGGATAGTTATTACTCGGGAGTGGATTTCCTTCGATTATGCAGTCATGGGTTTGTAATGCAAAACTTGATGAATTGGAAATCTAGATGATTCGTAAAATTGGGACCAATTATTCAAGCATTTTTTTTAAAGTAAGCTGATGGTGATATTTTGAGCTGATTGTTGTTGAATTTGACCACTGTCTGGTTATCATGTAAAGATTGAAATAGTTTCATATTAATCAAATTATAGTTCTCATACCTGGGAGCCGGGACAGATTATGATATAGTAAAGTTGATAAAAGGTTCGAAAAAGGATACAGGATTAAAGATGGTCTGAGCTTCTGTCAGGACCCAGGACCCGGTTACAGCTCCCCATCTTGCCGATTCTTTAGCAGCCACGCTCGTGGCAGTGCGTGTGTGTGACCATGCTGTTGCTGGCACAGGGGCATGAGAGAGGCTTTTTCTACGTGGCAGATGATGCAGATGCCATTATGGATCTGTGTGAGGCATGACAGGGTGTAAGTATATGTGTGTTGCTACTTCCAAATCTTTGATTCAATCCTAGATTCACTATTCATAGAAATGAACAGTGAATTTGGATCTATACCAGAGATTTGAGAGGCGGTGCTGCTTTGTCTAATTTTTAAAACAAAATAGGTTTTCTGTAGATGCAAATATTTTTATTAATGAGAATTGAGAAACATATTAAAATTCATCAAATTCATAAAAAAAAAGAAAGTCGTATATATGAATTCAACAATTTGCTTTCAATAACCCTTAAGATTTTGTGATGTGTTTTGATGGCAACGGAACTATTGAGAGGCAAGAAAAATTCATCAAATCAACAAAAATAGGAGGGGCATTTAATATCTATTTTTAATAGAAAATCATAAATTTATAAAATATTTTTTTATAAATTCATACATTGCTTAAATGAAAAACTTGTCTATATGAAAAAGATGCGTCTCGAAATTATCTACAACTTTCGTGTTCAACCTAAATTCATCCGAGCAACATAAAACCTCGAAAATGGCGATTTACCGAAGACATAAGCCGAAGGGCGCAGCTAGCAGCAGGGGCATTTGTGTCTTTTCGAGTGGTAAAACGAGCTGGAATTGAAGAAATGGCATGGAAATTGGCGGCGCGCCGATGGGGGTGGCATTTTTGCGAAGCCCACGAGCGGGATGGCATTTTTACGAAGCCCAACGACGACTGTGACTTCTCACCAATTTTCTCTAGTAGAACGGAGGACGCACGAGGTGGCGATTTTTTACGGCGATTACGAATTTCGTATTTGACGAACCATTACCAATTCAGGCTTTTATTAGTAGAGATATGGATCTATTTAAAATTAGGGGCCCTTTGCGGTCGCACAGCCCGCACAGGCCCAAAAACGCCTCTGTTAATGTAAAACCTATGTTTTGTAATTGTCAAACCTCGGATTTTATTCTATGAAACTTGGGTTTTCGCTTTAAGTTTGCTCATGTTAAGCTTCAGATTGTACACATAAAACTTCATTTTACAGGGAGGTCAAACTTTGGTCTTAGCAAAACAAACTTTGATTTTTATGCCGGCAAACTTGGTCTTTAGTAGTATTTTGTTAAGTTTTTGGAAAGTACATTATTTGGTTTTCGATAGTTATCTTTTCGTATCATGTTCTGATGCTGACGTTAGCTGCGCATACCCTAGCTGCATGCAAGCGCAGCACTCCTCGCACCCTGCCGCCAACCTGTTTTGCATTCGAGCGCAGTGCCCACGCATTGAGTTGCGGTCAGGGAGTGTCCGATGGGAGCCGAGGCACTTGCCTGAAGTAAAAGACCAAGTATAGCATAAAAAAATATAAAGTTTTCACCCCACAAAGACCCCAGTTTCATCGGGCGAAAATAAAAAAAGTTTACCATCTTCAATCCAAAGTTTTAGCATGCAAAAAAACTTATAGAGTTTCAGCTAAAAAATTTTAGGTTTAGTGGACGAAAACCAAGGTTTTAGCTGTAGCACGGTACTAGCAGCACCAAGACAAGAGGGAAATCGCGGCATATATACATACTAGCAAGCGAACGCGCCCGTGGCGCGTTGATGATAGTATGTTTAGCACTGCTTATTCTCTTGAGTTTAAAAAAAAAGATATGATTGAAGTTGATAATTTGAATTTTAAATTTTTTGGTATTTATAACCCGGTAGAGATTTATATTGATTATATGCAGTTGGGGTTATGTATGTTTAATTTATTCAATCTTTAAGATGTTTGAGAATAAAACGTCGACTTTTTGGTAAGGCTATATTATCGGACTATACATATGATGGTTTTGTTGATAGAAATGATATCGTGTTATAATATAAAAGCTCATGTTTTTATATTTTAATATGATAATTTAGCAGTATATTTATAAGATATATTTTGTATTATATAGCGGTACCAACGCGCCTTCGCGCGTTAGCTAACCCGTTTATACGTTAGTCAAGATAATATATATGATGCGCACATGACAGGACAGTGTACAATACAATTTTTTAAAAGTGCTTAATATACGTAGCTATGTTTTGATCGACATAGTATTGACCTCATTAGGCACAATATTACAGTTTATTTAGTGTGACACAAGAATATATAGAGGGAAAAGAACTGAAGCGATCAGGATCATATCAATCAACTACTATTGTTGGAGATGCTGCTAATTTCGAGAACCATTTTTCTCCAGTAGACTGAAACAACTTCCTCTTTATAAACTGAAACAGCTAATAGCATATCTCTGAGAAACTATATGAGGCAGTGAATTAATGAACAGAATCATGACCTACTAACCTGGTATAAACTTTTATGTGATATGGGTATTAGTCAACTGTAGCTCTGCAAAGTTCAATGCTGTTGGTTCCAACTCATGTGACCCTGATAAACAAAAAAATCATGACAGGCAATTTCTTATATATAGAAAGCAAAATCGGGTTTTTTTTGCCCAGCAGAGGAACATAAGGACACAGGAGAAGAGATTTGCTCAGCAGAGGAACATAAGGACACAGGAGAAGAGATTAAGATCCGAAAATATTAATATACAGGACATAAGATTAACACCCTTTTCTTCTTCTTGTCTCCAACAGAGCATAATGCACCATAGAAGCAAGGTAGATTTGTATATTGAATAAGAAGACCTGTGACAATTACATTGCAGGCATCAGGCATGATCATTTTTTGTAAACAATAATAGTGATTGCATAATATAGATGGGCAGAATATTAGTAGAATGTAAAAAACAGGCAGTCTGCCATAAAACATGTCGTATTTGGAGGTAAAGATCGAAAACATCAATATACAGAACATGACTGGACCAATACCATTATGTGTTTTTTTAGCAGAGTATAGTGCATCACAGAAGAAAGAGAGGCCTGTACATGGAGTAAGAGAATCTGTGCTGATAGCATTACAGGTATGAGGCATGATCATGTCTCATAAATGAAAATTGTGACTGTATAGGACAGATGGGCAAAATCTCAATAAGTCTGTGCAAAGTAGATAGTGCATCATCATGAAGCATGCCATATTTGGAGGTTAAATCAGAGATAGGTGGAATTAGAGCAGCCATGCTAGTAATATGAGATAACAATGCATGACCACGTATCATAAAAGGCAACAATAATTGTTTAAATAGTGTGCAAAGAATTAATAGGACCTCATCAAAGAAAGCAATCTGTCATGAAACATGCCATACCTGAAGATTAGATTAGACAAAAGGCAAGACCTCTTCATAAACTATATTGGTTGTAATATTAAAAGCTTGACCACTTTCATTTTCAATGAGGATTGCAAAGCAAGCATAAACAAAAAATCCTAGACCAAACCATGGGAATTTTTTTTTCTAATTTCAAAGCAAGCACAAACAGAAGGTCTTAGACCAAACCATGGGGAAAAAATTGTTTATTTGCACAGCAGGAATAGGCCACCTAAGAATGCAACTTTAATGTTAATGGTAAAAATCGTGTTGTGTTGTCGGTTACAATGTTCGCCTAAACGCATCTAGACGTCCGTCTAGACACGTCTAGACGCTAGTCGGAGGCCTCAAGTCTAGCGTCTAGATGGTATGGATGCACGATTAGACCGTCTAGACGACCGTCTAGACGATGAGACTCAAGATTAAACGCTAGTCGTGGAGGTGGCCGTCTAGCCACGTCTAGCGTTTAGGCGAACACTGGTCGGTTAGAAATCTGAAGAACAGTAATAAATTCCCGAATCCTCATTTTTTTTTCTTGGGACCGACTCAAATCTGTTTCAGTTCTGAATGGGACTGACTCAGGACAAACAATAATCTATGTAGCGATGAAGATGATTAGCTGGAATTTAGAGCATGGTTGCAGTTTTGCTGAAAGGAAGAAAGCTTACACCAAACCTCTTCATTGGTTCTTTTTTTTCGGCCCTGCATTGGATGCCAACCTTTTATAAACCAAAACCATGGAAACTGAATAAATATAAATAGATAAAAATACCACGGGGGAAGAAGGCTTTATTTAGATTTAACTCACAATTCCATGGAAGTGCATTGCCAATGACAGATAACTTCCAGCTAGTATATATGAAAGTAGAGAAAATCTACTCTTGGCAACATCAAACAATAAAGAGAGAACACCAATCTTCACATATCTTACGAAAACTCCATAAAGCAGCAACAAAGATAAAAAATGATATTACATATGTGCAACCCAGGCCTAATATATGTAAAAAAGACCACATTTTTGCAGCTAAGTTCAACCTTTTCAGCGCCAAATTTTCGTACATATTATGAAAGCTACTACATTTTTTCCTTCATTTTTCATTAATAGATAACCTGGTGACCCATGATGTTAGCAAACGAACATAAACTAGTCAATATATACCAAGCCCTGTGTGAAGCAAAGATAGAATTATATTTATGATCTGTGGATTTTTGTACCTTCCGACCGTTATGCTTGCAAATATGAAAAGGGGAAGAATTGAAATAGACACGCATGCCAATACCTCAAATCTTTGAGGAAGCAGAACAGAGCAAGGGTGCAGATGCATTGAGGATAACATTAGGAGGTAATTTCCGCAAAGAGAAGCAACACGCAAGAAAAGCTATAGTAAGTTTGATGGCTGTGCATATCTGAGACCAAAGAAGGTATTGAACACCACCCTAAAAATTAATCTTTCATCTTCCAGATTGAACGAGTGAGGTGGCCCGTGCGTTTGCGCGGCTAGATTTGTTTTGGTATATAGTGTTTATCTCTAACTCATAATCTATCTCTAACATATCAGATCGGATTTAGAGTTTATCTCTAATATATTATATCAACTTTAGTATTTAATATGAATTTCTAATATTTTCTTTTAATCTAAGCCGCATAGATCTTTTATTTTTTTCTTTGATTAATCTATCCCGTTATAATTTGGTCCCATAGTTGATTGAAAGGATAAAATAACAATATTATATCATCTTTAGTATTTAATCTGAATTTCTAATATTTTTTTTAATCTAAGCCGTTATAATCCGGCCCCACAAAATCAACGGCATAGATCTTTTATTTTTTTCCTTGATTTATGTGAGAATTTCTTTGATTGATCTTGGCAGTTATAATTTGGTGCCACCGTTGATCGAACGACTAAAATAATTTGGATGATGTGGACAAACGTGGTGGCTTCTTTTTCCCCTCTTTTTTTTCTTTATTTTTGTGAGAATTTCTTTGATTGATCTTGGCCGTTATAATTTGGTCTCACCGTTGATTGAACGGCTAAAATAATATGGATGATGTGGACAAACGTGGTGACTTCTTTTTCCCCCTCTTTTTTTTCTTGATTTATGTGAGAATTTATTTGATTGATCTTGGCTGTTATAATTTGATCCCACTGTTGATCGAACGACTGAAATAATTTGGATGATGTGGACGAACGTGGTGGCTTCTTTTTCCCCTCCTTTATCTTTACCTAATAATAAAGAGAATAGAGTTTCCACTCGGTATTTCTTCTTCGTCCGTCAACCCCTTAAGCACTGTCTGATCGCGATCGGACGGCTCCTCCCTCTCCGCCACTTGAAGGCTTCATCACCGAATTAAGCCGGCCCAATTTTGGCCCATAATCACAGAACCCTAATTGCCAGCTATAAAAGGGGATCAACCCTAATCAAGGATGAATCAACACGAACATCAAGCCGGCGGCTGGAAAAAGAAAGGAAACAAAAAAAGAGGAAAAGGTAAAGGGGGAGGGGGAGGGGGAGGGCCCCCTCCCCATCTCTCTCCTCCCTCGGTTCTCTCTCTCTCCCTCTCCAGGGCACAGCTACTAGGGGCGGCCCTTCTCCTCCTCCACGGGCCGCCCCCGTCTCCTCCACGCGCCGCCTTTCTCCTCCTCCAGCGGGGCCGCGCCGCCCTTCCTCCTCCGCTCCACGCCGGCACCGCCCTCCTTCTCCACCACGCACCGCGGCGGTCGGCGCCGCCCTCGTCCTCGTCGCTCCGGTCACCTCCAGATCGGCGCCGCCCGGCCTGACTTCCTCCACATCCGGCGACGCCCCTGCCTCCGGCCATCCTCAACGTCGGCGCCGCCACAGCCCTCCTGCCGACGTCGCCCCGGCCTTCCCCACCGCCTCCGCCACGCCCGGCGCCGCCCCGGCCACCTCCGCGTCCAGCGCCGCCCCGTCCTCCTCCGACGCCCCCTGTCACCCTCAACGCCGTCGCCGCCCCGGTCCTATCCCCTGACGCCGCCGAGCCGGCCCTGCTTCCTGTTTACAATCTGCTATCTGTATGCTCTCTTCTTCGGTTCTCGGTACATTTATACTAATTTTGGCATACAATAGTACTTAAGATGTTTGATTTTTTTTTAATCAAGCAATTATCTGTTGATAATTTCATAATTTTTGAAATTAAATTTATTTTCTATCGAAAGGAAAATGTATTTAAATCATAATTTTTGAAATTAAATTTATTTTCTGTCGAAAGGAAAATGTATTTAAATATTAATTTCATTGATTGTAATCAATTAAATTTGTAAAGTAATGAAATAAAATCCAAAACATTATTCTAAATTATGTTATTATTATTAGTTTATTTCTTACATCTTCTAATTAAGGTTAATGCATTCATAGAGTAATCCACCATATTACTAACTGATATTTAGTTGTTTTTTTATTAAGGGGCAAAGAGGGGGCGTGTGAGGTTTTTTATTTCTTCCGTTGCAACGCACGAGCATTTTTTCTTCCAGGAACGAAAGGCAATAAATAGCTGAATATATCCTCAAGTCCAATGTAGCAATATGATGGAAGAGGAAAGAGTTTTTTTTTTTTGAGGAAGAGGAAAGAGTTTTTAGACCCAACGAAATGGAACCTAATATTGGTTACCATCAGCCATATAAACTGGAATTTTAAGTAGTAAAAAAAAACTTCAGCCCACCCTAGAAAAAAGGCATGAATGGAAGAATTGACATGGAGCAAGTTTTAGCAACAGAAATTGCTAGAGCGATACATCAATCTTAATAAACCATCTGGCCAACAAGCAGATTTACCAAACATGCATTCGACATTCTCACCAGCTGTAGACAATGCCCAAAAGTACTAATCATAACTTGATCACCTTAATAAACCACCATATCGACAAGCAACCTGGTAAATCAAGTTCTAATCATAACATGATCCCTAGAACCCTAGGAACTAAGCAGCATGACTAGATCAAGTGGCAGTCCAGTGATGTAGGACGTCATCTTGTTGTCTTGCCATCCTCCATAATCCACTACAAAAACCACCATTTTCTGCCAAGTAATACAATTAGAAATTAGATAGGCGGTAGCTTAATTTGTTGCACATTCAACAGTCTGGATTGCACAGTTCGAATTAATCAAAGCAATAATCAGATGTGCAGTAGAATCACCTGAGCAACTAGTCCATGTTAATGTCGTGCATGTCAATCTCAGGGTCCGCTGAATCATCAACGAACTTCCTCTTGAGAGGAGCAAGACTCTGGCTGTCAAGGCACTCAAAGAAACTGGAGCCAGTGATCTTGTTTGAACAGAGATTGACCCAAGAAGAGAGCCGGTGCTTCTGCAGGGTAGCCTGTCGGTTCATGTCGATGCAAAAGATGAAATCCTCCTTGTACCTGAGCTCTTGCAAACCCAGGTAGAGAAGCACTGGAATGTCGTCTGAGCTCAGGTGAGCGTCAAGGTTTGCCTCTGGGTCGTCTGGGCGCAGGATGGGGCTTAGCACTATGCATGAACACCTGCTGTACGGATCAAGCCCATCGTATCCACACGTGTGGTGCATCCGGATTACCATTTCCTCCTCCCACTCCTTGAGATCATGTGAGAGCGTCCACATAGTTACAGTACGGGTATCCAAGAACTTGATACCTGTGCTGTTGTGACAAACACTACCGATGCTGACGAACTTGATGGAGCCCCCAACGCCGGCCATGGCCCGCCACGTGTGTGGCGGGTCATCCCAGTATGCGGTCTTGACGTCGTGGTCTGGCATGCTCTCCGGCGGCAAAGCGATGTAGTGGAACTGCACTTCATCGCTGGAGTTGGAGAGGAGGTCGTCGTGGTCACAGTAGAGGACGCCCTCCAGGAGATCGACGAAGAAGATCTTGCCTTCGAAAGAGAACACGTCGTGCACCCAGAAGCCGTCCACGCCGAGCGACTCCGGCGGGAGGTCGGGAAAGATGGGCGTCTTGCGCTGCCACCCGGCGCTCGACGGCGGCGGCGACAACGGCCAGAGGAAGACGAGATGCTGCGTGGGGAGGCCATCAATCACCGGCGAGTGGTGTGCCGCCAAGGTGACAAGGGCGGGCCCTCCGGCTCCGGCGCCACACTTGGGGGGAACTACGCGGCCGATCGAATACGCGGGCCAGGGATTCAGCCACGAGAGGCCCAGCCACGAGAGGCCGATGGAGACGTGGATGACGGCGAGGCCCTTGTCGGTGGTGAGCAAGCTGACGCCCAGCCTGCTCCCCTTCGCCCTGACGACGTCGTCGCTGACGTGGATGCGCAGGGTGGAGAGCTCCGGAGGGGGCTCGACGCGCACAAGGAGCGTCAGGCCGGCCACCACCGAGCCGCCGTCGGGGCCGCACTCGTAGGCCTCCCTGCTCTTCCACTGCATGACCTTCCACTTGTGCACATCCTCCACCGGGATGGTCGCCACGCCGTCGGAGTCGGAGTAGATCATGACCATGCGGTTCAGCAACACCCAGGAATAATCCGGCGGAGGCGACGCCATGGATTGCTGATGGAAGAGGAGGAGACGCCACCAAATTCGATTAGGGCTTGTTTGGAAGCCAGGAACCCCGTCGGGATCCCGGCCCAAATCCCCCTCGTCTCCCCTGTGCGGGAATGTTCCCTGGGCTAGATGGATGGGCTGTTTGGAAGCCCCTTCCCCCGTGCGTTTCCCCGTACGAACCCCTCGTTTCCACGGGAAAAAAAAAATCGCCTTCTGTGCCGCGGGATATTTCCCGAGCGAGCGACGACGGGCGAGTCGCGATACCCCAATCCAAACGGGTCGCCGCCGCGTCTCGCCGCCTTCGCCGTCCGCCTTTCGCCTTCTGCCGTCCGCCGTCCGACGCCTCACCGCCTCCGCCACCCGCCGCCTCACTCTTCTGCGCGACCCCCCTCCTCTCACCGTCTCCCACACGCGTCGCCTCCGCCGTTGTCCTCAGGGTTCCGCCTCTGACCATCGTCGTCTCCGGCACAAGCAAGGGCTCGTCCGCAAGGTTCTTGTGAGTTCTCTTCCGCATCCTCCCCGGATCTGACCCGATCTGTTCTCTTCCGCAAGGTTCTTGTGAGTTCTTGATCTGTATGTGACGTGGTGGGGTGGGTGCTGTGGGTGCATGGGCAGTGGAGGTGACGGCGGGCTGAGGGAGGCAGTGGAGGTGATGGCGGGCTCTGGGACACCGCCGGCTAGTAAAGGTCCGTTCATCAATCTCATGTCCCCTGCCCTGCAAAATCTTGTTTCGAGGCTATGTCCCATGGATGATGCCCTTCTGTTTATGGTTAAGCCCATGCAAAATCTTGTTTCGCCGGCTAGTAATGATCTTTTCAGAAGCACATGTACATGCTACTGGCAAGGATCTCTGCCTCTTAGTCATTCACTAGTCTGCCTCCTAACTTATAGATCATGATGTAGATGAGTACATGAGAATAGTGCTGAAATTTTACTCGGGTAGAGTAATCTGATTCTGCCCGACTTCAATCACACATTGTGCCAAAAATATATAATTTTTTCATTGAATCTGGTGGTTGAACCTGATATTCCTCATGCCCTGTTGTTAACAGCACACTGCAATATCCCCATGTCCTGTTGTTAACAGCATATTCCTCCAAGAGCAATATAATTTGCTTGTTCTTTTTTCGCAGTCTACATATACAATCATTCTTAGACCCTAGTTAAGCACAACATGTTTGAAATGGTTGTCAGGGGCTCAGCATAGAAATATAGAGGTCCTTACTGAATTCATATAAATTTCTGAATTTCTGATAATTTTGCATCTACTTTTGTGCATGGATGGTGACAGCGCTCAATTGGAAGTCATTTGTAATCATCTTGTGCATCATTTTTTTCTCCTGGTAGTCGTGAAGATATTGATCTAAAGGCCATGTTTTTTTTGAAGGAAAATCGATGGCCACATTTGAGGCACCATGTCAAGAGCTCTAGCAAGTTTTTTTTCTTCCACCTGAGCACAAGCATGTTCCTTCTTGGTGGACAAATTTGGAGCTAAAATAATAATTTATATGCTTCTAATTGAACATTGAATCAGCTATGTGTGGTGCTATTTTATGGACTATGTTGGTGAATGGACATTGTAGTGCTTTAATAACTGATTTAGTTGGACGAACACTGTACTGCTATTATAAACTATTTATAATTTATTTTCTGAAATCTAGACTGCTGGATGACCTCTGTATCGACGACGGTGACCTTGGTTTTTTGTTTGGATGGCAAAGTTTGGATGTTCCCTGCAAAGGACTGTTTGGCAATGGCAAATGACCGTGACTTGTCAAATTGTTTTATGAGTTCTGCCGATGAATGCTTCTGGTGCATGTGCATTTCATTATACTTCTGCAGGTGCGATTGTTGAATTTGCACAAATCAGAATACATTGTCAGATGTGTATGATTATGACACAAATCTGTCTCGTGCTCCATAATTTTTTGTGTGCTGGTGTCTGCATGATCCGAATTGAGAATCATTTGTAGGTCCTTGGAATTTTTCTTGAATTTTTAATGTTTCTTGAATGGTGATTGGCACAAATATTTTAGCATAACACCTTATCAATATTCTAATTGCAATATGGTAGGAGAAGTGTGCCACTCTTGTAATATAAACAATGGCAAGAGAACAAACAAGCACGTAACACGTAGCACGTTAATCCTCTCTTGCGTGAGCAGATTTCTCCCCCCACGCTTAATCCCCTCCATCTTGTTTGGTAATTGTGAGCAGGGGAAGGGGGAGGGTACAGGGATATCAAAGTGCCACAATTTCCCACCGGTGGAAAATTTCCATGGGGATTTCCCCTCCCTGCCTCCCAAACAGGCCCTAAAGATGTTTAAGAGAGACAGCAGGAGTCCAACTTTAGCGGAGCTGTGCACGCCTGCTTGCCTCCGCATGCCTCTGTCTGCCTGTTGAAGCCGACCCATACCGGCCACCGGAATAAAAACTCAGAGAGGTAAAGCAAGCGCATGAATCCAAGGGAATAAGCGCATCGGAATTGGCACGCGCGCGCGCCCGCTAATCTCCCTTTGATCTGTATCGACGACGGTGACCTTGGTTTTTTGTTTGGATGGCAAAGTTTGGATGTTCCCTGCAAAGGACTGTTTGACAATGGCAAATGACAGTGACTTGTCAAATTGTTTTATGAGTTCTGCCGGTGAATGCTTCTGGTGCATGTGCATTTCATTATACTTCTGCAGGTGCGATTGTTGAATTTGCACAAATCAGAATACATTGTCAGCTGTGTATGATTATGACACAAATCTGTCTCGTGCTCCATAATTTTTTGTGTGCTGGTGTCTGCATGATCCAAATTGAGAATATGGTAGAAGAAGTGTCCTTGGAATTTTTCCTGAATTTTTAATGTTTTTTGAATGGTGATAGGCACAAATATTTTAGCATAACACCTTATCAATATTCTAATTGCAATATGGTAGAAGTGTGCCACTCTTGTAATATAAACAATGGCAAGAGAACAACAGGCACGTAACACGTAGCACGTTAATTCTCTCTTGCGTGAGCAGATTTCTCCCCCCACGCTTAATCCCCTCCATCTTGTTTGGTAATTGTGAGCAGGGGAAGGGGGAGGGTACAGGGATATCAAAGTGCCACAATTTCCTGCCGGTGGAAAATTTCCACGGGGATTTCCCCTCCCTGCCTCCCAAACAGGCCCTTAGGGTTTTCTAGTCGGTGAAGGGGATTCCAGATGCGGATGGAGGAGGAGGAAGAACAGCAACGCGGGGCGACGCGGATCGAACGCGGGGGCGGTCCGACGGGCGTTGGACGTGCCCCCCGACCGACGCCCCCATCCAACGGCCAGCCTTAGATTTGAACAGTGTATAAAATATATACAAAAAAGAAGTTTTAAATATCAGAAAGAGGGACAGTTACAACGCCGCAAGCACATGATGACAAGGGTGGCAAATTCGTCGCCGGCAACATAGGGTGTGATTGGATGGCGGCCACCGCTCGCCGTGCCGATCCAGGGCGCGCCGACTCCCGCAACCACGTTGACTGTGTGTCGGCGCGCCACGACGGGCAGGAAGGGGTAGTGGTCAAGACTATACGGTGGCGGGCCGGCAGTGGCCGCGGATGGATCTGGAGGAGGTACGAAATTTGTAAAGAATGGTTAGAAGTCCCTAAATCAGCTTGCACCATATGCATATCCCCGATCGATTTACATGACGTGCTCGAGAATCCCCAAATCAACCTGTACCAGCTGAAAAAATCCCCGAATCAGACCATGCCTTACTGCACTGCCCTCATCTAAATCCCCAAATCAAACTATTCCTTACGATCCGTCGCCGATAGAGGCGGCAACGCGAGGAATAGGAGTGGCGGCGATTCGGGCCGAGGGCGGCGGATCCGGCATCCTCGTAGGCGCCGTTGTGGAGAAGAGCAGGGGCATGCGGTCGTCGGTGTGTGAGGAGGAGGCGGTTGGGCCTAGCGCGGTCGTGTCAAGGGGGTCAGAGCAACGCGGATTCAACCGACGGCAGGCGGCAGGCGAGGCGCGGAAGGGGGAGAAGGCGGCGGCGCTGTCTGGAGGACGCGGCGACGGGCGGGAGCAGGCGGTGGCCGTGGCCCGGCGGCCATCGCGTGCGGATCTGGGTCGGGCGAGGAGAAGGCGGCAGCAGGCGGCAGCCGAGGCGGGGAAGGGGGAGCCCGCTCCTGGAGTCGTCGCCCCTCCACCCGGCGGCATGGAGCCATCCCTCTTCTCTGGCAGCGGCATGGAGCAGCCCCTCCTCTCCTACAACGACATGGAGTCGCCGCCCCACCACTCAAGCACCGCCACCCCCTCATTTGTTGCTGCCCCTAACCCAACCAGCAAGGTAGACACAAGCTATGGCAATGAGCCAGCAGATGGTGCACCGGTTGAAGAACCCCAGTTTCATCGGGCGAAAATAAAAAAAGTTTACCATCTTCAATCCAAAGTTTTAGCATGCAAAAAAACTTATAGAGTTTCAGCTAAAAATTTTTAGGTTTAGTGGACGAAAATCAAGGTTTTAGCTGTAGCACACTGCTAGCAGCACCAAGACAAGAGGGAAATCGAGGCATATATACATATTAATTGTCTTCAAGCAACACCCACAAGCAATCCATATAGCATCATTCAAAATACATCGAAAGTTGCATGATTTCAAACACGTTACGCAAGAAATACATGTTTTTGAGACGTTCACAGCAAGAGGGAGCAAAAATATGGTGCATGCATTGCATCAAGTAACAGCGGGCTTCATGTCGGCTTGAAACTATATTTGCTTCTAGTAACCAGAAACCTCATGTTGGCTTGAAATTGTCATTCATCGTCACTATCATTATTAAACAATATCCTTTTTCCTGCATGTCAAATGAGATGAATAACTTACGTATCCATTCATCAAGCTTAATACAAACTCAAAGCAGCTAGTAATATCCGTAGATATATGTGTCATCAGAATTCTACTGCCATTTTGGGCCAAACAGCCAAACAGTGCAACAATTGTCCATACATCATACTAAAACAGTGCATGCTCTACTCCTCTCTTCACTAGCAACGTTACATTACCTGTACCAGGGCCATTTGGATTGATATGGCCACTCCAGAATCTGTCGCCCCAATGACATAAAGTGACACGCAACTTATGCCCTGCAAGGTCAGATCCATCCAAATTGAGTACTTCTGAAAAATAACTCCAGCTCCCACACTTTATGTAAGCTTTCCTGAAATACCATAAAGAAACACATATAGAGCATCAAACATAATGTGATGTATAAAACAGAAGCTAATTGGGGGGCAATAGAGCTAAAAACAGCAAAGTGTTCCTTGCATCTTTGTTAGGAAATTCATCTTAACTGACCCATTGCTTGAGCCATCTAAATTTGATACAATGGAAATTCCTTCGTTGCTGGAGCCAAAGTGCCGTGCAAGCATGCTTCTCATCTGAAGAGGGCAATCAGTTATGAAATGAAAATATAAAGAAAAATTAGGGTGATCAAAGCCTACTACTCCCTCCGTCCACCTATATAAGGGATTCTAAAGATTTCAGGAGACATGAAAAAGACTTATGTACCCCTGGTTTTAACGTGGGATGTTGGGTCCATAACAACAGTAGTAAATGGGATTAGCAAATTTTTAGAAAGTTTATTATCTAACAAGGCAGGTAATTATGGTAGAAAGATTTTTTAGAAGGTAACATGGCAGGTAATTATGGTATAGAAGTAATGACTTGTGTTATTGTGTCACATGTACATCTAAAATACATTATAATTGAGGACAAATTTTGAATGCTACAATCTCTTTATTAGTGGACTGAGGGAGTAGTAAATTATGTAGATGATTTTACCTCCACAACCTGGATAGATGAATCAAAACCCTCAACGCACACAGTGCAGTCAAAGCTTTCAGGTTTCTCCAAAGGAGATGGCGTATCTCTGAGAATATTTACAAGAGTTACAACGAGGCCAATAAAAGAAACAAAAGTAAACCAAAATATAAAACCCTAAAACAATTGAGGCTCACACAACGAGATGTAAAGATGTCACCTGTTGAAAGCAAACTTGTCATTGCAAAAGAATGCAGGATTGAGTGGGCGTGGACCACCACCGCCCCAATAATAGCCAGAAATCCAACCACATGCCTTTAAGATTTCTTGTAGAGAACGCCGTGCCTGCAAGATTGATGTGCAATACAGTGCATCATCAAATGTCATGGCATGGTGAAAAGGGGGCAAGCCTGGTCGCACCAAACATGGCAATCTATCAACTACATAAAGAAGGAAAAATTTTATGCCGCAATTGTTCGTAGTACCCAAGTCTCCAAGACCACATAAAGAGTATACAGGGACATAGATTATATGTCAATCTACTAGGGATTCTATCACAGCACTAAATATGTATAAAAAAACATATGGCTGAGGGTGCAAATAAACAAGGAACTAAAATTTTGAAGATTGTTAACCACATATCAGGAGAATGATTGGAAGATGATGGTTAAGGAACTGGAGAGGATCCAACTTAGGACAGACATGGATGTTCAACGTAGAATATTTTCAAAAAACATAAATATATACCTATTATTAAAGAGAGGTGGGTTTCTTTGTTCTTCGTCCGTCATCCCGCGTTATCCAATCGTAGCCGTCGGATCATCCGTCCGATCGAATCCAACACCTCCAGTAGATCCAACGCACCAGCACAGGTGTTTTTCTTAATCCCCCCTCTAATTTTATGTGAATAAACCCGCCATCCAAACAGCCATTCACGCGGACTCAAATTTATTTTCTAAATACACCCTAAACTTTATTGTTTCAGATCGGTGTCCTGTTCACCACCCAAACCCTCTTTCCCCTCCTCCTCCTCATGCGGTGTTCCCCCTCCGATTCGACTCTTCAGTCTCCATCCCGCCTCGTGCCTCCCTAGAATCTACCGTGCTGCGCGCTTCAACCTCGCGGCCATGGTGGCCGCCACGGTGCCCAGGCCACCTGCTTGAGGAAGACACCGCCATCCCTGGTGACCGCCCCCTTCCTCTCCCCAATTTCTAGGGTTAACCGCAACACAGGTCGTCCCCTTCCGTTACCCCGTCCCCGTCTGTCCTCACACCGGTGCTCAACTCCTTGTCCTTCTTGGAACCGGTGCAGCCGCCTCCTCTCGCTCTCCAACGCCGCCCAATTTTCGGATTTGGCATCCTTTGCAACCTCACACCCTCGATCTATAACATCGTCTAGCCACGCATCTCGGTGGCCACGAAAACTTTTAGGATGCAGCTCAGACGCCGTTGCTGGCCGGTGGTCACCTCTGCGCTGCTTTGCATCCCTTCCGTTCCTGTGGGATGCCCGACTTTTTTGCTCAGATATGGTGTCTCCATGCGTTCATACTGCCCTGCGGATCCTAACATTGTGTCTCAGCTCCATGCGTGGTCATGCTTCCCTGTAACTTCATTTCCTCTTTTCCTGTAGGGATGATACCCCTAGGAAGGATGAGTCATCCCATTCATGTTGCAATTAGCAGATCACTGATTGCATAGCTCAAGGTATGTGTGCATTTTCTTTATCTCACATATACAAGAACCGTAATATTTTAATCCTCTTACATCTCTTGCCACTAACTTGTACAATTTGTTTACTCAGATGAGCACCCTGAAAATTGGAATGGTATTTCAGACATTGTGCAGTTGCAAATTTTGGGTCGCTCCTTCCTTTTCCCCGGTAAACGCATTTTCCGTCTGATGTTATACTTGTGATATTTGACACTATTTTATCTTGCTTGTACCTATTTTCTGCAATCTGAATTATTTCAGTTATCAAGTGAGCAGGTTCATATACTGGCGTGCTTGTCAGCTTCTAGGCAAGATATGCAGATCATATTTTATCTCCATTTAGGATTGCTGCCCTGATGTCTACGAATAGAAATTCCTTGCAACACTCCACAAATATATCTTTTAAAACATCACAACATGTACTTATATTTCATATGTTTAAAATGTGTAGCATATCATGCACTGTTGTAATATTGAGTATTTCAATTTCTAAGCTGATTCCAGTGTCAAATGTGGTTGCCATTAGTTCTTTGTTTCTAAAATGAATGATCATTTGTAGCACATCCACACCTAGATATTCCTTTGTATTTCTTCATGGTGATTTGCCATCTATAAAATCGCCTTTTAGAATTTGTGGGTAATTAAAGTCTAAAAAAATGTTGATAATTGATGTTCTATGATGCTTTTTTTGCTGAATAACCGATATGAATGTCTTTGCTAAACCGTACGTTTTGTTCAACTTTGCATAAACCTTTCAATTATGGCTACCTATGGGATGCAACGGCTATATTCAAACATGGATATTAAAGCATGTTTATTGGAATTTTGGCACTCCGTTGCAACGCACGGACATATTTACTAGTTTAATGTAAAATGCATGTATCAGGCTTGCAATGAGCAGATGGTGGAAGCTATAAAGGGATTTAGAAAGACAAAATCTCTATTCCTAAAAGTATGGATTGGTGGTTGGTCGCCGGTGGTCGTCAGCTCATCATTACCCACCATGCCACTGCTTTGATCTTGGCCATCCATCTCTCCATCACCGGTCAAACCCATCCACATCCCTCCGGCCTGCTTCATGGTAGCTTTTAGAGAAGGTCAGCTGAGATCACTGATTGGGGTCATTTACATGGTTATTTCCTATCTTACGGGAGAGGTCTTCTCAAGACGAATGACAAGGATCTGGTGAAGATTGGTACTGACAAAATCGTCAAAGTGATCCATCACACGCAAGACCTTCAACCCCAGGAGATGTAGACTACGCAGAAGGGGGGAACAGGAAGAGGGTGGGAAAAGAAGGGATGCCCAGCATTCCTATGTTCTCGGATAGTCTGCATTGTGATAGTGATCTTTTTGTAAGAGCTGATGTTACCGCTTATGCCGACCTTGTTTGCTTTCGTTTCATTATACTGTATATGTAAGTAGAGGTAGAGATACCCCTTTACATAAAAAAAAGTTGTGAATAGTCTTGATGTGCAACTCTTAACCTGCGTGTACTTACCATCTGGGCATCTTCGAGAGAGAGGAAATCAACCAGCAAAGTATGTCTCAAACTACTGTAGAAAACAGCAACAATTCCATGAATCCCCTCAAAGAGACCCCTCCTACAACAAAACGAGAAAGTCAATAAAGAGCAAAAGGGATAAACATTTCTTCAAATCATTCATTCAGAGACGAAATTACAGCTGATCACACCCCACATTGCGGGGCAAGTCCCTGACCATAATTGTGGCCACTTCCGGAGAAGCATTATTTCCTGGCTGCGCAACGCAAAATTATAATGAAAAGTTAGTGCATTTAAAAATGGATATTCAGACAACGTTTGCATGTTTAAAGGCAAAAGCTCCTATCATAGTGGAGTAGTTCCGTTTGCTGAGAAATTAATGTATTATCTGCACTATTATTAGTTGGAGATTGGGATGACCTTGTTTGGTTGACGTTCCTCGACTCTAGAATAGGGGCAAGAACACAATTGCCCCTAAAAATAAATTAAACTCGCCAAAGCGGATGGAATAGCTTCTTTTTCGTCTCCGATAACTTTCCTACCACTGGATCCGTCACCCACCTTCTTGTAAAACTTAAAGAATCACTGACAAATTGTTTTGGCATTTGATGACATGTTTCTGAACTCCAACACCAAGGCTAAAGACTTTGATTTTCAATTTCTTTTTTCTTTTGGTTGCGTGTGTGTTGGTGTGCGTCTTGAACGCCAAGTACAGGTATTTCTCTGGCAGACAGGTCCCACTAAGCACTCGAGTTTGTGATCTTATTCTTTCTGCGTTTAGTCGTGAGGGTTCGAGAGTGTCAAGTGTCCACAAAGTAGATTGCTTCGGGTAGAAGACATCTAAAGGGCCCGAAAGCATCCGAGGCTATTTTCCACTTGTTCGGGGATTTCGTCGCTGCTAAGTCTTTCCAATCCTAAGGGCGTGAAACTTCCCACCAAGTCCATATGAAACTCCCGCTGAGTCTAGAGTAGAAAAACCTAGTGTTGGTGCACTCAATTGATGGCAACAAACTTCCCAATTTTTTAATACATTTTTCTGTAGCTCAAATGAAAAATTTATCAACATGAAAATGATGTATCTCAAAATTCTCTAAAACTTTCGTGTTTTGACTTTTATAATCCGATCTTGAGAAAGGCCTCAAAAACATGAAAAAACTTGTTCTTATCCTAACGTAGTGTAAGGTAGACCGTCCGCACTAATGGTCTGCGTTACACTGCTACAAAACCGGACGGTCCGCGTTACACTACGCGCTCTCTGTTTGGCCAAGGGAACCGTCCAGTCGAGCCGTCCGCCGAGCCGGATCGTCCGCCCCAACGGTCCGCGTTACACTGGTTACACTACGCGCTCTTTGTCCGACCAAGGGAGTGAAGGGGTTTCGTGCGCTGCTCACTCGTGGGGGTATTTAGACCCAAACGTTGGATGTGGATAGGGTTGAGAGAGCTCATTTCATCCACCCATCCCCTATCTTGAGAGTGAGAGAGAGAGAGAGCCTCTCCCATGGTGTTCTTCATCGCCCAAATCAAAATCCACCATAAGAGATTGAGATTAGAAGGGAGAGAGAGAAGGAGAAGAGGAAGAGAAGAAAAATAAGGTGATCCCCTACCTCTCTTCCATCCATCCCCAAGGTGTGTGACTATCCCATGGATTCTTTGACCAAGGGTTTCCATGTGCATAAGGGAGGGGGTTTGAGTGAGAGATTGGAAGGGAGAAGAGAGGGAAGATGAACGATCGAGCGACCATGAGGGAGTGAAACGGGAGCAAATTGCAAATTTTATACTATTTTTTAATTTATTTTTCTAATTATAAAATTAGTGAGCCACATAGTTTTATTACAGTGCATATGAATTTCGGATTTTGAAAATGAGGATGTTACAGTAGGCTGGGGAGCCTTAAGCGCTCGAGGGATGGAAGGATCTTCGATCCCTGCTCCGACTGGAAGGTCTTCCGGGGGCCCGCGTCTCCTTCCGCGGGCCGGTGGTCTTCCTACGCCGAAGGTCGTTTGGGTGGTCGAAGGTCCTCCAGTCCGCCCGAAGGCCCTTCGACTCGTCTGAAGACCCTTTGATCCGTCCGAAGGCCCTACTAGTCCCGAAGGTGTTACCACTCGTTAAATAGCACTGAAAATAAGCAACAACATGGCCCTCGTTGCGGAGAGGTGCGGTGTTAGCAACAAAAGCCCCCCATGGTTGAAGAACCTGTCCGTCGAGTTCTTTCGGGCATACTTCGGCATGTGGGTGGTTAACACCCGCCTCCTCCACCTCGAGGGGCAGGTTGTTCTTAATTAATTTTATGTTATTATTATTATATTTTTTTTGATCCAATCCTCTTCATTTTCCGAGGCGTCTCTTCGCCTTCCAAGGCGTCTTTTGGCGCGATATATTGTGATATTTTTATCGAGCGGGCGTGTTTTTATCGTGAATTGTCATTTTCACCGCCTATATAAAGGGTGCGGGTGAAAGGTGTTGCTTTCACCCTTTCACTTCTCACTCCTGCTCCTCTTTGCTGTTGCGCTCTCGCTTCTTGCGCTTCCACTTTCTCGTCGTGGTTCTCGCTCTTTTTTCTAATGGGTCCTCGCAAGGCTGTGACCGCCGCTCCTCCGAAGCCCAAGGACCGTTCGAAGAGCCCTTTTCTGGGTCGAAGCAAGCTTTCGAAGGATGCTGCTGCTTTCGCGGCCCTCGACCTCGGTATCCCTAGCACTCAGTACCGGATTCTTTGGGATGCTGAGGTCCCTTCCCCTAAACCCAATGAGGCGCTCGTCTTCGCAGCGTTCGTGGGGTGTGGGCTTCAGATCCCGTGTTCGTCGTTCATCATCGACGTTCTCAACCTCTTCGGTTGCGAGCTCACGCAGCTCGTGTCAAACGCCTTGGTCCGCATGGTTGTCTTTGCTTGGGTGGTTCGGTCCATGGGATTCAGCGAACCTTTGGTCGCTGCCTTCAGAACTGTGTACGAGGCTAACTTCTAGCCCGTGAAGGTTCCTAAAGGTGAAGATATCAGTTGCTTCGGCCTCATCAACTTTCAAGCCAGGGCTTCGTACAAGTCATACGCTCTGGTCAACGCCCCCCGCTCCCACTGGGGTAAGTGGAAGGCTTGTTGGTTTTACGTGACCGTCGGCGAGGGGAACAGGCTCTGTTCTGTTCGGACTGACGGTGAGTTCGAGGCTAAGCCGAATATTCGGCTGACCGAGGCCGACCATCAGCAACTCGAGGCGTTGAAGGTTGTTGCCTCAAGGCAGGGTGTGCGTGATCTCTTCGAAGAGGTCACCATGTTCTCTCTTTCGCCCCTCTCTCCTAACATGGGGATGAAAGTGGTTTGAAAGAATGATGGGAGCTTTAGCTACACCCCCTGCCGTCAAGGTATGTTATTAATTTTTTGCATCTTTTTTGGAGACTCCACTTCTCCTGCTTAACTTTTGAAAAATTTGCATTCAGCTCTCCCTCTGGTTGATGCCGAGGTCCGCGCGAATCAGGTTCTCTTGCCCTTGACCGCGCGGGAGTTCGGCGAGCTCTCCTCGACCTACCGCTCGGGAGGGTTCATCGTTTCGTCCAGGACCCCACGGCGACGGTTCTTCCTACAGCGTCGGAGTGGGCCCCTCGAGTGGAAAGGCTCCGGCGGCGGCTCCACTAGCCACGTGTCGCCCAAGCGTTCGAGGGCCGAGGAGCCTGGTGATGACAAGGTCGAGGGATCCTCAACTACCCACGAAGAGGTTAAATGGCCCAAGGCTGCTGCGTCCAGTGCTTCGCTCCCCGCTACTGCGTCCCCTTTTGGTCAGCAACCGAAGAAGAGGGTTATGTTCCATGACCCCTTCGCTGTTGACGAGGAGGAGGAGGATTTCAAAGAGGTTGACCCTGTCGATGTGGCCCGCCTAAGCTCTCGGCTTCTCCCGGTGCGATCTGCCTCTCATCACTCTGACTCAGACAATGAGGTCAAGGCGGGTGACATTCCCGAGGGTATAGGTAAGATCGATGCGCTTCGGTCTCCACACATGGGGGGAATTTTGACAAGGGAAATGCTCTTCTAGCTATGGGGTGCGAGTTCTGAGGACGCACCCTCCTTTGTGAGCAACTTCGACCCCGAGAAACATTTCAAGGTCCTTACAACCTTCCACCATTTCCACCAACATTTCCTCAATACCTTGGACGATGAATGCATTCCGAAGCTCGTGGAGGGCATTGATGGCTTCAACCTTTCCACGTTTCTCGGAGTTTCTTTCGCTCGTGTTAGCTTCTCTGTTTTGCTAAGTTGTCTTTTTGGTTTACTTTTTATATAACTTCTCCATTTCTGCAGAGCATGATCATTGCTTGAGCTTTAGAGAAACAATTCGAGGCTTCTATTATTGAGGACAAGAGCCTCCGCGAGGATAATTTGAAGGTTTCAGGCGAGAACGACGCCTTGAAGAAACGGATAGAGGAGCTCGAGGCTCTGGAGTTCCGCATCAAAGTTCTTGAGGGTGAAAATGATGAACTTTGGAAGGAGTGTGAAGTTTTGATCGAAGGGATCCGGGGGGTTGCACATGCTTTGTTTGAGTATTTCACCTCGATCGGAGCTCAGTGCAACCTTCGACTTGACGATGATGGGCCCGCTTTGTTGAAGTGGCCGCACGAGACCGCGAGTGGCGCTGCCGAAGCTGCATTTACTTTTGGGAACCATTGCGCCAGTGTCGCTGGTCTCGCACTCTCTCGCTTTTTGAGAGATGCCGGCTGCAGCCACGTTGGCCTCCTCAAGTCGAAGGACGCATCTATTCCCAGCTCCGAGTTTCTGATCGAAGTCCCTCCTGAGCTGAGGACCCTCGTCTGGCATTTCCTGGATCGATTCTAGAACGTTCATGGGCGTGCGACTATCATTGCCTCTGCCCGTGGACCTTCATTGATCAAGAAGGATGATGCTCCCCCTACTGCCGAAGCCACAGCCATCGAAGCTTCCAATGCCGAGTCTGCAGCGTCTGAGGTGCCTGCCCCCGAGACTGACGTTCGATCATCCGGCCCAGCTGACAATGTTGACGCCCCACCAGATGCTTCTGGTGGCGATCATGTCAAGATCGAGGAGGTCCGGAACTAAAAAACGTTTTACTTAAGTGTTTTTGTAACACATTGCCTCGTGTCCTTATCGAGGTTTTAACTTTTATTCATGTGATTATAATTCCTGATTCCCCCGATGTTATAAGTTCTAGCGCCGACCCTCCGACTATAGCGTGCGTTGTTCCTTCGGTTCCAAGCAGTGGGGCTCATTTTGATTCGAGTGTCGAAGGTGCTTCGACACATGCACCTTTAATTACCCTAATTTCCTCCAACGATGAGACGGAGGTTTTTATTGATCCTCAATTTTTGGAAGCGCTTCGAAACGTAAGGATAGACCCCGGCGTCTCGAGGCCATATGTTCATGAGATTCTTCCAAACGCTTTGTTAGAGGATCGCCAAGCTATTTTCAATCAACGCCGAGTTGCACTTATTACCAAAGTTATTCACATCAACTTCTCCCAAGGCCATGTCGAACGAGCTATTTTGAAGCTGAAGGAGATATGTGGACTCCCCCACGAGTGATCTTGTATTGTAGCTCGCATTATTTATTCGAGGCTCTTATGTAAAGTTTTCGTGCTTCGGTTGTATAAATTTTTCCATGTTTTTAGGCGCATCGAGATTTCTTGTTATGAGGGTCTCACCCCCTTTTTTGCTTCTCGCAAGATCTACGTTATGCCCTCGAAGGTTTATGCGCTTTTTGAGGTTATTGAGCTTCGAGGTGCTGTAGTGGTTTATTTTACGCCTTCGAGCATTTTTATGCCTTTACGCCTCTAGGCGCTTTCGGGTGTCACCCTACACCTCCGGGCGTTTATTGAGGGTCGTTGTACGCCTCCAGGCGTTTTCGAGGGTCATTTTACGCCTCCAGGCGTTTATTGAGGGTCGTTATATGCCTCCAGGCGTTTTCGAGGGTCATTTTGCGCCTCCAAACGTTTTTTTTTGTTGTTTTCCACCCTTTTACGCCTCTAGGTGTTGTGGTGACTATAAACCCCAGGTATCCTCACCAAGGCCTGAAAGAGTACCTGACAGGGTGGGCCCAAAGCTAGGAGAGCAGACACGTGCATCAGGAGGCTTCGGTGCAAGACTTGGGCAGCAAGGCAGCCATCCGGCTGGACCAGGACTCCCCCAAAACAAGGAAGATATCCGCAAGCTTACGAACCGACCATGATGCAACATAAGTTTTGCCAGGATAGGACTCCTACCCGAATAGGAAATCCTACCATGAAAGCCCACCCCTCTCCACTATATAAGGAGGGGTCAGGCGACGTAGTAATATATATTCCCCACGAGATACACATCCGATACCATACTTGGGAGCCGGGACAGATTATGATATGGTAAAGTTGATAAAAGGTTCGAAAAAGGATACAGGGTTAAAGATGGTCTGAGCTCCTGTCAGGATCCAGGACCCGGTTACAGGCTTACACCTTCCCATCTCGTCGATTCTTTAGCAGCCACGCTCGTGGCAATGCGTGTGTGTGATCCCCAGTGATCCTCTGCCGTAACGGCACGGATTATCGTCCGCGTGTGACCATGCTGTTGCTGTTGCTGCCTTGCTAGCATAGGGGCATGAGAAGAGGCTTTTTCTACATGGCAGATGATCCATAATGCAGATGCCATTATGGATCTGTGTGAGGCATGACGGGGTGCAAGTATATGTGTGTTGCTACTTCCAAATCTGTGATTCAATTAGATTCACTATTCATAGAAATGAACAGTGAATTTGGAGCTATACCAGAGATTTGAGGCCAGTAATATACATATTAGATACTGGTTGTATAGAGTGTCTTTGCCATATCAGTATCCTAATTTTTAAACACATTCAGATATTCTTAGATACGAATGCAAATACTCTCAACTATAAATTCTTATATGAAAAAAATTCAGAATTTTATTTTATTTTTTTGTGATAATAATGCCAAAAATACTCAAGTTGGCTCATTTGCTTTTCTTTATTTGTCTGTCTTGGATAAAACTGATGGACTGATCCAGGTCGGCATCCCGAAAATATTTGAAAAACCGGGAATACCGTGTATTATTTGTATTTGAAAATATATGGTATCGGTATTTTGTACTGGTAGGTAGTGCTGCTTTGGGCATTGATATTTTTTGTACTGGTAGGCGGTGCTGCTTTGTCTAATTTTTAAAACAAAATGGGTTTTCTGTAGATGCAAATATTTTTATTAATGAGAATTGAGAAACATATTAAAATTCATCAAATTCATAAAAAATAGGAAACTCGTATATACGAATTCAACAATTTGCTTTCAATAACCCTTAAGATTTTGTGATGTGTTTTGATGGCAACGGAACTATTGAGAGGCAAGAAAAATTCATCAAATCAACAAAAATAGGAGGGGCATTTAATATTTATTTTTAATAGAAAATCATAAATAAAAATTTGTGGTGCTTGATCGATGGTGACCACCGTTGAGCATGACATTTGTCCATGTGGCATCCCAAAAATTAAAATCATGGATCCGCTACCAATACATATACACGATAGAATATTACCTTTCTTAGATGATCTTATCCAATTTTTAGTGCACAACAAGACTTCAATATTGGATATGGATAATAATAATGCAAATACAAATAGTGTTTTTTATAGTAGTTTTGAATATGAATAGTGTTTCAAATATAAATAATACTGATACGAACCATTTTTTAAATATGAATCCTATATAATACAGATTATCCGTTACCGTTTTACACCTCCTAGACTACATGCATTTTGTATATGGAGGGGCTGTCATACTAGTATACTCCCTCCGTCCCAATATATAGGGCGCATAAATTTTTAGAATTGTCCCATAATATAAGGCGTCTCCTTATTATTTCTTTGAAAAAGACGAGCAATTAACTCATAGTTAAGCTATTCACACTATGAAGTGCATGCTTTTGCTAGCTTTAGCTATTAAAGCTATTAATTAAGCGCATGGGAGGGAGACGCATGCTTGCATGCACAGAAGCAAAAGATTAAAAATTAATTTATGATGCTTCGAGTAACGAGATAATTAAAAGTGATTTACTCTCTTAAACACAATTTCTTGGTCTTGATGAAAAATTTTATACCCCCTATATTTTGGGACGAAGGAAGTACGATGTAGGCATTGGGCTAATCTAGTCAATTCACGTTGGACCATGCTGCCTGTTCGGCCCTAATGCTGTAATGCATATGAATCACACCATTACGTTAGGGTTATTGTATTTAGCTTATCCTTCTTTTATGTACTTATATCTGAATTCAAAAGCTATGCATTTTGGCACACTAAAAAAAAAAGCTATGCATTTTGGTCTTTCCGATTCTCTGTCAAAGGTATACAAAGAAGTTAAACGAAGCGGACCAAACTTTCAAGTTACCTTTGGAAAGTGTTGAATTTTACCTTTTGAAGCAAATAAGATAATCTAGAGGTAAACCGAGAGCATCTTTTAACAAAGCCACCATAGTTAGTTTAAGGTTTCTAAATCAACCTCAATCAAGAGTCATGGCAGCCTGTAAGAGCATGCGCAGCACACTACGCATCAGCGGCCTGCATCAGAGCTAACTGCTCGCGCGCAGCGCTTCCGCTCGCCTGCGTGCGTGCCCGCAGCATGCAAAATTTGAAATCGGACGCCCGCGCATGCGCTACAGTAAAATGCCGAGTGATACGCAGAGTCTGCTGCGCATGCTCTAACACTTTACATGACAAATAAAACTACTAAATGTGAATCTGTATTTAGTTTCGAGCGTGTGCTAACTCAGTTCGTTGAAAAGCAAGTGTACATGTCATATAGGTGATATGAAGTTTATTTATAGCTGGTATTGGACTGAGATTTTCTAAGGTTTCACTATTCTCTACCATTTATATTCTTCTCTAAAAAAATTGGGTTCCTTCCCTTTGAATGTTTGTTTGACACAGGGGATGCCGCTTGGCCCCTGCTGGGCCGGTCGTCTCAAAATCCATTGCTATCCATCCATCCATCCATCAGTATCCCCAACCTCCCGACTTCTTCCGAGTTCCCGTAGGCGAGCACACCACTCCCCGATCCCCTCACCGAGCTGAGCTGAGCTGAGCTCTCGTGTGCCTCCTCTCCTCCTACCAGCGCGCGGCGCGGCGGCGCCACAAGGTGGGGAATCTCCTCCTCTCCTCTCCACTTCTCCCTCTCCCTCTCCCCTCCTCCCTATATGCGCTGCTGCTGCGGCGGCGGCGGCGGCCGAGGCCGAGGGAGCCTGAATGCTTGATTCAAGTGAATTCATTCAACGCTCACCAGTCACCACCACAAATAGGTTCTACTTCTAGCGGTAGAGATGCCCGCGCTGTGTCTGCGTCTGTGGGTTCCCAAGATTTTGATTTAAAAAACGAGCTTTTCCATGCATTTTTTCTGTTGCCATTCTTCCTGTCTTTTAATCCGGTACGAGAGCTTGCTACGCTTGAATTGAATTGGAATTGATCGCTACGAGATCTTCATTTACGTCTCTCTTTTTCTTTTCTCAGTGAGCAAAGATGGCACCCACAACCATGAGTCTTGCAGCAAAAGGGGTGCTTCCCTTCTCGGCACTTCCTTCAAGCGGCGTTGCACAGAGGCCAGTGCCCGTGACTGCTTCTTTGCTGGACCACAAGACCGCTGACACCAGAAGAAAGTTCCTAAAGCTTGCGCTTGGAAACCTTGGAGTCGGGTTGCCGGCCTTGTTGGGTGCTAAAAACGCTCTCGCTGATGACCAAGGCGTCTCTTCCTCAAGAATGTCATACTCGAGGTTCCTCGAATATCTTGACAAGGACAGAGTCAAGAAGGTTGATTTGTTCGAGAATGGGACAATTGCTATCGTAGAGGCTATTTCACCTGAGCTCGGCAACCGCGTACAGAGAGTTCGTGTGCAGCTTCCCGGTCTGAGCCAGGAGCTTCTTCAGAAGTTGAGGGAAAAGAATATTGATTTTGCTGCACACAACAACCAGGAGGAATCTGGTTCTCTTCTGTTCAATCTGATTGGAAACTTGGCCTTCCCACTAATCCTAATTGGTGGCTTGTTTCTGTTGTCAAGAAGAGGATCAGGTGGCCTTGGTGGACCTAACGGTCCTGGCTTCCCCCTTGGCTTTGGTCAATCCAGGGCCAAGTTTCAGATGGAACCAAACACTGGTGTCACATTTGACGATGTTGCTGGTGTCGATGAAGCAAAGCAAGACTTCATGGAAGTGGTTGAGTTCTTGAAGAAACCCGAAAGGTTCACCGCTGTCGGTGCTCGTATTCCTAAAGGTGTTCTGCTTGTTGGTCCTCCTGGAACTGGCAAAACTTTACTTGCCAAGGCAATTGCTGGAGAAGCTGGTGTGCCATTTTTCTCTATATCGGGTTCCGAGTTTGTGGAGATGTTTGTTGGTGTTGGTGCATCCCGGGTCCGTGATCTCTTCAAGAAGGCCAAGGAGAATGCTCCTTGCATAGTGTTTGTTGATGAAATTGACGCTGTTGGAAGGCAAAGAGGAACAGGCATTGGTGGTGGGAATGATGAAAGGGAGCAGACTCTGAATCAGCTGTTGACTGAGATGGATGGTTTTGAGGGGAACACCGGAATCATTGTCATTGCTGCCACCAACAGGGCTGACATCTTGGATTCCGCTTTGCTTAGACCTGGACGCTTTGACAGACAGGTTACGATTTATCCACTGAATTTTATTTGGCGTTAACATCTGTTTGGATTCTATTTGTGTATTCATTCAACTATTAACACAGTTAAGAAACGTTGTAGTCATAGTTTTTTTCTTTAACATGTTCTGTCTCAGCGAAGCCGGTGAGTGCTAGCTGTATCCCAAAAGTTCGATACCCAGCCTATCTCATTTGTAACTTACACAAAGGATCAGTTTTGGTGCATTAGTCCAGACCTTAAGTTATCTTCTAGTGTCTCAAAAGTCAAAAAAGTTCAAATCATGTAGAATATTTCTTTGAATGTTCATGATCTTTCTAGTATTTTTTATATTCCTTGTAACTTGTTGCAGGTCACTGTTGATGTTCCTGATGTACGTGGAAGGACAGAGATTCTAAAGGTGCATGGTGGCAACAAGAAGTTTGATAATGATGTTTCTCTCGACGTCATAGCCATGAGAACACCTGGGTTTAGTGGAGCAGACTTGGCAAACCTTCTGAATGAAGCAGCCATATTAGCGGGCCGTCGTGGAAAGGCAGCTATTTCCTCGAAAGAGATCGATGATTCAATTGACAGGATAGTGGCTGGTATGGAAGGAACTGTCATGACAGATGGAAAGAGCAAAAGCCTTGTTGCTTACCATGAAGTTGGGCATGCTGTTTGCGGGTAATGATAATTTGCTATTATTGCTTTATGATTTGGTGAATTTCTCAGAATTTCCTGTAGTGCATTAGAAGTATTAAGGTACATGAATTTGTTTAGCTTGCTAGCAAAATTTTGGGGGATCTGTCTGTAATCCACGGGACAATTATTGGTAATGAACTATTTATTATCTTTTTTGCATGCATTGCTCATTAGACATTTTTACCCCATTTATTTTCTGAAATGGATAGTGTTAGCCAGCCCGGAGTGGTCGCAGCGAGCGGCCATCCACAATTTTTTTGTTGACATGGATAGCAGGGTTTTCACCTTTGCTACGGCTTTGTGATATTATTAATTTAGCGCAGCTTTTGTTTATCATACTTTGTTTGTTACTTCCATGCCAAGTTTGCTTACAACCCCATTCACATTTGGAAATGTTGCTCTTGCAGAACTTTGACACCAGGACATGATCCCGTCCAGAAGGTTACCTTAATTCCAAGGGGTCAAGCTCGTGGTCTGACTTGGTTCATTCCAATGGATGACCCAACACTCATCTCCAGGCAGCAACTCTTTGCCAGAATCGTCGGCGGCCTAGGTGGTAGAGCTGCTGAGGAGATAATATTTGGAGGGCCTGAGGTGACCACAGGAGCTGCTGGCGACTTGCAGCAGATTACCGGCTTAGCCAAGCAGGTATAGCACCTTTGTCTGTAATGTACAACTTGGATAATTTATCAGAAGAAATTAGACGAACTCACATGCTGGAGAAGCTGATTCCTGATGTGATTTACACTTGCAACGATCTTCTGTACTTGTTGTCTAATCGGTTGGTCTTTGTTCCTGATTGTACTGAGAACGCAATGCTTCTGCAGATGGTGGTCACGTTTGGCATGTCAGAGATCGGCCCGTGGTCTCTGATGGAGTCGGGAGCACAGAGTGGCGATGTCATCATGAGGATGATGGCAAGGAACTCCATGTCAGAGAAGCTCGCGGAGGACATTGATTCAGCTGTGAAGCGGCTGTCGGATGAGGCCTATGAGATGGCTTTGACCCACGTCAGGAACAACCGGGAGGCCATCGACAAGATTGTGGAGGTGCTCCTTGAGAAGGAGACGTTGAGCGGTGACGAGTTCCGGGCAATTCTTTCCGAGTTTGTGGAGATCCCTGTGGAGAACCGGGTTCCCCCGGCCACGCCGACGCCAGCAGCTCTCGCAGCTTGAAACTCGCCAGTTCTCGACTCCTCATGTACACTAGTTCTACTTCACCTGCCGGATTTTCGGCATACAGCATGCTGCATGTAACTCATCGCCTGGTCAATCATAAAATGTAATGTAATTAGCTCAAAGATTTTGCCTCATGAATTCTACTCTACTCCTCTTAAAGACATTGTTCCTAGGCGGTGCGTCTCGCCCTGCAGTGACTAGGCGGTTCAAGGAGGTCCTGGGGACTGTGTAGACGATGAGTAGGTTATTTCAGATGACGATCAATTATCCGTATGAACTAGTATGTTAAAGCTTGTAGCTTTTTTCTTTAAAAATTTGATAAAATAAGTACAGCCGTGCAAATGAGGACGCGCTACTCGTTTCGTTTATACAAGGGAAAATGCATGCTAGCAGGGCTACAAGTCTACAACCATCTCCCATGGTGGTTGAGCTCTGTTATGCATGACGACAGCGCCTCTCTTGCCATCCTGTTGTTTGCTTCCACGTTCAGAACGTCTTCAAACATGCTCTTTGCTTGCTCCAGGAGCCTAATCTTCTCCCTGTTCTTCCCAGAACCAGACCGAAGATGGGATCGCTGCTGCAGCACTGTGCCCCACCTGTAGAGAGCTGCAAATGCAATGCCGTGTCAGTCTCGCATGAGCACCACCAACCACCATAGCTCATAAGAGTTTTGGACAACAGAACGGTATTGAACCTGCTGGAACGTAAGTGTTTCCTTTGGACAGCATGGCATCAAACTTATCAATTGCGGCCAAATAAACCCGGTCAGCATCAACTGCCGCCTCCTGTATTAAGTTTTTTTCCCAATAATTGTAACTAGGATGAAAAAGATTCAGGTCAAAATGCATAAATAAAAAGGCATCTCAGGAACATGTTACTTTCACAAAGTGTTGACAAAATGCATAAATAACAAGGCATCTCAGGAAAATGCTACTTTCACAAAGTGTCGACCATGTGTAGGATACTAGCATTTGAGTTTCTATGGTACGCAAACAAGACTCTCCGATGTTAGATGATTCCAAGAGAACTACAATGGTAGGTTTTTTTGCTCCTCTCATTTTACCTATATCACAGATTCAGAAGGCAATTATGCCATAGCACTAACATCAAAGAGTATGCATGAACTATTCAGAGATAAGCAGCCAGAGCCGCTTGCTACATGAGCATGCATACAGCTAAAAAAAGTGGTTAATGTCCATACCGGTCCAATATCAGCAAGTAACTGGGCACGAAAGATAAGGGCCAATCCCCAGTTGTACAATGCCTTGACATCACCTGAATCAATCGGCATAGCCATCCTGTAGCTTCTCCCAGCCTCAACAAGGAGGCTTTCACACTCTTCACAAACATTAACAAGAGCAGATGAAATGTTCTCTCTGGTTAAACTTTTCCTATCCAGCTTCCTGGATCGTGAAACGTGCTCTCTACCATTGGCGCTTAGATAAGCCCCACTGTTAGCCAAGAGTGCCCTGAGCTCTCGACTAATCTTGAGCTTGAGCTCTCCATGGAGGAGATAGGTGTTCCCTAGCTGACCCACTGCTACCAAACTTGTTGGATTCAGAGCTACAGCTGTGGAAAGAAGCCTTGCTGATTTGTATAGCAATGCATCTGCGGTCTCTTCATCAGACCTGTCTATCATGCATTCCCTCGCCATCCTCAGAATCTCCGTAGCCTCCTTAATGTTGCGGCTGAATTCTTCACCATCTGTATCCGTTGAAGCGCTCTCGTCATCTTTAGGATGAAATCCCACAAAGTGGTCGGCCAGCTGCTCTTGTTCTTCTTCACTTACTTGGCTCTGATGACCAAGGCGTCCAATCTTCAGCCTGTAGGACCTTTTCTGGATTTGGAGCGTCCTCTCTAGCAAGGAGGACTCCACAGATTCGGCAGCAAAGCTACCACCTTTGAAATGATCGTTGCGCCTGTGCTTGAACACCAGGCTCTCCAATCGACCATCTTCCAGTGAACTGTGAGCACTGAACCCCGCGTCCTCCCAGTCCAAAGGCAGCATGCCAAGTTGGGGCCTTGCAACGCTTCCCTTACCATCTTGGAGAGTGCAGTGGTTTGCAGTAGCATGGAGTGATGGTTCCATGTGTTGAGGCTGAGCAGCGGCCTTGATGTCCTTGGGTTTCCTGCTCGGCGAGCTAAAGGTGAGATCCCGAATGGCGTCGCGAGCCCAGCCACCCAAGTAGTCGGCGAGCATGGAGGCGGTAGAGGGTTGGGCCGGCAATGCGGCGGCCGCATCACGCAGGCGATCGACGGCGTCGAGGAGAAGGGCGGCGTCGAGGCCGGCGGAGGGCAAGCGGTCCTTGAAGGCGCGGACCTGGGCGTCGAGATGGGCGAGGCGGGGGGAGCAGGAAGGGGAAGGGGCCGGGGCGAGGTGCCTAGCGGCGAATCCAGCGGCGAAGGCAGCGGCGAGGAGGGGGGCAGGAGGGAGGAAGCAGAGGGCGGCGACGGGGAGGAGGAGGAGCGGCGGCAGGGCATGGGCATGGGACGGCGGGAGGCCGGGGTCGGCGGCGAGGTCTTCCCAGCCGTTGTAGCCTGAGGTGGAGGAGCGGAGGCGGAGGGGAGGGCGCCGGAGCGGGAGGAGATGCGGTGACAGGAATCGAAGGCGGCGCGACGAGGAGGAGGGAGGGGTGATGGCGAGGAGGGTGGAACTGGAGCTGGAAGCCGCCGCCATTTCCATCTGGAGTCTGGAACTCTCCTCTGCAGCTGCTACTGCTTCATCCTTGACGCTGCGGTGTACATCCAAAATTGCGTCTTTCCCTTCTTTCTACTCGCTCCCTGCTCCCTAGCTATTTGCATTTCTGACCATTTCAAGCATAATAGTCTATATTTAACAATCGTCGATTTCCTTTTGGATTGCAGTTTTGTTTGGTTAGTCGGTTAGACCAAAATTTGTTTTTTTATAAACCATTCAGCGTAATATTGCGTAATAAATTTTCAAAGCTTTATAGGATTTTATTTAAAGATGTCAAAAAAAAATTATATAATTTTTTAATCTTTTCATACTATTATTTTGTGGTTCTCAACTTTTAACCTAACCAAATCGAACCGAACCAAACCAAGTGGGGGTGTCCATTTCAAATAATCGACCAAAACTTCAGTGTACTGTCCAGTCCCGACATACAGTACTTCTTTAGGGTTTAGTGTACACAACTCTACATTAATCTGAAACAAACAAGGTCTACCCTACATTAATCTAAAACAAACAAGGCCTGATGTGCAGTGGAGTGCCTGATGTGCAGTGGAGTGCCGTGCCTGAGACAGCGCAGCAGTAGTAATGTGTATGCAATATCGATCGATTTACTATACGTATAGTGACCTTTGTGGTTTGCATGACGCTGCGCTTTGCTGCATCCTCACCTCACGACATCTACATGGGTGTGCCAACTTCCATCACATAAACAAACTAAAAATAGTTAAAGAGCAATAATGCTATTGCTACCACATAGATATAAACCAAATGCCAACGAACATAGGGTATACATATATATATGCAGATACAACGATTGCCGAGTACTCTTGAAGAACCATATAGATGATACAACCACAAACACGAGCATGCACAACCTAATACAACAAGCAGTACAGCATTACCTTATTATCACCAGGATGGAAGTTCCCTCCCTCTTCTCTACAAAATGAAATAACAATGAGCAATCAACAAGGGTCCGCCCCTTTCTTTACCAAAACAAAAAATCATTAATGCACCCTTCTTCCTCTCGTGCAACAAATCCTACTACTGCAAATGATTACAAGTTGACCAAAACCCCCTGAATCCATCAGGCAGCGGCAATGGGCTCAGTCGCTGGTGCCGGTGGCGGTGTGGTTGCTGCAGTCACAGCTTTCTCCATCTCAGGGAGACTGCCATTGGCAGGGGCATCCTTCATCACCTTAGTTCCATCCTTTCCAGCGGCAGCCGGAGCTCCATCCTTCCCAGCGGCAGCTGGAGGTGGTGGCTTCATATGTGATGGGGGTGTGTGCTTCAGTTTCAGCAATATCTGGCGCATCCGTGCCATGTCCGTGGGCTTTCCAGGCTTTGGGCCCTGGATCACAGCAATCCCAGGCTTCCTCTCTTTATCTTTATCCTTCTTTGCCCCTCTCTTCTCAATGTTTGCAATTTCATGTGGGATGAGTTCTGATATCGCCTTCCAGTACTGCTTATCAGCGCCAGCATGAAACTTCTCCTGGTTGGCTAGGAAAAGCTGAATATGACAAGCAGCATGGGAGAAAAATGTCGTTGTCAGGTAACTATGTTGCTATACAGCCAGAGATACTACACCGCCATCTTAGGAGAGAACCAACCTTCTCCCTTTCTCGGTTTTGCCCCTGGCTTGTCTCAACATTCAGCTTACGCTTCTCCACAAAAGACTTCTTGAACTCATCGGCATCAAGGACTATTTGGCTCCTTAGCTCCTTCTCCTTCTTCTCCTTTTCCTCCAGAAGTAATGCATTTTGACTGTTGAGTGTTGACAGCTGGTGTTAGCATCTAATTCGCACACAGATAGGGTACGCGAAATCAAGCAGGGAAAAAGAACATCATTCAACCTCAAGTGGGCACCTCTGTGCAACCATGTTACATTCCTAATGCAACACATGTGTTGTAAATAAACATATTTAACAACACATACAGCCATATGTTAAACATACAGCCATTTATAAGAGATTACTATGTGGCTAGGAAGTGAGGAGCTGGCTTTGGCACTTTTAGTTGATTTCCTAGAAGCTACATCAAACTACACTTCTCAATGCATGCAACCAATGTAGACAAACAGTGCACACCAAGAAACAGCGGACAAAGAATAATATAGGCAAATGCTTTCTCTCAGAAAGAAGCATTTAGATAAATCACTAATATCGATCGAAGATAAATGGTGAATCATCAAGTAAAAGAGCAGGTGGTAGAAGATATAAATTTAAAAATGCCCTTGCTCTCCTAGGCAGAGCATGCCAACATAGAGTTGAGCGGTAATGTGTATTTACTACCGCTAGGCCTGCTTTGATCTGGCAAGAAGAAGTGGTGCCAATTGTAAATTTCATTTCCTCCGTAGCGAATCAAACAAGTGATACAACAAAACTTTGACCTTGATTTGTTAGCATGTATGTACATGGTGATAGCCAATACTGGGGCCTACGGCTACATTCAATTCAATTCCTCCCTATTAATTTATTGTAGCTAAGCATGGATGACGATGCGATGGTGCGGCGAGTGAGAGCACATAACAAGATGCAGCGAGAGCGCGAGGGCCATGGTGAATTTTGAGGTAAAGGGATCTCATCCGTATGCTATGGTGTGCGTGAATGGCGATCCGGCAAGAGGGAGGTGGCGGAATTCGGTTGGTGATGGCGGATCTAGCAGGAGGCGATGGAGATCTGAGAGGTGGGAAAGCGTCGCATAAGCATACCGGCGCCACTCGCGCAGCAGGAATCCCTCTTGGGCGCCCATCTCGGCGGGCGGCGGGAGGATGGGCCCGGCGTCGGTGAAGGAGTCGTGGGGGAGGGCGCCGTTGGCCTCCGGCATGGCGAAAGGAGAGGGCGCGGCGTAGGGTTTTCCTGGCCAACACCCAAGCCGAGAAGTCGGCTC
>SPJY01019048.1:451136-463784 GCA_005191435.1 Raddia distichophylla
GGGGGGGTCGAAACGGAGGAAGGAGTCGTCGGCGAAGGGGGAGGTGGGGGAGTCGAAGGCGGTGGCCATGCCGGATCTGGAGCCTGGAGGGTGGAGGGTGGACGGCGATCTCAATCTTGGGGTGGACGCCGAGCCCGATCTCTCCTCCTCTAATAATAATGAAGAAGAACAATAAAGGATCAAATGACCGTCTTGTCCCCCCTCCCCCTCGGCCTCCACATCTGGCACCAGTGTTTAGGACTTGTACATTTCATCTTAGCATAGTGTATCGTTTTGTGCTTTTAAAAGTTGTTTCGATGTATTCTTATATAAATAAGTCGATGAAAGTGAGTATTAGATTCGACGACCCATTAGCCAGCTAGCCGCTGACATATCGTTTGTGCCATTGACTATCAATGCACCTTTGTGATGGCATAAAAGGATGCCATCCTGAGGATAGAGATACCGTCTAGAGGATGGTCAATAGGTGTTACAAAAATTCAACCAAATTATACGCAAAAGCTTCAGACCAAAACATTTTGGAGATGGATTCCGAATGCTCGAAGGATGAAGCTAGCTCACAAGGGACTCGGTCTCACTTCTCAAACCCCTATCCAAAACTTAGAGCAAGAGGATTTGAGGCAGGGGAGGAGGTTTAATGCTCAAAAGACTGATAGAGGTGGGTATTGATGGAACGGTAGTGATGTGATCGTCAAACATATTTGGATACTTCCATTAATCTCGATGACTAGGTAGGGCAGATGGTTGGAGAAATATCATCCAGCAGAACCTCTATCTTAGTTAGAGTCTCTATATTATAGACTACTCCCTTCAGAGTTTTTTCGGGGGTTGCAACTCTGCTGTAGATGACAAAAATATAGGAAACGAATAGTGATTTATTGAGACCCTGCTGGCAGTGGGTGATCTTGAAGGCGTATGGAGTGATATGTGAAATAAAATAATAGGAGGGCTTTTTGCAAAGTTAGGAGTCGCGATTACAGAGAAAAAAAAAAAAGAGGAGGAGGAGGAGGAGGTGGTGGTGGGGAAAGAGAGGAGGAGGGAGGCACCGCACCGCCCCTCGCCACCTTTTGCGGCCGGCGGAGGAGGAGGGCGCTCGCCATGAAGCACCCGCCCCGTACCCCGCGCCGCACCACCTCCTCCTGCGGCTGCGGCCTCCTCGCTGGCTTCCTCGCCCTCATCCTCCTCGCATCCCTCCGGATCCAGCACCACCACCTCAAGGTTCAGGTCAAGCTCCCTTCTTCCTCCTCTTCTTAGCTCGCGGCGCCACTCACGTCGTCATCATCACCATCATCAGCTGGATCTTGGCACGCCCACGCCCCTCGAGAACCACCACCTTCACGCTGTTCACTGGAGGAGGAAGACCGGCGCCCAGGGCCTGCCCTTGCCGCGCGGGATTGTCCACTCCCACTCCGACATGTACCTCCGCCCGCTCTGGGACTCGCACCCCAACGCCAAGGTCCCTCCCTCCCCCTCCCCCTTCGCGCTTCATGTCATTTACCTGCAACTGCAACTGCAACCATCATCTGTCATTGTCAAGGCTGCACCTTGGCTCCCTTCTCCAGTTCTCCTTAACAAACAGCACCACTTAGTTATGCATTCCTATCGAGGTCACCCATTAGGCTCTGTTGCTAATGGGTGGGTATACTGCCTGCCCCTTCGCATGTGCAGAATAAGAATAGCAACTATACCGCTCTCTTGGCAATGGCAGTCGGCATATCACAAATGCAAAATGTCGACACTATGGCTCATAAGGTCCATGTTTATCTCCTCTTCTTTTTCTCCCCTTTAAAGTCAACTACTATTTGTGTTTCACAGCAATCAAAAGTTTGTATCCTCTAACATGACCTTCACCATTTACTCCCCCTAGTTTCTCAACGAAAACTACACAGTCATGCTATTCCACTATGATGGAAATGTAGATGGATGGCGCAGTCTTGAGTGGAGCGATAGGGCCATACACATACTTGCTCACAACCAAACAAAATGGTAAATCCCGTATAGGTTGCTCAGTAACCGCCGTATTTCATTATGTTCGGGATGCCAGTTTGTACATCAGTAATCATGACACTTTGTTCTCTCTTAAATGACCTTACATTCCTGCTGCAGGTGGTTTGCTAAGCGTTTTCTGCATCCTAATGTTGTAGCTAGCCACGATTTCATCTTTTTATGGGATGAAGACCTTGGGGTGGAGAATTTTGATCCAAGAAGGTACTTCAAGTTTCCTAGTCTTTTTTCTCCAAGCTAGATATGCTAGTCAGCATGGAATCATAACTTACCTTACCGTGTTCTGATCCAAGTGCTCCATGTCGTGTCTATATAATCATAATCAGAATACTCCAGACTAGCTCCGTTAATTTGACCCCTCATACTGTTTTATGTTATGGCCTGCGTAACTATCAAGCATGGATTAAACTGAAATTACCTTCTTTTCCCTAATAGTTTCTTCTGCATTATTTGTCTGTAGACTCCTCTTAATAACAAAGAACAGACTTTGATTCATTGAGCAGCACTTGTGCTGTCATGCAAATTCATTTTAAAACTATTTTTCATTCTCATGTTTGTCTCATTATTTGACTAGTCGAAGGTTTATGCACGTTTTGGAACTCCTAAATGAGACATAACCCTTGACGACTTGAGCAGCAATCTCTTGGATTCATGTTCTCATGATCTCATCTTAGTATCTTACCCATGTTACTAGTAAACCAGGCTAACTGCTTATGTTCTCTCACCAGATATAGGCAAATACTGACAAATAAAACGTTGAAGGTTTACGAATATAATCCATCATTTATTCAGATGTAAACAGGTTTGCGTTCTTAAATATGTTGGTGTTAGTGTTTGGTGGGGATTCGCTATTGATTATTTTTTTAGTAGGATGATGGTGGCTTCTTTGTTTGTTGGTGCTTCTGGGAATATATCATATATTGCATTTTCCGTTGAAAGATGTCTTTTCATCTTGATGTTGACCTTTGTAGGTATCTTGATATAATGGTTTCTGAAGGCTTGGAAATTACACAACCTGCTTTGGATCCCGATCTATCAACAGATATTCACCATCGCATCACAATCCGCAATAAGATGTCAAAAGTGCATAGGTGCTTGTGGCTTTCTATTTTTCTCATCTCAAAATTTGAAAATTTCCTTCCTGTTCCCAAACAGTTATTTTCTATGCATAAATAGGCTTCCTAATTTCTGTAGGAGAATATATGACAACCGTCCAAGTATGAATTGTTCTGATGAAAGTAAAGGACCTCCTTGCACAGGGTAAAGACTAAACATTTAGCCTTATGCAGTTATTCGGAGCTATTCTAACCATAGTTTGTCGTTGCTGTTTTGTTTGTAGACCTCATGTTTACCCAGTTCCCTTCTCTGCCTTATTTTGAGTTATGATATACTTTAGTCTGATTTCTAAAAATAAGTAACCGTGACCATGAGGCCATATATTCTTTGAGTTTTACTTATATTTCTGTTGGATTACATAAGAACCAAAATGTGCTGCTTTGTTGGATAGTATCCTTGACCCTTGTGATTCATCAAACAAAACTACTCCATGCAACCGATTGATTCTTGATCAAATTCTTTTGATCCCATTTTTGCAAACTCGATTTTTTGAAAGCATTGTAAATTCCCCTCTTGGATAGGTGGGTTGAGGGCATGGCACCAGTTTTTTCTCGTTCTGCTTGGAGTTGTGTATGGCATCTGATTCAGGTCCAAATTCTAATCCTTTACCTGCTGTTCGGTTTATCCTATCATCCTATTCTATTGTTGGTGACTGAAAGGTCATAACTATTTATAGCTTACTAAAATTTTCAATGTCATTGAGCTTGCAGAATGACCTGATTCATGGCTGGGGCCTTGACATGAAGCTTGGTTATTGTGCTCAGGTACTCAAGATACAGACCCCAATGCCCCATAGCAGTCTAGGAGCTTCACAATCTATTTCGCATCCTTTTTGATATTTTCCAGGATGCCATTGTTACGTGCAAGCACGCAACAGGGGATACAGCCCTTGACGTGGGCGAGACGAGCTGTTGTCGAAGCTACCGCCTATGGTATAGGAGCTTCACAATCTATTTTGCATCCTTTTTGATATTTTCTAGGATGCTATCCTACATATATTATTCAATAACATGGAAATTCTTTTAAGAAATAGACATTCTTGAACGTAAATTTCTATTATTTTTCCCTTTTTTCATTTGCCAGACCTTTATAATTTATGTTCACAGCCCATTGATAAGTTTGCGCCATATTCTTCATGGTGCAGGAGGGAAGAATATATGCTCTTAGTGTTCAACACTTGTGGACTATTACAGTCCAAATCCAAGCTTTTGAACTAAACATCTCTAGACATAGTGATTAAATTGATAAGACCAATAGTTGTTGAGCGATTCGCATACATCATACATGCCATTACTAAGTTGCAAAATTGTATGTCATGTACAAAAAAATGCCACTGACTATGATCCGGTAAATCTTTTTTGTTCTTATGGTTTCTTAAGCATTAGTTTCATCTATCATTCTTTATAGGGAAAAATACCTTACATGCCATTGTAGGGCTGCCTGATACCTGAGCTGCCATCACTTAGAGGCTTACCTCTTCTGTGCCATCACCTAGAGGCTTATCTCTCTTTTTTAAATTGTTTCTTATGTTAACTATCGTTTCCTCTGTCAGCTTGGATGAATGTTTTTCAGGCATGATTTTGTTGGGAATTGAAAGTAACAAAAATACTGATCTATCTACTGCCATGGGATTTCAGGGTGATCGAGCTGAGAAGGTCGGTGTAATTGACAGTGAGTATGTTGTACATCAAGGGATACCATCATTAGGAGGACCATCACTTAGCAGCAAGGTATGTTTGCCATTGTATTTTTTGAGAAAAGAGGGTGTGTATAAGCCATATATCTAGTCACTTTATTGACTCTCAACTGTTGTATTCTAAAATTGCTGTATTCTAAACTATTTGGTGACATTTTGATCAGACTTGTTCATGGGCAACCCGGCTCGAACCCGGCCTGATTTTTCTAGGCTGGGCTTGACCGTTGAGCCGGGCTCGGGCTGCATTTTGATGGTCGTCTCAATTTTCACTCCCCTCAGGATTTCTATTTTAGCTCGAGAAAAGCCCATCCCGACCCAAAGTAGCAGCGAGTGAAGAAGCAATACGCATCGATCCAGCGAGCAGTGCGACTAATCACCATGCCCAATACATAGATCTGTTCAAACCCTAGGCCGGTCCGCTTTGGAGCCAAAAATGACTAAAGTATTACATCATTTGGCTTATACAAAAATAACAAATTTTCGTTTAATTTAATTTAAGCTGAAACAAACAAGGCCTTAGATTTGGCAAAGCCTAAGACCAGCCAGGTTTTCGCTAGAACCTGATTTTGAAGCCCGTGCTCGGCTCGATGATCTAGCTCGACCTGGCCCAGCCCAAAAAAACCAGGCCGAGTCGCTGGGTCTGGCTGTCCATGAGCAGGTCTGCCAGCACAGTAGCAGGCCCAGCATAGTGCAACAATAGGCCCAACAGCAGTAGTAGTGAGCAGCGGCCCATTACAGCTGAGCAGCGAGCCGGCCAACAAACTGTGAATATTAATACCACCTTGCTTCGGCCTTCGGGCAGGTATGGATGGTGCTAGCTGATCCTATAATAGGAATTGGTGCGATGGTGCCTTGCATACTTGCTACTCGGAGTAAAGGATAGAATATTCTGTCAAGCATGATATTTATTATCCATGCATGTTTGTTTACTAAATGTAAATGTAAAAATTGTGTTTCACAATTTAACGATTGTTAATTATACAATCAGAAAAAAATTCTATACTTTAATACGAGGCAAACATATTTTTAAATTATTGTTGCTATCATTTTATCCGAGCTTTGGGCCGGGTTTTGGGCTTCGGGTGGTTTATTGCTCGGGCCAGGCTCGAGCTTAGAAAAACCAATATTTAGTCAGGCCGGGCTGGGCTTTAGCTTGTCTTCAGTGTATGGGGATTTTTTAAACCTGGCCTAAAACCCAACCCGACCAGGTCCTTGAACAGGTCAAATTTTGATCTTAAATATCTCTTCTTATGGAATTTCATCTCGAAGAGCACATCTCCACAAGATACTAGAATGCATCCAGTAGTACAGATTGTATCTTTTTAAGTTTTGATGGTGGAGGGGCATCTATTAAGATATCCCACTTCATATCCATTTCTATCTCATGAGAATAATTATTTGGTTTTTTTTCGTATCAATTGTTCTTCTCTTAACCTTGTTTGGTCGATGCTTGCAAGATGATTACCATAGTATTATCGCCTGATCAAGAATAATGGCTGATGGAATATTCCTATGCTGACTTTTTTCTTGCTACAGACACCTCGAAGATCTTTGGATTTACGGACCCATGTGAGTATAATCTACATCTCATCTTTCTAGATCATTAAATTAAAGTATTTCATTGTATGTTTTTTAATTCCAGTTACATCACTGTTATTCCAATAGATTAGGAGACAATCATCAGCTGAGCTGGAAAAGTTCAAAGAACGATGGAACAAAGCTGTAATGGAAGATGAAGAGTGGACAGATCCTTTTGAAGCTTGATTACTTTAAAGAAGAATATGACACAAATATACAAGGCCCGCCTCGTATGAGTGAACCTGGCCACATTCATTACAGTAATTGGATGAGACCATGTCACATGGCAACACGTGGGCCCCATGGTATACTGTTCGCTAAAAAAATACAGCTAATTATAGATATTTTTCTGACTTGTAAGCACCATTCTATCATCAAGGACAAAGAACAACTGGAAACAGCGTCAACAATGCAAAGCAACTGACCAAAAAACCAAACTGACCAGGGACTGAATACACTGTCTTCTGTAATTTTAACTGAATTATCCATTTCAGAGGTTGTATAGTGAGTTATTTTGCATGCTTGTGCAGTTATGTCAGCTGTAAATATTAAAGACAGAAAGCAAATTTGTCTCCTGGTGTTCTACTGTCATCTAATAACAAACCATGTATATATTTTAAATCTCTTAACTCAGATCAAAAGTTAGGCTGAGAGATGTTTTGATAGCACAGTGTAAAGAATCTGGTGAAATTACACTGACTGACCACCGTATGTATGTAGACTGAGAGTCCTTACAGTGGATTTGTTGAATGAATTGTGGACTTTTAAGGTTGATTTTGAATATTCTACTGGAATATTACTGCACATTGAAACAAGACTGGAGATTCAAGAAGCAGTGTTACATAATGAAAACTACTCTTAAAGTAGATCTTCACAAGTTTTGGCTTCTGCAGGAAAGAACAGAGGTGGGGCATGTTTGTTTCAATTTTGTACACATTTTGTTTCTCTGCCTGCCTTTATTAGAATTACCTCACCATTTGCTTTGTTCATAGATCAGAAGAGTGAATAGAACTCATCATTGATCTGCCCTGAACACTTTTGACATTGAATTGCTATGCTAATATCCTGACTATGTTTGCCTTGTTCACATCGTAACTGCATGCTGATTGCTTGTGATAGTAGTCACCTTGTGTTCTTTCATGTGGAAAGCAGTTTCTTCATTCATTAATTAATTTGCAATTTTAAATGCTACCAGTGAATTTTTATTCAGATTGACCATATAGATGTTCCATGGCTTGAGACACAGTTTGATTTTTTGTACCTGATGTGTTATGCAGTCAAAGAGCACCGGATGGACATGGACATCGTCAAAGAATGCGCAACACTAGTGATAAAAAGCACTCGTCGCTTTGCCACCCTTTGCTTCAAACGTAGAAATCGAATAGCATCATATACTAATGTATATGGGAATTCTTGTCTTTGTAATTGAGAAAGACCATTTTTTGGTCGTCTGACACAATGCTTCGCAGCCGGTCTTTGAGTCTGATCAGATCCGGCATTTCTTTGACCCGAAGATACCCCGCAACGAAACAAGAAATTCCAAGAGAGGACCACTTGAAAAACAACTTGACTTATGAAGGTGGATCAGCGATTCCTGTTCAGGTGGAAAAAAAACTATAAACTATTCCTCTACTCGCTATGCGAAAAAAACCTGAGAAAATAAGTATAGTCTAGATCGTACTCTAGAAACTCATATAAGAACAAGGTATGGAAATTCATCTTTACAGATCGGAGGAAGAGTAGGTTATTCAGCGTCTTATTTTGGTGGATCCATAGATGGGGCTCATGCTGTCAAAAGTCTGGATATATATAGAGTTACACCGTAGGTTCTTCTTCTGCATTCACACGTGCATCAATATATAGACGGAGAATTAACCCATCGCACGCATCGCAACAACAGCTGTAAAATGCACGCCTTCCTCCTTAATTTCTTGTCACCTACAAGCGATAGCGATATACTGCTAATTACATCATGCATTAATTATTCATCTAATTAATGGAGTATATATATATATATATATTACTCCTACCTACTAAGAAGCTAGCTAGGTGCATGCATATGGAGTATGGAGTGTATAGATGGAGATGGAGATCAATGGAATGGAAGGAAGCTAGCTAGGGTTTGGGGGGGCGGCGGGCATGTCCTTGCCGGCGAGGAAGTGGGCGAAGAGCTGGCGGGCCTGGACGGGGGTGATCATGGGCACCATGTGGCCGGCGCCGCGGACGGTGACGAAGGTGAGGCCGTCGTAGAGCACCGTGTAGCCGCCGACCTGGTCGCTGGTGAACCACTCCTTCCATGGCCTCACCGTCCTCAGCCCCAGCTTCCGCAGCGCGTACCTCGTCGACGTCACCGGCACGCGGTCGTCCGTGTCGCCGCTGAACACCCACACGCGCAGCCCCGCCGCCACCGCCTTCCTGATCGCCGGCAGCGTTGACGGCGGCGCGTCCGTCCAGTTGGTGAGCGCGTCGCTGCAGGGCGCCCACCGGTAGGGGATCCGGCCCGACACGTTGGCGTGCAGCGCCGCCTGCACGTCGCCGCGGTTCAGGTACTCGACGACGCTCCTGTCCCCGCACGGGTCGTACGTGTTGTACGGCCGGCGGCGGCGCAGCCTACTGGGCGCCGAGGTGGCGTTGAGCCTGGTGGTGCAGGCCGGCGTGTAGAGGCTGTAGAGGTCGATGTCCTGCATGGCGGCGAAGAAGGCGTTCCAGGCCTGGTCGCACCTGGCGCCCTCCTTGCCGTCGTCGGGGAAGCTGCAGCTGCTCATGATGGCGTGGTACACCTCGTCCGAGATGACGGCGTGGTTCCAGGCGTACTCCGCCAGGCCGCGGTCGTCGGAGCTGGAGTCGATGGCGGCGTTGCCGATGAGGATGCCCTTGAGGTTGATGCGCTCCGCCCCCTGCTTCTGCTTCTGCTTCTGCTCGAGGATCTTCTCGGCCAGCTGGGGCACGTAGTGGCCGCCGTAGCTCTCGCCGGCGATGTAAAAGTCGCGCCCTTTGTACTGCGGGAACTTGTCCAGCCAGTTCACCAGGAAAGCGTACGCGTCGTGGGCTAGAAGAAATCGATCGATCATGATCAGTTCATCAGTTCATCGCATATCGCATCGCATCAGAGCCATTACGCGCGAGTGGTTTTACTTTACCGGTGAGAGCGTCGCCGAAACGGGCGAGGTCAGCGGAGGTGTTGGTGTAGGAGAAGCCGACGCCGGCAGGGGACTCGAGGAAGAGCATGTTGGCCTCTTTGTTCCACGAGTGGGGGTTGAGCTCGAGGCGGCCATGGCGGCGGACGAGGAAGGGGCCCAACTCCTGGAGGGCGCCGTAGCCGAGGGAGGAGCACCCGGGCCCGCCGTTCAGCCACAGCACCAGCGGCTTCTTCGCCGCCTCCGCCTCCGCCTCCGCCTCCGTGAGCCAGTAGAAGAGGGCGCGGCCGTGCGTCGCGTTCACCGTCACGTACCCGGCGTGCTGCGAGAACCCCACCTCCCCCGCCTGCCCCGGCAGCCGCCCCACCCGCTCCGCCGCCGCCGCCAACGCCATGGCCGCCGCGACCACGCCCACTAGCCACAGCCTCCTCCTCGTCGTCATCGTAGCCATGCCCATGCCCATGCCTGCGCCTCAAATCTCAATCTTGATCGATCAATACCGTACGTCGCCTCCTGCGCTCGTATTTATAGGAAGCTAGGCCGGTGATAAGCCAAAGATCAATCTCCATCTCCTTTTCTTTTTGACCCAAAAAAACGGAAGCTTAATATATATTCTGTTGGGTATACGCTACTTGCATGGGGATTTGGTTATTGTTATTGTTAATTAATCCAGCGCCAACAGACACAGGTAATTGCAATCTCCAAACTTTGGGGATATATATTGCCCATACGGATATCATATGATGGGCGCTCCCATACAAATATTATTCACCGATATATTATTATTGACATGCAGTGCGTGGAAAACTTAAAGCGAAAACTCTAACGAGAGTATGATGATTTATACATAAAAGATACTAGATGACAATTGACAATCATCCTTTACAATTTCTTTGACCTGTTGTTGCAACCAGCTGGTGATTGCTGTCCCTGTTTAGTTTGGAAAGCGGTCAATCTCTCATCCCAAAATTCTCCTTTTTTGCAACAACAATATATACGGACAATAGCTATTGCTCACAGCATAGTTACACAGCACAGCACAGCACAGACAACAGATATGGAAGTCATTTAATTGAATTGATTCATTCCATCAACAATAGCATGAACAGGTTCTCATTGCCAAGTTACTCCCTCGCTGTCCAAAATTAGTATAAGGTGTATAAGTGTATTATGTTTTGTTTGGACAAGATTTTGATCAACAGTTACTCTATTAATACATAATTTTTGTGATACAAATTAAATTAATGTTAGTAGATCTGTATTCATAATTAATATTAGTAGATTTGCACCATTCAAAAGTACTTACATATAATTATGATTTTGTTTCGTGCAAATAACATATCACATATTAATTAATAAAGTGAAGTAATTATTGGTCAAATTATTATCCTAGCCAAACAAAATAAGCCTTATATTTCACTGGCACAATTCGTTGCTGAAAAACCCGCTCAATGGGTCTACAGACTATCCCAGCTTCTGTCAGTAGCTTGTGTGGCTAGTGCTGTGGGCAAAGTAAGCAATGTTTCACTGCTGGTGCATGGAAAGCTGCCCTTGCTGTACAAGGACATCTCAGTGCCATAATCCATGTTATCTCCTCTACGATGACTTAAGCCATAGTATCTATGTAAGTTGCTCATTGCAAGTGACGTGTTCTGCTGCTCAAAATTGCAGTTGGATGAATCTAATGAATCAAAATTGCAGTTGGATGAATCTAATGAATCCATGATGTCTCTACCTTGCTGATGATTGGGAGCCCACACTATGCACAAGGCATAGACAACAAGCTTAAAATGTGATTTAATAGCTATAGCAATTCTTTTTTCCTTCAAAACCAACCTACAACAACTGAAAATATATTTAAACTACCTTGCTGATGATTGGGGGCCCACACTCTGTACAAGGCATAGACAACAAAGCTTAAAATGTGCTTTAATAGCTGTAGCAAATCTTTTTTCTTCAAAACCAACCTACAACATTTGAAATTATCTTTAAGATAGCAGAATGAAGATTATCGTATTTATCTACACGTGACAAGTATGCAGACAGAATGTCAAGATGAAACAACAAGTAAGAACAAGTGGTTTAACTATCAACAACCAACCTGAATAGACATAGCTAAATGAGACATCCTTTGAGAAGAAAGAATATATGTTGTGCTTGGCCCAACACCACATTAAATTATTAGAGGCTGTGTGCCATGGTAACTAGCTAGACGTACGTACATATATCTTGGTAGCATGGAATAAAAAAAGAAGCAAAAAGGTAACTAGTGTTGCTTTTTCAATACATCAGCTATGTGTTATAAAAAAGCGCCAAGTTATAATACCAGCTATGTGTTGCTTTTTCCGTTTTAAATTTAAATACGCAAAATGGTAACTAGTTTGTTCTGAGACTTTCTTGGCAGATTGCATTTTCTGAACCCTGGTGGATTGGAACAGGAGAAGAAAATCCACAAGCGGTGAAACTTGAGAAGAATTTAAAAATGTCTGTGTTCTTTGCATCCACATTTGTTCCCTTTTGAAAATCTACATTCATCTTTCGTGATGCATCTTATATGCTTCTTTCAGTTTTGAACTAACAGGATGGTGCACCGGAATATTGTGATTTACTCCCTCCGTTCCAAAATATAAGACGTATTTTGACCGGAGAAAAGTCAAACTTAGGCACCGTTCGGCGCAGCTGGAGCTGATCAGCAACTTCAGCTGATCAGTCAGGCAGCTGCGGCGAACACCACCGGATGGGCCCCACAACTGTTCGGCGATTCCCAGCAGTGTCTCTCACCCGTGAGCAACTTTACCAAAAAATTTTTTGTGTCTCCTCAGCTCACACTCCCCCGCATTGCTCCCGTCGCCGCCCCCGCAGCTCTGGGCGCCGACGCTGCCGCTCCCATCGGCATCCCACATCCGCTGCACTCGCTCCCCCCTGTGCTCGCCAGGCTGGCGAGCCGCCGCTCTCCCCGCTCCGCCTCACCTCCCGCCGCCACGGCTCCCCGCGCCGCCGCTCCAGTCCCCGCTCCCGCTGCTCCCATCGCCCCCGCTCCCGCCGCAGCCGCCGCAGCCCCCGCTCCCGCCACCGCTCCCGCCCCCGCTCCCCCCGCTGCGGCCCCCCCTCCCCCCG
>SPJY01019048.1:472121-491458 GCA_005191435.1 Raddia distichophylla
CGGCTGCCGCCTCTCCCCCCCGGCCTCCGCGGATCCGTCGCCCGCCGCCCCTCCGGCCTGCGCGGCTCCTCCGGCAGCCGCCCGCCGCGGCGCCGCGCCGCCACCCTCCGCCGGCCGCCGCCCTCGGCCCTCCGCGCCTCCGCCAGTTCGGCAGTCCGCTCCGCCGGCCGCCGCCCCTCCGCCAGTCCGCCTCCGCGCCCGCGCCTCCGCCGGCCGCCGCCCGCCCGGCCGCCCCTCCGGGCTGCAGCCTCCGCGGCCCCGCCGGGCGCCAGTCGCCGCCCTCCGCCGCCGGCCTCCGCTGGGCGCCGGCGCGCCGCCCGCCCCTCCGGCCTCTAGCAAGTAACACAACACAGTACACTCTACTGCCTCAGTGCCTCTATAGTCTAGCCCTCTACAACAAGTTCGTGGTAAGTATAAACTATAAAGTATATATGCACTAATGCACGCACTTAAAGTACTTCTATTGTAATATAGTACTATACTATGATGCTTCGTAATTTTTTTTTAAGATGTGCGTTAGATTTTTTTTGTTTGATTAGGCCTACCCTAGGATAAAATCCTAGGTCCGCCACTGGTCTGCGTGGGAGGAGGGAGGGAGAGAGAGAAACGCGGGCGGCGATGGCGGCGGATCCGGAGTTGGGGACGCGTCGTCTCGACGTCGGTGCCGGCGAATGCGAAGATGCAACGTTGCGGCGATGCCGGCCGGTGTTCGAGTCGGTGTACCACATCCCCCGCGGGTGGGTGGGGTGGATTCGCAAAAACATTTGCATCCGAGGATTCCGCCACGCCGATGACGAGGGGAGCTTGTTCATCAACACGCCGACGGTCATCGCCTGTGGCCGGGCGCTCGTCGACCGCATGCGCCGGCGGCTTCTCTCCGCCGTCGGCCTCGACCCCGGCCCCCTCCCTCTCATCTGCGGTGTTCTGGGCCGGGACCCCCTTCCGCCCCCGCCGCCCTTCTTCCGCTTGCGCCGCTGGCTGGGCTCCGTCCTCTTTCGTTGGCATAGGTACATACATACGGCTCTTCCCCATCTCATCCTATACGATCACCAGTCTGATTTCTGCCTCGTGTTCTTCAATTCGAATTCGATACATGCTGTTTAATTCTGCAAAACAGAACAAAAAAAAAGGGTGTGTCACGGACAGTCATGCAATTGATTATTCGCACGTGAGCGAGCGGCAAACAATCAAAGGCCAGACTTTTGGTCAGTATCAGATCACATAAGAAGGTGAGAACTGAGGCTGGCTCAGTCGGTTGAATCCTGGTTATGGGATCAAACCCACGGTTCTCACCCGCATCCGCACCGTGTGGGGAAAGGATGGAGGTGTTGCTGTGTGCTAGGCGGCAAGGCGCACGCATGCAAGAAAGAAAGGAGCAGCCGCAAGTAGGGGTGCTTTCGGTATTTCAAAACTTCGGTATTTGAAAAGTGGGTACCGAAATATTTACTAAAAAATCTTGTACCAAAACCAACATACAGAACTAATTCGGTATTGGTATCTTGGTATTCGGTTCCCTTAAGCTTCGGACATCCAGATTTGAAACCAAAAAGAGACAGATTTAAAGAGCGATTGAGGTACCTGGGGATGAAGGGAGCACGGGCACAGCGATGCAGGCAGCAAGCGTCCCCAACGGCGGGAAGATGTGGAGACCGTTGGACCGAGGGATGCAGGGGGCTACAACTCCAAGCGATGGTGCTGAACGTTGGGGTCGGTAGTCGAGTAGGCTTTAGAATGAGTACCAATCACTTTTTTTAAAAAAAATATTGGAGTACCAATTAGACCGAATTACCGATGAGAAAAAAACTCCATGACAACCTTGTTAGAAACATGGTAATGCTGAAAGATCGTGATATGCATAGTTGTCATGATTAGTACTCGATCTGCTCGGCGAATGCGTTTCTCTGTTTATTTTCATGACATCGACTCATCTAGCTGGTTTGTCCTTAGCCCAGTCGCTTGACTGATGAACTCTCTGTTTTTACAAATTTGCTAGAGAAAAGGTGTACAGGCAGACTGAAAGAGCATGCCTTGAGTACTACAACGCCATGCACCCGGTAATGTATCCTGTCCGCCGTGCCTGATCTGTCGTTTAAATTGCAATGTTTGGGAAATTTATAATGTGCTCTTTACTATCTATTTATATATCTTGCTTTCCTCATCCTCTACCTGTTGACTAATCAGGCCTCTGAGTTTGAACTTGCTCCTGGAGACATGACTAAATATAGATTAACGGTGATAAAAGGTGGTTGTTTTGAATGGACCCATGGTAACTTTCTGGCTTGTCGGAGACGCTCAGGTTTCTTCTCTTTCATGCCTGCTCCACGTACCCTCTTCTTTTATGAGGTCAGCTTCGACAAGGTTGTGACATGCGTCCCCTTAGGTATGTACTTATGTGTTTTGGGGCTTCTGCCATCCTTTCTTTTTTGTGTGTATCTTCTGTTTTGAATAGCTATGGTTTTGCTCGGAAGATCCTTTGACCTAGTGAAAAAAGCAAACAGGACAGGTTGTTAAAACGTTCGCTCCTATGGGAACAACACTATGCACAGCCAACTTGCAAACAGAAACTGTTTTAGATTAGCCTAGCATTCTAGTACAATTGCTCTTGGAGGCTTAGGTATTCTAACAAACAGAGAGGTACTAATCTATTAATTTGCTGTTATCTCTACGTGTTAATTGTTTTGGTAAGTGGTCAACTCTTGTCTTTTTAAAAATTTTGAGAGATAATTAATCTGATTCGGCTAGTCAACTGGTGCCCTCACTTGTTTTACACATCTTTTGTTTGAGATTCTGTATCCTACTTTTGTTGCCTTTTAGATTTAGATGTATGTAGACTTGTTTTCTTATGATTTTTTTTATAGAAATGATCTATAATATTATTCAATAAGAAAAGAAAGGGTTATGGCGTAATTTATTCTTAGTTCTCACATATGTAATGGATGGTGGTTCTCCAATCCAACTATTTGCACTAGCATCTTTCCTCGATTGAAACCCTTTTCTCATCATACTCTGTACCATTAATTGCTGAGACGTGTAATATTTTTTCCCTAATCACTCCTTGGATGGTTCCATTGGTTTTGTTGGAACCCCAAGTTTTGAAGCGTTTATGTTTTTCATACCTCAGTCGGATCTCTAGCTCCCAGCTTGGTTCGTTTGGCTTTCACCCGACCTCCTAGCTATAATATAACAAAAATCTGCCGTATATAGTAATTGCCGTAGCTCTCTCTTTTGCGTTACATGATGGCATGCATTTTACATGTTGCCGAGATGAAGCGCAAGTGTGTTTGGATGGAGCCCTATTCAGCTGCATGAGTTAATTAAATGGGTCAAGTATGAAAATTTTGGTGTTTCCTGGAAGCATTTGTACTGAACCATGGATTAAAGTTTCGCAAAGAACATTAATTAATTTATAAATTTAAACTACTCTTGGGAAGTGCCACCTGTACCAATTTTATCTTAACCATTTCTCCTTTATTTTCTGGGAGAAAGTTAGTTGACATCACTGCATTGCTATCGCACTATATTCCCAGCGAATTGATTATGTATTTGATGTTTAACTTTGTGTCTTTAGAAGATGAATCGGTTGATGAAGCCTACAGTTGGCTTGGATTTTGGCTTGGGTGGAGCATCCGCAATAACGAAACATGTATTCCTCCCTATGTTATGTGTCAAATTCTTTTTCATTGACAACCTCTTACAATAAAATATCTCACCCCTGGATATCTCCTATGTTATACAGTTGATCGTGTTTGCCGGACATGTAGACATCGTCTTGCTCCGCCAGGCCCTTTCCGAGCAATAACGACAAAATTGGAATGCGGGCATCAAGAATTCGATCATGCTTGTGACATGTGTTATATTAACTGCCATGTTATTCATCCTAGGCCCGAAAAATTCGAGTTTGGGCATTGTCAAAATCATCAAAAGAAGGGCGATAATTCCTCTCGTTCGGTAGTAATAATGTCTTGTTTCTCCCAGTAGTACAAGAAGATCCGAGTGTTCATTAAAAGGACAAGTTGAATCTTTTTTTCTGTTGTTGCTTAGTAGTGAGCTACACTGTATTCGTACTCTTGGCTAGTTGTCTGTTCTTTGGCTTTGTAGGTATACACTTCAGTGATGTTTTTATGCAGAGTTTAAATTGGTGTTAGTATTAAAGCTCGCTGGATTCGGTCCCTCTCCCAGCATCCACGTCTCCCCGGTCCGAGACAAAGGAAGAGAGCTTCTTTATATAGTGAGAGTTTATCTAGAGTGAAAGGGTGCGAGGGAAGAGGCAAAGGAAGAGTGCCCCTTTATATATCGAGAGTTTATATAGAGAGTGAAAGGGTGAGGGAAGAGTGACAAGATTCTCTAACGCACCTTCTTTTTGCGCCACTGAATGTGGGCTCCACACGCACATGGACCCACATATTAGTGACCCGCGTTAGAGGGCAGTATGTCAGAAGAACCGGTTCTGAGGGAAGAGACACCTATTGGAGGCACCCTTTGAAATTTTCTCATATATAATAATTAACTATTATCTCAGTCCTTTTTTACTATTGTTGTAGTTGACTTTTGGACCATTCATTGAATTCAAAAAATTTGTACAACGTGTAAAAATATATGTTATGCTTAGAAGGCATACTTTTACTGATAAAACAAAGCGCAACAAAATATATATAGATACGAGCCCATTTGGTGAGGTCAAGTGGCCCACTACAACATAACTAGGCTATTCAAACACATACTTAGCATCATATATGGCTTGTGATGCAGAAAAATCGAATCACATGTCTACTCCAACACACACTAGCATCATATATATGTTATGATGCTAAAAAACAATCTTGCATCACATAGTATGTGTTGTTGACACATGTGTTGAATCATTGAATTTACTCATGAAAACCTTTCTTGTTCCACAACTTAGCATCACTTAATAAACATATTGCTACATATTAGATATGTATGGTGTGTTTAACACAAGAAAAAACTATTATATTTAGTTGGTAAAATATAGAAACTAGGCCATAATGCAAATTGAGGAAAAAAAACAATTATATGGGGACATATATTTGTTATATTGATAAAATAAAACTATCATGTATTTTTATTAGTGTTAGCCTCTATCTCTACCTAATATCTATATCTATAATCTATAACTATAATCTCTACCTAATATTAAAGAGAATAGGATTTCTTCTTCCGTTCATCCGTAAAAAAATTCCAACCGTCCGATCGCGATCGCACGGCTCCTCCAGTCCTCCATCTCCGCCACTTAGATATCCACCGTTGATTTCCAATCGGATGGATTCTAATTCTAGCCCTCCCTAATCCCCAGCCTCCCACCGCCCCCTACGGTCCTACCTCACCCGCGCGGCCGCCGCCCCCTCCCTCTAGCTGGCTGTCGCCGCCACCGGATCCAGATTCCCTGGCCGTCACCGCCACCAACACTGCCCCCTCCCTCTAGCTTGCAGCGGCAGGCAGGCAGCCCGGCGAGCGGCGACCCTCGGCGCCGGCGGCGCCTCCCGCAGCCCTGCTCCCCGGCAGGACACGCGACGAAGGAAGCTCAGGCGGCGGCCGCTCTCTTGGATCAGGCCGAATTCGGCCCCAATCCGCGTGAGATGGAGGAGGCGGCGGTGGGGCGATGCGCGAACCGGAGGATGGCTGCGGAGGTGAATTACCTGGCGCCGTGGGCGCCGGCGCGGTGCCGCGGGCACGTGCTTCGGCGGGCATGCTCTTGGTCGTGGCCATGGCCGGGCTGCGTCGCCCGTGATCTGCTCCGCGTGGTATGCGCGGCTCATCTCCGCGTTCTTTACCGACCGCATTGCCGGCATCTGGGCCTAGCTAGGCAAGCGACGACGCCATTGGCGGCCATTGCCACGGTAGACTAAGGAAGAACAGTCTAAGACATGCTGATCAATCTCGATTTCTTCTGACCGCATTCATGGATCTTGAACGAAAACTGGTTAGTTCATATAACGAAATTTTAGTGTTCTTTTTCATCAGGGTGCAGTAGGTTTCATTGTTCTAAATATTGCTAGCTACATGTGTGGTGTTGATCTTTGGCAAAACAACAATATATATGATGACGATTTTAGTTTGCAATCGATGCAAGACAAAACACTTGAGGTGGTCTGTATATCAGGGACATGGCTATCTCAGCAAACTGCAGGTAAACAAAACCTGCATGCTTAATGTATATTATCTTCTTGCATTTTCCAAAGGATCTGTTGTTATTGCTGCTTCGTAGTAGCATACTAGCATTAGCTTTCTATTAGTATTGTTATGGTTTGTTCATATATCGGAATTTTAGTGTTCTTCGTTTTGTTTAATTATAAATCGAGAAGGGAAAAAGGTTAAGCAAAATCTGCATGTTGGACGATGTCCATCAACCTTAATAGTAACTCTTGACTTGCAGAAACATACACAATCCTATCAAGCAAGCACACAGCTCTATAAAGTACAAAAACTATGATAGCTTTGGAAACACTTTAGTTTTTAAGTATGTTTATACAAATATATTTAAGTACGTAACATAATTCTTGCCAAATATAATAGGATAGAAAAGGCTATAGTATATTGTCTATCAAATGTGCAAATTTTTTTTTGCTAAAAAGGGGAAAACAAATCTAACCTTTTGAAGATAAACTATGGATGCAATCATCTTAACACAGATTAAATTGACTTTTACATAATGATAAAAACCATGAGGGAGGAAATATTTATGCTGGTAGGGCAAGTATTAAAGCGCTGATGGAAGAAGAGAAGGCCAGTGGCACACAACCCTTAAAGAAAATGCAAAGAAACATACTTGGGGTATGTTCTAATGATTTGAAGTCCGTGAATCTGCCTGAAGGGTCTGAAATTGACCTAAACTTGGCAGCAAGTCTCATGGAAATATACAGAAATCATAATGAAGGCCGAGGGATTGGCAATTTCGTAGAATCAGGCCATGCTTCCAATTCAATTGATGAAGGCAACAATATTGATGCTGGTGCATATCTCAATCGGACCTGTTATGACCAAATTTACTATCGCCTTAAGAGAAATTGGAACGTACAAGTATTGCGGTCCCAGGTAGTCATCCTCATTACAACACATGCATTTTTTTCATCAATGTTCATGTCTCTTTCTGATATTGTCACTCAGTTGCGCGACTCATTTACTTGGATGTGGAATTCTACAGTAACAAAACATTTGACTTTTACATTGTTAAATGTTAAATTTATTGTTGTGGTTATATCATGTTTCATAACTCGATGCTTTCATTACCGTAAATTGAACTAATTCCATTTTGTTAGATGTTACAAGTTGCTTTCACTTTAGATGATATAGCTTTTGATACATTGTTCTCATAGGTCGAGCATATGCTTAATGATAACTTGATAAGCTACCACAGCTTGTGGACATTGATTTGCATGATGTGAAGGTACTCACATAATTTGATGTGGACATCTAATCACCTTGCTCTCACTAAATTGAAAGTTTTTATAAGTATGGTTGGATGTAATAGAGCATACAATGAGTAGCCTTTTTCTGTGATGATGGCCTTATTTTCATAAATTCTCATGTTGAACTTATTACCAGAGAGGAAGCATTTGCGTACATCATGCAACTTTCTCATTTTAACAAGAACTGTATCAATTGATCATGCCTTTTCGGCATGCATGATGGTTTACAATGAACCATTGTATCTAAGTGTAAAAGATTTGCAAATTGTGATTTGAAAATATGTTACATTGCTTATGTCTCGGTAGTTTAGTGCTTGGTTGGTTGCCTAGTGCCCTAGCATCTAATTAATTGACAGTTCATCATCAACGGTTCACTGTTATCATACACTAGAATTTTTTTCCGGTAAATATATGTGGCCTTTTATTTTCTCTCTCTAAACTTTAGTTGAAAATATAGATGACTTTCTAAGATTCCATTGAAGTCGCTTTTCGCTATTATTAGCATAATTTTGAAAGTTTATTATTAAAGTCATTTGTTGTTGCTTATGTAAATTGCTCTTCTTGTGGATTTAATTTCATAATTTTGCTTGTGGCACAAAGCAATGTTTTTGACAACTATGCTAATATTCTCGAATTTTTTCTTTGGCTAAGGTATTGTTGCAGTCACAAAATGCCTACCGAGTGTTGCTTCCATATTGACACCAATTGAAAGATGGGTGATTTTGTACGGTCTTAAGAAGAAATTGAGAAAAACAGGGCGAAAGAGCATATGTTGTTAAGCCAATCCATAACGAGGGATGGAAAGCTTTGATAGAAAAGAATAGGAATTAAGCAGGCATCGTTTTTGTATTTCATAATTTTTAAGTCGATTATTAGTTACTCTTTGGCTTCTATATGTATAGACAAAGGAGTTGTTTTCCATTTCTTTGTGAAGTGATGTACATTACATTATATGATATTTAAATGAATAAAATCTATTTTCGATTGTTATATTGCCGTTGTTCAAGATAAATTTTAGTAAATTATGTGTGACAACTATATTATCTACAAAAATAATATAATTATATACACATGCATTTAATGATGTTACAATAGACCGTTTAAGTGATGCTGTCAGATACTACCAATTTAATGCGTAATGTGATGCTAAATTCATGTTGCTAGCTAGTAACACATATGCAAACATATCGCACCATATAATTTTGTGATGCAGTATATAACCAGCAACACCACCTATAACAACATATACGTTATGTGATGCTGATGATGCCTGCAACACATATGCGTATATATAGCACCATATGAGTATGTTGCTATAGGGCAGTTTCCTTGTAGTGTGGGCCGATGCTCCTTATCCCAAATGCAAGGTTCGTTGTAAATCAATAAATAGTACAAAGCCGAACACTCAGCGTCCTGGCTGGACACGTGAAACACTGTTCGTCAAAGCGCTAGCATTGCGACGCGTGGCATCGTCCAGAGCCGTTTGATCGTTGTTCGAATCAAATCCAGCCATCTATATTAAACTAACCTTTAAAATCATTTTTTTCCTACCTGAGCAACGCGGCGCGCGCTTTGGCGAGTTGGCTAGACAAGCTAGCTTTCGCCTAGGAGACCGGGGATCGAATTCCCGCTCCGCCATTTTCCTGTGCGCATTTTTCGCTCGCTTGCCTCTTAAAAATTCAAAATTAAATGAATTTCGGAAATAAACCTTTACAGATCTTTTGTACTTTACATTTTGATATATTCGCTTTTAGTTTTTTTTTTAATTTCCAAAATTAAATTTTCTAAATTTAGTTTTCCGTTTTTTGTATTCTATAATTTGCTTAATTCATGTTATTGAATCCTACAGTTTTTGAAATTCTTAACTTTTATTTCCAAATTCCCAACCCGAATTCAAACGGAAATTTCGATATCTTTTAAACTCCCTACAATTTATTTTCAAATTTTAGATTTGTTGATATTCAATGAGGTAAAAAGCATACATGTCACTGTAGAGTCCCCTTTGGACAGAAATGTCATCGTAGAGTGTCTAATATCGCAGACGCCATTATAAACAGAAGAAACGTGCACACATGCCATTATGCAGAGTATTGGGGATACATGAGCTGAAAATACATTCCAAAATACATCTGACGAGCGGGGCCCACATGTCATCCCCTCTAGCCATTCCCCTCTTCTCTCTCTCCACTGCTCCTCTCTCTCCTCGGGCTCCTCTACGGTGGCATCCCGAGGCCACGGCGCCGGAGATGGCGCTGGCCGCCACCGGCGGCGGCGAACTCGGGGGAGAGCCAGGGCGGTACCTCGCTGCCGCCGTCGGCTTCAGTGGAGATGGGCTCGCGTGGGCGCCGCCGCCGGCCGGGCTCGAGGAGGACAGGGCGGGCGCCGCCGTGCGCGCTTGGGGGAGAGGCAGGGCCGGCGGCGGCGTTGGTGGAGATGGTTTAGGGCGCCGCAGGCTGCTAGGCTCGAGGAGGACGGCGCAGAGAGGCCGGCGGCGGAGATCGGGGAGAGAGAGAGGGGGATAGAGAGGGAGAGAGAGATGCAATAAGGAGGAAGAAGAAGATGAGAGAGGCTGACATGTGGGACCCACATGTCCGTATTTTCTACCGTATTCTCCACGTGTTTTGTCCAAAATTCTCTCTCAGTTCGAATAATGGCATCTATGCACATTTTTGCTGTTTATAATGACGTCTGCAATATTAGACACTCTACGATGGCATTTCTGTCCAAAGATACTCTACAGTGGCATGTATGCTTTTTACCATATTCAATTTTAGAACTTTGAACCCCTAAACATGAATTTTAGAAAGAATGGAGAGAGAGGGGATCAAGTGGGGGAAATTTGGTCTGAAAACGTAGATAAATACAAAAGTTTACATGCTTTTCAAATGCAATCAAAATTTTATAGTAAGGATCCATAAATGTATTTAATCATTACAGATGTTAAATTTTTCGATATCAATTAGTAAATAATAGAAATAAAAAACCTTCGAAATATAGAACTAAGAACACGTATTCATGGAGATGTCCATTTAAAAAGCTAGCTATTTTTAAAACATTTTGGACTTACAAATGATTGTATTACAAAATAATTCATTCTTTTCTTTTATTGTAACTTTTATGGCCACTTAAAAAATTCTAGGAAATTTTTTTTTGCAAAAGGCATCGTAATATCATGATAATGACCTCACGAACAACAATGAGCTGGGTGATCGGCTAGGTGCTCACGAACAACAATTTATACAAAAGGCATAAACCTCCCTCCTTGGTCATAGATTTCTCTTCGCTGACATAGCTGGAAATGGAAGAAAAGTGAGAAACCACATTGCTCGGAAGAAATCATATTTATGCCCAAGAAACACAAGGCAAGAAAGGCATGAACACTGCAAGATCCCTGGATAGATGCAATACCGTCTCTTCTCCCTTTATCAGGTAAATTAGGACCAAGGAAACGAAAGCAAAGTTAAACTACCTGCAGTGGAAAGGTTTATTTGACATCCAAACGTAGGTCATTCGGTCGGGTAACTTTTCAAAATTGGATATCTAGCAAGGCATTGTGTCAGAAGGTGGCCAAAAACAGATTTGATCGAGCTCCAGCTCATGAAATGTGATGCGCTTACTCTCTGTTGATTATGGCTACAAAAGTTAGGGGTATGATTTGTCAAACTATAGCCTACATATGGGCAATTAAATCATAGTTCAATATCTGAAATAGAAATAAATCCCAGGAAGTGTCAAACACTTTGCATACATTAAAATCCATCAACTCAATGTTTACAAGTTACAAATCGCCATAGCCATGAAACAGAAAATAATTTACACATGGAGTCTTGGTGAAGGACCAAAAACCCATTTTCAGAATAAGAACATGCGGGGGAAAGAGCATCTGCTGCCTGTTTTGCAAAAAAAAAAAAAAGTCTTGCTCTTTCCTCAGGGCTCATCAAATCATCATTCCATTTCGAGTTTACATATCACTTGGATGGTAACAACACAAATCACACTATAAACATAAACTCCTGGAAATCGGACAGTGCAACTGAAACAGCTGCAAAAGAAAGGGGGCATATACAAGCTGAAGAGTGGAGAGAAGGCGGAAAAGAACATATTATACCAAGATTTTCAGGGAAACTTCATTTTGCAGACTGTAGCATCATTCTTCAGACTGAGCATTAGTCTCATAGACTCGGCGGCCCTTGTTGTACCGGATATACCTATTGCCATCGCTGCTCATGATACGCACCTCTGGGATCTGCCGCACAATATGCCAGTTCTTGCCACTGTCCAGGCAGCTCCTGAGTAAAGGGAGACTGCACTGCATCTCAAACCGATACAGGCTGTTTCGCTTATGGATCAGCAGCTCCAGCCACCGTGGGAATGCTATACTCCAGAAGATAATCAGCTCTTCAAAATAGAACGTCTCTGTGGATGGGGGGAACACAAGTCTGAGGTGTTGCAGCATGTCAAGGCCAGCCACATGCTTCAGCTTTGAGCAGTCATCAATAATGAGAGAACGAAGCACAGGTAGGTTAGAGATCCTCTGAAGCATCCTGTTGTCTTTGAGATGGAGCTTATCAGACAGTTTTAGTAGGTCCTTGATTTCTGTTAGGCTATGTGCACCCTCAACATGAAGGTCACATACAGCAACATGCTTTAGGCCTTCTGGTAGAGCTTTAAGCTCAGGGCAAAACTGTATGTGTAGTGACTTGAGACAAGGTAACAGTATATGGCTCTCTTCCACGGCTAAAAACCACTCTTCTAGTTTCTTCATGTTTCTTAGCTTTAAAACCTCAAGCTTGGGGAATGAAGTGGTTGGTGACACAGTGGTGCCGATGAATTCAGAACCAATGGTGATAATTGAGTCTGCATTTGAGATTTGCAAGGACTGGAGCTGGTTCAGGAGGCCAAGTGCAGGTAGTGTAGTGCATGAAATGCAATTGTCAAGATCCAAGAACACAAGGCTGGGAAATGAGGTTCCTACATGGGGACCTGCCAGCCAGTTTGGGAACTTTACACCTTTGTAGTTCTTGATTACTAGCTTCTCGATGCTCTGGGGTGGGGATAACTCATTCCATATATTTTCACTCACTTTGGTTGATTCATCTCTACTACTTTGACAGTTGTTTCCTTCCAGTTTTTTCTTGTCTTCTTTTTCCAGTTCCTCTTGGTTATCCTGATTTTCCTGTTCTTCATCTTGTTGTTCTACTAATAATGGTGCCTGCTCAGAGAGGTGTAGATCCTTAAGAAATGGCTTGTTCAAAAGTGCAGCGGCTCCTGAAGTAGCCCTATCAATATTCTTCACATCAAGGCACTGCAATTCTGACAAAGCTTTGAGATCATCCAAGTCGCAACCCTCAGGATCATTGTTGTCATGGCCGATGACTAGACCTGATAGGTAGTTAAGATGCCTCAATTCACCAACACCCTTCGGAACATAGCGTAGGAAAGTTCCCTCAAGACAAAGGCATCTCAACTCTAGCAATGCCCTGATGGACCAAGGAAGTCTCTGTAATCTTTGGCAATCTTGAAGGCTCAAGGTCTGCAAATTTACCAGAAAACCAATTGAAGAGGGTATGTCTCTGATCGGTGTTTCGTCAAGACCGAGGTACCTCAAATGTAGCAAGTTGCCAATGGATTTCGGGAGGGCCTCTACTGTCGTCTTGCTCAAATCCAACACACGCAGGCATGGGGCTGACTCAAAGAGAAGGTCATCTATTGCTCTGACATTCGGGCTGTTGAAGAGCATCAACGACCTTAGGTTCATCTGCTGCTTCACTGAAATTGGATCCTCCAAGCGGTTCTCCACGTTACACAATGCGAGGTACCGAGGCTTTGACAATGAGGGTAATGGACTCGTGTTAGATTTCTGCCGGCCATCCATTAATATACTCTCGTCTGTTATCAAGAAACGGGCTAATGAACGGAGAAGCTCATGTGTTATCGAGCACTGGTCTAAATTATCAGGATTTGGTTGCAACAAGTTTCTGCTTATCAATTCTACATAGTACTCTTCAGCAGTTTCTTCCAGTGACTTCTTGTCTCTTGCATTTACGACGCCTTCAGCAACCCAATGGCGCACAAGATCAAAATGCCGAATAGGGAATTCTTCTGGATACAAAGAGCAATGGAGGAAGCACTCCTTTAGTTCAGAAGGAAGATCAACATAACTCAAGTAGAGTGCTTGTGGCATTTCTTGAAGGAATGGTTGCATGGACCAAACATCACTTTTCAGTACCCACTCCCACCCTACCTTGCTCTTGCCTCTTGACCTTAGGACACCAGCAATGACCTTGATTGCTAGGGGATGGCCTTTGCATTTCTCTGCAATCTTAATTCCAACATCTTTCAGTGCTGCAAGCTCTTCTGAACTGCATTCTAAAAAAACTTGTCTGCGCAGCAATTCCCAACCATTCTCTGCATCCATGTTGCCAACCCGGTGGACAATTGCCTTCATGCTTGTCGCCACTTCCTCATTTCGTGTGGTGATCAGTATTCTGCCTCTCGCAACACCATCCCCAAGCGGGTCTTTAAGCAGCTCATTCCATACACCTGGGTTGTCCAAGTCATCCATGACAATAAGAAACCTCTTCGAAAGAGCAGAACTGAGGAGACCGAGAAGCTCCTCCTTGTTCTCTGCATCCCCAACATTGATGTCGGCACTTCTAATGATCTTCTTCAAGAAAGTTGCCTCCGAAAGATCCTTCGACATATTTACCCACACACAAATTGGGAAAATTTCGGTCACTCTCTCATCATTGTATATCTCCCTAGCTAGTGTTGTCTTGCCAATCCCCACATCACCAACAATAGCAAAGATGTCCACCTTCTTCTTGCCCTCTCTAATCATCCTTGGCACAAGGCCATCCACAAACTTCTGAACTTGTGTTCCTACTGCATGAGGCTTAATTGCATCATAACAAAGCTTACATGCGCTATTACTCATACAACCCCTTTTTGTATCAGAGTGTACTGATCCACCTGGAAAATTTGGCATTTCCTCCTCGATTTCCTTCAGCCTAATGTCGATGTCCCTAATCTTGAACCCAATCTCATGGTGAAACTTTGGGGGGGCTGCATACTTGAAGCAGAACACGAATGAGCACCGCACCTTTGGAGTGGGCGGTTGATCGTCGGCGAGGATCTTGGCACCCTCGAGCATGCATACATCGAGAATGTCATCAACTTCATACATGGCATCCTTGACCTGTGCCACCCAGTTGTCAACTTTGGCACTCAGGACCCTCCTGCGCTCCTCATGGGAAACAATGGCATCGATGCGTGAGAGCGTAACCAGGAGACCCCGTATGTCGTCTCGAATGCCGAGGACGGCGCAGGCGTCCCGCCCAGCGAAGTCATCCAGTGACGCCGTGCATCGCTTAACGAAGGAGTCCAGCACCGTCGCCATGGATCCCAAGAGGTATCTTCCCCCTGAAGAAGGAAAGAATGGAACATTTTATCAACACAGGGACAGAAAGTTGCCTTCTTTGACTGGAATTAGCCCCAGCGTCAATCAAAAACGACGATTGTTTTCATGGCGCAGTGGGTTGGTTTCTAAATTAAAGGGGCTCCTAATTTGCAACAGCCAGGAAACTCTGCAAGATGAAGGTTTTGTGTAGAATCCCGGATTTTAATCTTGCTGAATCTGCAAAAGATCTATTCCTCTAATTGTATTGAAGACCAAACCTGTACAAGGAGGTATGAACACTCGACAAAAAAGGTATTCAATAATTTCTTGCATCGTAGCAAAGTTGTTGATTTGGAGGTGTGAACACTCGACAAAACAAAACAAAAAAAGGTCTTGGATAATTCCTTGCACCGTAGCAAAGTTGTTGGGTTGGAACTTGGAACAGAAAGATGAAGGGAGCTGCAGAAGGACGGATTACCTGCTGATGCGGAGGAAGAGAGAGGCGATCGGCACCGCGATGCCTACCACCTTCCTCCTCTCCCAATATTTCTTTCCAAGAAACGAAGAAAGCAAGGAGCTTGCGGTGGGATCTGTCCCTGTCAGCTTGGATCGGACCAAAGATGAAATGGTGAGACAAAAACCTCATGGTGGTAGGGGCAGGCGGGCAGGCCATGGCCATGGCATCGCCATGTTTGTGCCCACAAGGAGGCAGGAGGACGGGGTCAAGACTCAAGAATGGGAAGATCAATCTGTCTGCAACCACCGCGGTTCGGTTGCCCGAGCCCTCATAAATCACTGCTATTCCAAGGGGAAGCTCTCCTAGGGGCATAGATGCAAAAAAGTTAAGGGGCAGCAGGGGCACTGGTTTGATTTCATAAGATTGTGAGGACTCAGAAGCAGACCCAGGTAGCTCATTACAGCTAGCCGGTTTGGCCGAGAAGAGCATGCCCATTGCCCATTGCAATGGTCAGGCAAGCCAACGCAGCATTGCATAGCATTTTTCCATGAAAGGCACATGCACTTGGCTAATCTAGGAATAAACACCGCCACCGCCATGTTATATGCAATGCATGCATTCATCTATCTATCTATCTATATTTAAACCGTGCTAAACATGGAAGGCGTCCCTCCGTGCACCGCCCACCAGACACATCGATCTTATTATACAACCTTGCTACCAGATGTAGTCCAAAACATTAATCATACGCAAGTAGAAGACATACAAGAACATAGAGACGTGAAGTGGAAATTATCTTTTTGATTATAATGGATTGCAATAGATCAAAACATATCCAACACATACCCTATGGTCCAACCTTTTGTTTCAGCTTAAATTAAATTAAATAAAATAATTTTGTAAATTTTTGTATACGTCGAATGATGTAATACATTTTAGTAATCTTTGTGGGGTTTTAAATAGTCCATTTTAGAGTTCGTAAAATAATTTTTCATAATTTTTTAAAACTCTTTAAGACGTCTTTTAAAGGATCACAACTTTTTTGGATTAAAGTTTTCATCAACTTTTAGCTCAAACAAACAAGGCCGATGGCAGGGATTGTTTGTTTGAGTTGAAACTTTTAATCTGAAAAAGTTGTGACCTCTCAAAACACTTCTTAAAGGGTTAAAAAAAATATTTTACGAACTCTAAGAAACACTATTCAAAACCCGACAAAGATAGCTACAAAATATTACATCATTTAACTTATAAAGAATAACATAATCTAATTTAATTTAAATCGAAACAAACAAGACCACGATCTCTTCTTTCTTGTTTTATATTAATGGGAGGTGTAGGCTGCAGCGATGAGCGGCTGCAGCTGTCGGTAGTGCGGTGTCTTTATTCTTATTTGAGATCTGTTAGCCCATCGAAATTGATGAATTTAACTGCATTGTTTTTATTCTTATGGAGTGCACGAACAAATACAATACACCTCAGCTGTTTCTGTATGACCAATAATACACCTCACCAAAAATAATCAAGTCAATAAGTCACAGTTGCCAGTTGGCTTTCCAGCTCCAATGCCAATGGTCTGTCTAGTTGTGGGATCTGCAGGCTACTCATTTCACATATACTACTATTGTTTTGCGAGGCAGACACAAGATGGAGTACTGCATGGGCCACAAGCTTACATAGTCAATTCAGTCCTGGAGATAATAAGAATGCCATCGGTGTGGGCATAGACTATAGAGCAATTCTCAGTGATATATAGGGGAGGGGGGGGGGATGTCCAAAATAATCAACTAATAAATCATAATTTATATAATAAACCACAGTACAACCAAATACCCGGAATAGCACTCGGTCCCGCCACCCCACACGCACGGCGCACGTCTTGCAGAAATTTCCGAAGCCAGCCAGTGCTCCGCGGCCACCGAAATCAGCCCTGCTGAAAACGACATGCATGCACGACAGGAGAGTGCTTCTCCGGTAGAAGAAGAAAAATGAGGAAAGGATCACTGCATGCGCACCTCCAACAAACGGCCATTTAGCCATGCAGTGAATTAAAAGGTGTGTAAATACTAGTTGAGTTGACCCAAATTTGGTCTGAGTTAATGATGTCCAAACGATTTTAACTCTCCACTCTATGAACCGCCATGACTTACTCCATTAGAGCGTCTCCATTGGTATAACCAACTATCGGCTATAACGTTTTTTTTATAATTCTAATTTTTGTCAAGTTTGGAATTTGAAAAATAGACATGAATTTTTTTTAAAAAAATGGTAACACTTTTTCATGAATGTTCTCGGCGACAACGACGCATGCGCACGCTGGAAGGAGGCAAAACCAAGAATGTTTTTTTAATAATTCTAATTTTTGTCAAGTTTGAAATTTGAAAAATAGACATGAAAAATTTTGAAAAAATGTTTAACACTTTTTATGAATAAATTGGTTGAAAGAATGGGGAATATTTAAAAAATGTAAAGCCCAGCATGACGGGAGGGGCCTGGCACAGAAAAATAGAAATATTGGATTAAAAATGGATTACATTATTATGACAGCAGAACAATGAGAACACAAATAAACTTAGTACATATTATGACAGCGTTTAAATATTATTTCCAACCATGAACTAAATAATTTGTCGTTAATTACTACATGCAAAAAATATTCGTACAAATAATTCATGCATGCAAAATAAATTTTGTACAAATAATTAATACATGCAAAAAATATAACTACTTAACTAATTTTCATGCAAAAAAATACAACTAGTTAATACATGCAAAAAAACATACGTTCAAATAATTAATACATGCAAACTCCCTGCGCCCACCATGTGTCGTCGTCCCTGAGCTCCTGCCGTGCGGCGTGGCGGGAGCTCCTACGCCCGCCACGTGTCGCCTTCCCTGAGCTCCCGCCGTGCGGCGTGGCGGCTGCCATGCCCGATGGCGGGACCGGATGTTGTTTCGGTAATTTTTAATTATAGTAGATTATTTTATTAAATGTGATTTAACTGTGGATTATTTTGTGTATTTTTCCTATATAGGGTGCGATCGAGTTGTTTGCTGATTTTCTCCAGCATAACCACAACGTCATGACTTATGACAGGATCCACGGGTCCCATGCACACTTAATCCTTCCTAATCTAACGGTTATTGTTTCTGTGAGCTGATTTTTGTGATATGGAAAACCCAAAGCACTCTGACTATATGTACTCGTACTTCTATTAATTGAGTGAGTTCTCTCCATTTTCATAATTTCAGAACATGGCCATCCTTTGCAAACACTAGCTATCCTTCCTACCATGTTGTCCCGCAACACATTGGAAAACCGGGCCGTTGTCGCTCAAGAAGTTATCACCGTCGCAAAGTGATCCCAACACCTCGTCGGATCATATCACCGGGCACATGCCACCGCTTCCCAAGCGATCGCCCATGTTGTCGCAGCAACGGCCCTCCCTTCTCCACTCCTAGATCTTGCTCCGGTTGGACGTACTCCAGGGGCTGCCGATCATCACGACAGCCCCAACAACGTCGTCGATCCAGCCCTCGTAGCCGCCTTCATCGCCGGCCTTCCCAGCTCTTCTCCGGCCACCTCTGGCTTGGCCCCAGTGTTTCGGGCGTTTTTTTCCCTTTTTTATGGCTTACGCGCAACGCGAAACATTTCGGCGGCCACGGATGAGATTTATATAATATGCGGGCGTGCCAGTGTATAAAAATACACAAAAGAAATAACAAATACGGGAAATCAGATATTTTATTAATGGAATAAAATACAGTCTCCCGATACATTTGCGCTCCATAGCCTGTAGATAGGAACATCTAACATGGGCGATTGCAAGGTCACTGTTCCCGGAGCCTCGGAAGGACTCCCGGTTAATTACATCTGCAAGATAAATCTCACAGAACACCTCCGATTAAGCTGTGTTATCGTCGCCATCAGTCTTCGCCTGTAGTCACTATGCATACAGAGAAAATAGATAATAAACAAAGTAAGTGGCGCCGGCAGCAACCATGGTCGTATGTGACCATGCGCCGAAGATAGCGAAGTCATTGTATGATGGACCTC
>SPJY01019048.1:491778-561802 GCA_005191435.1 Raddia distichophylla
TATCCTTCAGATGACAAAGGCCATTGTTGTATGTGGTGATGGCTCTATCCTTTTTCCAGTCTTGTGTTCTGATAAGATTTTTGGCAAATGGTATGTTGCCCATGCGTTGCAACGGGGTGTAAAATGGATCATGGTTTGTATGCTACATGAATCTAGAATTAGAGTCTACTCTTGTTTGCTTCAAGCTCTGGAAGATTATCATATTTATTTATCAGAATCTGGTTCCTCCTCTACCTGGAGTGTTCGTTCTTGCCATGCCTTCAAGCCTTCCTTAAGAGTTGACTTGAGGATATCAGAAAGGATGAATTTGTTCAGGAGAGCAGTTTAAGGATATCAGGCGCAACCCTAGTTTCGTATAATATAACTGAAACTAGTATTCCAATGTCAGCTGCTCACAGCCTCACAGAATAATGCAGGTAACAAACTGAATGGTTTTTAAATCCTAGGGTCAGCAAACTATCCTTGCTGATTCTTTGCCTTGAAAAGTCTAAGCTTGAAGTCATAATTAAGGATGATTCTTTGAGAAAGCTGGAAGAGAACGGCCAGAATTAGAGAACAAAGCCAAGAGAGAAAGAACATCTTTACAAAACTTTGTAAGAATGGTACATATAATTAAGGGTTAATTGCATAGGTGACATTTTGAGAACGTGGCTTTGCAAAAATGACATTTTTCGATAGGGTCTCTAACCGGTGGCATTTTATTGATTTCCCTCAAATTTGCCATTACGAGGCTTTGGAGGGCAATACAAGGCTGGAATACACGTATGTATATGTTTGTACGGTCTAACGGGTGTGATCCATCTGTCATATTCTCATTTCTTCTTCCCCTTCCCTTTCATCATCCACTCTCTTACCGCATCGGCTAACTATGACGACCTCCAGCATGGCTATGGCGGCGATGAACTCCAGCGAGCTCCTCGACTCCGGCACACATGGGAGGAGAAGATGTTTGCGCCTATCCCTTTCTTCCTCTGCTTCTTCTCTCCCCTCCAACTTCGGTGAGTCATGTGGCGGGCAGGCGACGGTGAGCTTCAGTGGCAGCGGTGGTGTCGTGGTGAGCTTCGGGGAGGAGGAAGTGTCGAGGATAAAATCGTTATCGAGCCGTTAATGCAGCTTGTGGGCTAGTTTATCATGTCAACACATGGGCCTCGAGGATAAGCCCACCATATATCGTACCTTCCCGTCTGAGCTTGTCCAAAGCTCGAATAGACGTGTTAGCCTGTTTAGGTCGACAAGGCTGCGGCTGACTAGCTCGGCGCACGTGTCTCTCACACGACGTGTCAAAAGGTGGCCAAGCCACAAAATACAACAGGCTTCCCGTGGTCAACCATGGGACGTGGTCGCCGTTCCATGGGCGACAACAACATGGTATCTATGTTGCCTCGAGAGCGATAACGAAAGCAACGTGCGTTTTAACTGCTGGGCAAGAAGAAGGACCAACGATTAAGGGTACAAACCTGCATACTCCAACCTTCAGCTCTTGCCTATAAAAAGGGCATGTAGGTATTGGAAGATGAAGGGCACAACTCGAAGTACACACAAAACACCCACGGAGAAGAAAGAAAAAGTAGCCTAGGGCATTCTAATAGCTTTCCTCTTTATACTTCGTAGTTCCTCTCACCACTTAGTTACATCAGGGCTCCTAGCAGGCACATGAGTTCCGCCTTGTACCGTGGCCGAGCTATGGGTAGCTTGGCCACACCCAGGCTTGTACTTTTCCCTTCCATAGTAAAAAAACACAGGACATAGGGCTATTAACCCGCATTATAGGCCTGAACCAGGGTAAAAAATTGCTTGTGTTCATCATCCATTCACTCACCCTTTGAAAGCAGCCCCTAGGCTATAACGAACGGATTTGGTTGGGGCCCATCACGGCTAAGTAAGCTCGGTTAGTGGAGACCCGTCTCCCAGACATCGACATCTGCCGCTCATCATGGGGGCCTATCATGGATCTGCCGCAGCCCGACTCCTCGACAATGAACATCCCGCCATAATCTAGTGAGGCCCTCAGCATGATATTTGACGAGACCTCGATGAGGCCTGCAAGGAGCTAGTGGCTGAGCACTACCAATCCAGCCCTAAGAGCATGGACGCCGAACCTTTGTTCGCACCCATGGAGGAGGTCGTCGCCTGCTTTGACTACGGACCTCCGGAGACACCCCTCGTTGTGGCGGACGGCGAGGATGATATGGAGATTTCCCACGTCAATGAGACGCCGAAGGGACGTGGAGGAAGATGATAGTACCTCTCATGGCGGGAGTATCCCTCATGGCGATGACACCTCTCATGACGACAATGCCTGTCGCAATGATACCACATATCATGGTGGGAGTATCCCTCATGGCGACGACGCCTTTTGTGACGACACCGCCTCTCGCAACGACGCCACCTCTCTTCATGATTCCTTCTTAGGAGTACACTCCGCGCTAGGTCCTTACGGCTGAAGGTGTTTGCACCTCGTAGGAGAGTCATAGGATGTAACAACCCAAATTTGGAGGCAAATTAAAAATTTCCTAGTCGCAACTTTTGATGCTTAATGATCATACCTCCCGTGTTCAACCTACAAAAGAGAGTTGCTGTGTGTTTGCTACCTGCCCCCCAAGCCTCCTTGTGTGTGATGTGTTATCCTTTTTATAGGCAAAAGCAAGCCAGATTAGTAGGATCTGGAGCATGGAGTTTGTTGGTCGCGTAGAGAGAAATAGGATAGGCTGTTGCATGTTGGTTAATGAAGATAAGCACCGTAATTATCTTTTAATCAGGTGCTTATAAAAATGAGCCGTCGTAAATTCTTGATAATTATCTTCCGATCAATTATTTAATAATGCGATAAATAAATTATCAGCATTAAAAAAAATAAACATGAAATTTTCACGTCAAACACCTTCTCCTGCGGGGGACGTACCCCCAGTGCGGCGGCGGCTGACCTTGGAGGAGGTTTCCCCGTCCCAGAACCTACATGCTATACGTATGCTGTTGGAGCACCCCCCAGTGGAGCTGACGGGGGATTCCCCTGCCAAGCCATGGCTGCGAGACATCGCGTGTCTCGTGGACGCGGCCCATCACCGAGTCGAGGGCTCCGGGAGGTCGGGTGCTTCTGGTGGAGCGCTCTGCTCGAAGTCGTGGGCGGAGCGCACGCAGGCTTCGAGTCGCCCAAGCCAAGCTCGCTCTGGTCTCGGAGGCCGAGGCAAGGGAAAGGAGCTTCAGGGTGCAGACTCCACTCTTGTGGAGGCCCGTGCAGCAGCCCGAGTACCGTCCCAAACGCCCCCCACCGGCGGGGGGCGCCAAGGGGACCTCAGGACTCATCTGGAGGAGCACCGGCGGCGTGGCGGCGATTTACGCAAAGAGCTGCAGCGTCGCCGCGCGCAGCCGCGAGACCAGCCGGAGCTGACGGAGGCCAGTCGCGAGGAAGGTTCCTCTTCTTCTGAATCCGGTCGGGGTTCCGGCGAGCGACGCCGGCCTCCTTACGGCGTGGGGTGCAAGGCGTTCTCCGCCCGTCTGCACCGGGCGGTATGGCCGGAGATGTTCCGCCCACGTCCGTCGAGAAGTATGATGGCTCGACCAATCCGGAGGAGTTCCTTGGTGGTGCAGGCTGCGAGCGGCTCCCAAAAGGTCTTGGCCAATTACTTTCCCACAATCTTGACGGGCTCCGCCCGTTCTTGGCTGCTAAACCTCCCATGAGCATCGATAGGCTCGTGGGGGGAACTGTGTGACCAGTTTGTCACTAGTTTTTAGGGCTCCTATGTCCAGCCGGGGGTGGAGGACGATCTTCACGCCCTGGGGCAGAAAAAGGGTGAGTCCTTGCGGGAGTTCATCCGGCATTTCAGCCACTGCCGCAATACCATCCCCAAGATCTCCAGCCAAGCAGTCATCATTGCCTTCCGAAGGGGCGTAAAAGATCGCAAGATGCTGGAGAAGACGGCTACGCGCAATATCGCCTCCACCGCCGAGCTGTTCGATTTGGCGCACAAGTGCGCCCGTGCGGCGGAGGCTCGTGAGCGCGCGACCGGGAGGCCAGGCGGTGGCGTTGGAGCGGAGGCCGGGACTTCCAAAGGTTCCGGCCCCAAGGACCAGAAGAAGAAGAAGAAGCGCAAAGCGGCCAAGGCCGGTCAGGTCCTGGCAGCCGAGCGTGATCAGAAGGAGTTTAGGCTGCGGCAAAGGGATCACCGCGATCGACGGGGCGACCGTCGTGACCGGCGCGACGACGGCCGTGGCCGGCGGGACGACCGCCGAGAAGACGGAGGGGGCAAGGGATACTGCCCCATCCACAAGTCCAACACGCATGACTTGGCTGATTGCCAGGTCGTGTCGAAGTTGGTGGAGAAGCGGCTCAAGGAGCGCCGCCCCCCTAGCGACGATGGAGATGAAGGACCCGCCCCGCTGGCTTTCCAGCGGACGGAGCACACGGTGGCGTATATCCATGGCGGCTCGGCCACCTACTCTTCCAATCGGCAGTACAAGCTGTTGATGCGGGAGGTGTGCGCCACTGCGCCAAGTCCGGGGTCGAGTAGGCTGCTGAGGTGGTCGGAGTCACCGATCACCTTCAGTCAGGCCGACCACCCTGAGAGCACTGCCGGCCTAGGGCGCCTCCCGATCGTGGTTTCGCCCACGATTCGGAACGTGAAGCTTGGGCGGGTGCTGGTGGACGGAGGGAGCTCCATCAACCTCTTGTCCGCCAAGGCATTCCAAGCGCTGCAAGTGCCGGCGCGGGAGTTGCTTCTAGCCCTTCCGTTCTACGGCGTCACCCCGGGGGCAGAATCCATACCCTTGGGGCGTATCCGTCTTCCCGTCTCTTTCGGGGAGGAGGACAACTATCGTACAAAGGAGGTCGACTTCGAGGTAGCGAACTTCGATCTCCCGTACAATGCTTTGCTTGGCCGACCGGCGTTGGCCAAGTTCATGGTAGCAGCCCACTATGCGTATATGGTGGTGAAGATGTCGGGGCCGCGAGGTCCCATCGTCGTCAAGGTGGACAGGCCGGAGTCCCTGCGATGCGACAAGATGGCCCTGGACTTGGCGGGGGCCGTCAACGCGCGTCCGTCCGGCGCCACCGACTCGGGGGCTCCTCAGGCGAAGACCGTGCCACGCCCGGCTCGTCCGACGAGGTTAAGGTGGTCTCCTTGAGCGAGGACCGCCCCGCGAAGACCGTTAAGGTGGGCGCCGACCTCGGCGCCAAATAGGAAAGCACGCTCGTCACCTTCCTCCGGGAAAACTCGGATGTGTTCGCATGGCAACCATCTGATATGACCGGTGTCTCCAGGGAGGTGATTGAGCATCGGTTGGCGGTGCTCCCAGGAGTGCGCCCAGTCCGGCAGAAGGTCCGAAGGCAGGCACCAGAGCGCCAAAAAGCCATCCGAGAAGAAGTAGACAAGCTGCTCAGCGCGGGGATTGTGAGGGAGGTCACTCACCCTGAGTGGCTTGCCAACCCCGTGCTCGTGAAGAAGTCCAACGGGAGATGGCGAATGTGTGTTGATTTCACCAACCTCAACAAGGCCTGCCCGAAGGACCCCTACCCTCTGCCACGCATAGATTTGCTTGTAGACTCCACCGCGGGGTGCGAGCTTTTGAGTTTTCTAGACGCGTACTTCGGGTACCACCAGATTAGCGTGGCGGAGGAAGATGAAGAGAAAACCGCCTTTGTAACTCCCTTGGGCATGTACTGCTATGTTAGAATGGCTTTTGGATCGAAAAACAATGGCCCCACTTACCAGCGTGCCATGCATTCTTCCTTCTGGAGCCAGGTTGGGAGAAACCTGGGAGTCTATGTAGACGACCTGGTGTTGAAGACAAAGAAGGGCGAAGATCTGCTCGCCGACTTGGAAGAAACCTTCGCTAACCTGAGAAGACACCGCATCAAGCTCAACCCTGAGAAGTGTGTGTTTGGCGTGCCCTCAGGGAAGCTGCTGGGATTTCTGGTGTCTAGCCGGGGCATAGAAGTTAACCCCGACAAGATCGCGGCCATATAGCGCATGCAGCCGCCTACTCGCCTAAAGCATGTGCAGTGTATTGCGGGCTATCTCGCGTCCCTCGGGAGATTTATCCTTCCTCCGAGAAAACTCGGATGTGTTCGCATGGCAACCATCTGATATGACCGGTGTCTCCAGGGAGGTGATTGAGCATCGGTTGGCGGTGCTCCCAGGAGTGCGCCCAGTTCAGCAAAAGGTCCGGAGGTAGGCACCAGAGCGCCAAGAAGCCATCCGAGAAGAAGTAGACAAGCTGCTCAGCGCGGGGATTGTGAGGGAGGTCACTCACCCTGAGTGGCTTGCCAACCCCGTGCTCGTGAAGAAGTCCAACGGGAGATGGCGAATGTGCGTCGATTTCACCGACCTCAACAAGGCCTGCCCGAAGGACCCCTACCCTCTGCCACGCATAGATTTGCTTGTAGACTCCACCGCGGGGTGCGAGCTTTTGAGTTTTCTGGACGCGTACTCCGGGTACACCAGATTAGCATGGCGGAGGAAGATGAAGAGAAAACCGCCTTTGTAACTCCCTTGGGCGTGTACTGCTATGTTAGAATGGCTTTTGGATTGAAAAACGTTGGCCCCACTTACCAGCGTGCCATGCATTCTTCCTTCTGGAGCCAGGTTGGGAGAAACCTGGAAGTCTATGTAGACGACCTGGTGTTGAAGACAAGGAAGGGCGAAGATCTGCTCGCCAACTTGGAAGAAACCTTCGCTAACCTGAGAAGACACCGCATCAAGCTCAACCCTGAGAAGTGTGTGTTTGGCGTGCCCTCAGGGAAGTTGCTGGGATTTCTGGTGTCTAGCCGAGGCATAGAAGTTAACCCCGACAAGATCGCGGCCATATAGCGCATGCAGCCGCCTACTCGCCTAAAGCATGTGCAGTGTATTGCGGGCTATCTCGCGTCCCTCGGGAGATTTATCGCCCGCCTGGGAGAAAAGAGCCTTCCATTGTTCAAGCTGCTGAAGAGGACCAACAATTTCGAGTGGACACAGGAGGTGCAGCAGGCCTTCGAAGAGTTGAAGAAGTACCTGTCTTCGCCACCAGTGCTGGTCGCCCCCGAGCCCAGTGAGCCGCTTCTTCTTTACATTGCAGCCACTCCGGCGGTGGTGAGCGCGGTGCTGGTGACGGAAAGGGAAGGCGTCCAGTGTCCAGTATACTACGTCAGCAAAGTGTTGCAGGATGCGGAGTCCAGATACCCCCAAGCCTAGAAGATGTTGTATGCTGTGCTAGTGGCCTCCCGGAAGCTGCGGCATTATTTTCAAGGAAGGGAGATCACGGTGGTCACGTCGTTTCCCCTCCATGAGATCCTACAGAATCGGGAGGCGCAGGGTCGGGTAGCAAAGTGGGTGGTGGAGTTGGGAGAATTCGGTCTGAAATTCGTCCCCCGAACCACCATCAAGAGCCAGGCGCTGGCGGACTTCATCGCAAAGTGGTCGCCGGCAGCCTCGGAGGCGCGCGACCAGCCCAATCAACCCGCCTGGACGCTTGTCGTCGATGGTTCTTTCCGGCTAAAGGGCGCGGGGGGCCGGAGCGGTCTTGGTCTCTCCGACTGGGGATGCCCTGCAGTACATGGTGGTGCTGAACTTTAAAGCCATCAACAACGTCGCCGAGTATGAAGGCCTGCTCGCGGGGCTGCGAGCTGCGGCCTCGCTGGGCATCCGACGGCTGCGCGTCAAGGGCGACTCGTTGCTGGTCGTCAATCAAGCGCGGAAAGAGTTCCAGTGCATCGATCCTTTCATGGCGGCATACCTGGCGGAGGTCAGGAAAATGGAGAGCCGCTTCGATGGTTTGGAGTACACTCATATTCCAAGGCGCGACAATCACCTGGCGGATGGGCTTTCGCAGCTTGCTTCGTCCAGGGTTTCTGCTCCGGTTGGGGTCTTTGAAGAAAGACTTACTCAACCGTCTGTCGCGGCCCCCGCTTTCGGAGGGGACGACAGTGCGCTGGTCTCAGCTCCCGTATCTGGGGAGGGACCCGGCGTTGCTTCTAAGGAGGCACCGGTGGAAACGCCATGCCAGGCGAAGTACCCAGGCGATCACCGCCTGATCGCCACCCTTGGCCGGAAAAGTCAGTGGATGGTCCCGATCCTAGCTTTCTTGCGGGACCAAGTGGTCCCCGACAATGATGCGTCAGCTGAGAAGATTGCGTGTAAGGCCAAGCGCTACGCCCTGGTAGGTGGACCTATATCGCCGGGGTGGAAACGGAATTCTTCTGAAGTGCATCACCCGGGAAGAGGGGAGCGGCCTGCTCTCTGATATCTATGGAGGCGAGTGCGGGAGCCACATGTCCAGTCGTACCTTGGTCGGTAAAGCGTACCGCCAGGGGTTCTATTGGTCTACTGCCCTCCAGGATGCTTGCGAGCTGGTGAGGAGATGCGAGGCATGTCAGTTCTTCGCCAAGCAGATCCACCGACCAGCCCAGGCACTGCAAACCATTCCACTCTCTTGGCCGTTTGCGGTCTGGGGGCTGGATATCCTGGGCCCGTTCCCGCGGGACACGAGGGGGTTATACCCATCTGTTCGTCGCCGTCGACAAGTTCACCAAGTGGGTGGAAGCGGTGCCGGTGCCCGCAATCACAGCGGCGGCTGCTATCAAGTTCATGCGCAGCATTTTTGTTCACTTCGGCGTCGCCAACCGTATCATCACCGATAACGGCGCCCAGTTCAAAAGTGCGGATTTTCAAGACTGGTGCGAAGATATGGGCACCAAGCTCTGCTTCGCTTCGGTGGCCCATCCTAAAAGCAACAGGCAGGCAGAGCGCGCCAATGCGGAAGTGCCCAGAGGACTCAAGACTCGGGCGTTTGATCGCTTGAAAAAGCGCGACGCTCGTTGGGCCGAAGAAGTGCTGGCCGTGCTGTGGTCCCTACGCACTACTCCCAGCAGAGCAACCGGGGAGACTCCTTTCTTCTTGGTCTACGGCACTGAAGCGGTATTGTCGTCCGAACTGTCGCTCGGATTTCCGCGGGTGGCCATGTACAACGAGGATGAACAGCAAGGCCATCGCCAAGACGATGTCAACTTCTTGGAGGAAGCTCGGGACCGGGCATCATTGCGCGCCGCGCATTATCAGCAAAGCCTTAGAAGGTACCACGTCGCCAGGATCCGCGAGAGGGCACTGGCAGTAGGTGACCTCGTCTTGCGAAAAATTCAGACGCAAGTAGGTCGCAATAAGCTGTCTCCCCCGTGGGAGGGCCCTTTTAAAGTGGTCTCAGTCTCTTGTCCGGGATCGGTGAAGCTCGCCATGGAGGATGGGCGCGAGCTGGTTAACTCTTGGAACATAGAGCAGCTTCGCAAATTTTATCCTTAAAAACTGTAAGTCCTCCGTGTTTTTTAGACCAGCTGGCGGGCAGTATTCTCTGCCCACTAGCTGGCCGGGGGCTATCGTGTATAGTCCTTGTCTTGACTTTTTAAGAAGAGAGTTTTCTGGGCTTCCTGTTTGTCCTCCTGAGGAGTTAGTTTCAGTGTCTGATCTGCATAATCGCCGTGAGTAGCTGTGACTCTCCTGGTACCTTGCTGGTAAGAGTGGGCGTCCAGTGTCTGCGTCAGGCGAGGAGGAGGAGATTAGAGGGCGTGTTCTAGCATGGCGCTCTACGGTCTGGGCACCTTGTGCCAACGTGGGCGCCGCAGGCTTATGACCACCTCTGATCACCTAAGTCTTAGCCGCCCGGCACTGTGACCTAACCCAAAGAGGCCGCAAGTGGTCAGCCAGGGGAAGCCTTTGGAAAGCGGCGACTAGGCACGTTCACTATTCTTTCAGCCTAAGGAACCCAGTGTAAACTCGCGTAAATTGCTAATTCAGGAACCTAACGATCGTTTTTGGTTATTGCCCGCTTGCGAGGGAGTTTGACCAAGATGAAGGGCGCGTCGCAGAAGGCTGAGGGGTGCTGAGGGTTAAGTCGTAGCCTGTGACCAAGGCGTCCATGGCTACACTCATCTCCCTCTCTCTCCCAACGATGGTGGCACCTTGTTGGTAAAAGTGGACGTCTAGTGCCCGTGTTGGGCGAGGAGTGGGTGATTAGAGGGCGTGTTCAAGTGTGGCGCGTTCACGGTCTGGGCACCTAGTGCCAACATGGGCGCCACCGGGGATGGGACCACCTCTGACTGCCTAATGCCTTAGCCGCACGGCGCTATGACCTGACCCAAAGAGACCGCAAGCGTTCAGCCAGAATGGGCTTGGGAAGAGCGGCGACCAGAACGCGCCGCGGAAGTCCGAGAAGCGCTTAAGGTCAAGAGCCCAGGGGCTGAACCCCAGCGTGATCGCTACGGCGTGATCGTCTGGTAGTGGTTGCTCTAAGGGGCCGAAGCAAAAGCTGCAAAACTAAGTGCTCGGGGGCTGGACCCCAACGTGATCGCTGCGGCGTGATCATCCGGTAGTGGTCGCTCTCAGGGGCTAAAGTAGAAGTAGCAGAAGATGTAAAGTTAAAGCAAAGCTTGTTGCCAGGCGAACAGAGTTTTTTTTACAGGTTTCGCGGCAAAGGAGATGCAAGCAAAAGTAAATTGGCGGCATCAAGGCCCTCACTCGTCGTCCACTTGGATGGCCTCGTCGTCTCCAGTGGCGCCGCATTCCTCCGCTTCATCCCCAACGTCCCCGTAGGCTTCCGGAGGAGCAGGCTCCACTTGTAGAGTCTCGGCGACGATGTCGACGGCGTCCCGTATGTGGAGGCGCGCTGCGTCGCTGATGACGCCATCAGCTCTTTCCACGGCGGCGCACACGTCAAGGTTGGGGTCGAGGTCGGCGCAGCAGTCCAGTGCGTACTCGGCGGCGACTCGGACGGTGGCGGTTCCTTCGCGAACGATCTGCTCGCGGAGGGCGGCGCCCAGCCCATTGAAGCCGTTCGCCACGCGTGTCATCCCAAGGGCAAGCTGTGCGGCGGTGTTCTGCAGAGGGCCGCTCACTTGCACGCCAAATAGCGCGAGGCGGCGGCACAATCGGCGGAAGGCGGGAAGGAGCATGGCGCGGATGTTGTGCAGTTCACGGCGGTGTTCGCTCCGGAGCGTGTCCGCCCTTCGCGTTGCTGCTTGGGCGCGGGAGCGTTCCTGCGCCAGCTCCGCCCGAAGCGCCGCCGTCGCTTGAGCCTGCTCGGCGGCAGCGGCCTGGTGCGCGTCCAGCACGGTAATGGCCGTCCGCATGAAGCGACCCAGGTCGGCCAGCGTGCAGTCGTGGGTGGAGGGTATCCGCACTAGAGCAGAGGTGCTCTCGCCGCCGGCTGCGCTGGGCGTGCGTGGAGGCGCCTGAGACGGTGGCGGTAGGCTCCCCCCAGGAACAGGAGCTGCATGGGAGCGGAGTGCGTCGGAAGAAGCGAAAAGCGAAAGCAGCCGTTGTTAAGAAGAAACAAAAAAAAGAAGATCAGAGCCTTACCGGTTGCGGCGCGGGGCGGCGCCAGGGTCGGCCGACGGGCAGGGTTAGCCCGCCGGCGCTCGGTGGCGGTGGCTCGGTCGCGATGGCTCTGGGCGTTGTGCTCGTCAGCAGCTGCGGCGCGGCAACCGGTGGAGGAACAGGCGCGCCCAATGTGGCACTCAGCATCGCGGCGGGCGCGGGCGGCTTGGCGGTGGCGGCGCCTCCCGTTCCTGCGCTCGGCAGGGTGGTGGAGGAGTCCGTCATCCGAGCCCGCTTGGCGGAGGGGTCGTCGCCCTCCACCGGTCTCTTCTCAGCGGCGCGTGCTGCCGCAGCGCGGGCGCCGGAGTCGGAGTCGGAGTCGGTGGGGACGGATTGACCTTGGCTGGGTTAAAATATTGCCTTATTACCACTTAAAATACAGCCATTACCTTCAATTGACACTTATTGCATATAGATAATATTCGTGTTCCTATAGAAACCTGCAAATATAATTGCAGTACTTAAGCATTATTTGGGAGCTGTTCATTTTTTGAAAATGAACATACCCCTTTTTCTACTGAAGATTTGGAATTTGTTTTTCCTTTAGAAGATACAGATCATTACGCTCAAAAATATAGTCCTTCCCATATCACAAACTTAGAGATAGAAGTACTTTGTAAATTACCATAAATTGGTATTGTATTTTACACTTTGATAATAAAAGCATGGATTTGTACTGATTCTGGAATGGTGTAATTATCATCTTAGGGGATTATTTTCTGGTAATCTTTTACCGGGAATTGGTCCTCACATAAAATCTTTTTTCTAAGTTACATTTGTTCTACATGTTTTCATGATGATTCCTGGCCAGCCCTAATTTTTATGTCATTTACTTATTGCAATTTACTTGTGCAATTTACATTCTTAGAGACTTATTGAGCCACTGTCACCCTAGGATTGCAAAACTTAACTTAGTGTAGTTAGTCTTGTTCCTTGAACCAAGCCTAGCAACTTAGGTTAGTTTTGATTAGGTGTCATTTAATTTTAAAATCGCCTGTTCACCCCCCTCTAGTTGACATCTTGATCCTACACTAAGCTTGTTCACATTTGCACAAAATTTAATACCTTGGAAACGAAAAGACACATGCAGTGAATGACACAAGCATTTGACTATTTGTACTTGGGACAACAGGGTAAACATGCATTATACTATTAGCGAGATTATCCTATAGCTCCTTGATATGAAGACTCTTAATTATCGCATAAAGATAGGGATTATCTAGGAAACTGTCGCAAGTTTTATTTTAAAAACTTTCAAATGTAACTATAGTATAATTATAGTGTAATTTCACTGTAACTATACTATAACTACATGTAACTTCTATATAACTTATATATAATTATTAAAAAACACGCACTGCACGATTCTTTTTCCATCTCCCTGTACAAATCTTAATACGATCTAAATATTTCCCTTCTCCTCGTACAAATCTCGATGCGATCTGACAGTAAAGAAATCAAAAGTTACAATGTAGTTACAGTATAGTTACAGTCTAATTACTCCTACATTACATACATTTGAAAGTTTTCCACTAAAAAAGTTGCGACGGTTTTTTAGCAATTTCGTAAAGATATCCGGATGGCTTGCAGCTCATAGAAGGTTTCCTAGGCTAAGCAGTTACTGTTAGTCATCCCAAGATCAGATGTGAGGATGGATATGGATGTCCCATGGAACTAGCTAGGGGCGTGGCCTAGCTTGCCTGGCTGGCAGCGGCTGAGGAACCACTGCAAGGCACTTGTCTTAGGCTAGATTGCCATATTTATTGAAAAAGTTTCAAGCCCATATTAACGTAGAATGGTGTATTGGCACTCACCTTATTATCTTTTCAAATACATAACCAAGGGTCCTGATCATGCGGCCATTAGTATGCATCCAATGGCCCAGAGTGCTTTGCCGGCTGCACGGTTCCATTGCAGTTTCCTTACAGCCCATGCTAGCAGATTGCTGAATCAACACTCCTCTAATCATGGTAGCCCCTTGGCATCTATAAGTTTTGTAAACACTTCTCCAAATAACCCATCTTTATCTTCTGAGCATGGTCCATCAGAACAGACTACTAATGTCAATGAAACCGTTGATGAAATTGCTCAATATATTAATGCTAGATATTTATCGGCTTGTGAGGCATATTGGAGGACATGGGGGTTTGACATTTATGTGAGATCTCCAATAGTTGAGAGGCATATCGTGCACTTACCTGGCATGAACGCTGTCACGTATCATGAAGGTCATCAATTGTCCACTATTGTTGACGACCCTACCTCTGCAAAGACAATGCTCACTGAATGGTTCACGGCCAACCAGAAATATTCTTCTGCACGACAATTTACGTATTGTGAATTCCCATCTGAATGGACATGGTATGCGGATAGAAAAATGTGGTGCATGAGGAAACGAGGACCGAAAGTTGGCAGATTGAGACATGTTCATCCAAGTGCCGGTGAATTGTTCTAACGAAGAATGCTTCATATGATTGTCAAAGGAGCTACTGATTATGCCGACATAAGAACATACAACGTTATTGTGTATGCCACCTTCCGTGAAGCTTGCAAAGCCAGAGGCCTTATTAGTGAAGACGACGAATAGTCACTACTATTTGATGAGGCTGTCGCATGGGCGTCTTCACGACAGTTAAGGTCTTTGTCGTATAACTTCGTATAATGTATGCTATACGAAGTTATTACGCTCAATTATACATTTATGACACTACTCATGAAATTATTGATAATAGGATGGCTATTTTCCAAACAAGTAATGATAATGTCTCTGCACCTTTAGATCCTGCATTGCTTGTAGAGTTCTTGGCTATGCTAAATGCCCACAACCCTATTGTTCAGCAATTCAGGCTTGCGTGTGAGTGCTTACTGTCCCAGGAGGCACCTGAAGTTGCAATAAGGTTTAGAGGATCCATAAAAGAAGGTCATCGTGCATACTCTCTGCCTGTAGCCTCTGAGCTTGCCGCTCTCATTGTCGGTGATATGAATCCTCATAATTCACAGTATGATATTACCGTGCAAGCCTGTGACGGCGGTTTTCAACATATCTAGCCCATACGTCCATCTTTAATGGCTTTGCAATATCCACTATTATTTTCCTATGGAGAAACTGGTTTCCACCTTGGTATGAAGTTAAGAAATGTAAACGGCCGTCGTTCAAACAGCCGTAAGGACATGTCGATGCTAGAATATTATCGATACGAGGCTCATAACTGCCCAGGTCATCCTAATCAATCTACTGGCTGCGGCAGATTATCTGAGCAAATGGCCGTCGATTCTTACTCTTGCATTGAGGCGAATAGATTGTCTTATTTCTATTTTAATCAGCATAGGCTTCGCACATAAACTTATCAGGGGACATCTGATGCTATTGAAAGAGGAAATACAAATGGAAGGGATATCGGTGTCAAGGTTATTTTGCTTGCAAGCTTCACTAGTGGGAAGCGCTATATGACTCCAAATTGCTAGGATGCCTTGGCCATATGCCGTGTTTTTGGCTGTCCACAATTGTTCACAACCTTTACTTGCAATCCCAAATGGCCGGAAATTATTGAAGCTATTTCTTTTGAAAGAGGTCAGAAGTCATCCGATAGACCTGGTATGATTACAAGAATCTTCCATATGAAACAAAAGGAATTTTTAGTAGATGTTAAAAATGGGCTAGCTTTTGGAAAAATTCGTGCAGGTTTCTTTCTTTCTTGAAGTATTACTTTTTATAGGCCTAATGCATGCATGCTATTATGCACTGTTAATTCTACTTTCATTTGTTTAAATACAGCCATGCATAGTATTGAATTTCAGAAAAGAGGTCTTCCACATTCACAACATTGTTTGGTTGGTTATGGACAAAGAAGTTTCTCCTGAAATGGTCAACTCATTTATTTCAGCTGAAATACCAGATGTTGCTACCGATCCACTTGCTTATGCTTTGGTCGATGAATTCATGATTCATGACCCATGTGGCAAAGTAAATCCTTCTAGCCCCTACATGATCAAATGACTGATCAATGGAAAATGCTTAAAAGGATATCCTAGAAACTTTCAGGATCAGACTACTTTTGATACACAAGAATATCCTGTATATCGAAGACGCCATGATGACAAATTTGTCAGTCGAGGAAACATTAAACTTGATAATAGATGGGTTGTCCCATATAGGCCATATTTATTGAAAAAGTTTCAAGCCCATATTAACGTAGAATGGTGTATTGGCACTCACCTTATTATCTTTTCAAATACATAACCAAGGGTCCTGATCATGCGGCCATTAGTATGCATCCAATGGCCCAGAGTGCTTTGCCGGCTGCACGGTTCCATTGCAGTTTCCTTACAGCCCATGCTAGCAGATTGCTGAATCAACACTCCTCTAATCATGGTAGCCCCTTGGCATCTATAAGTTTTGTAAACACTTCTCCAAATAACCCATCTTTATCTTCTGAGCATGGTCCATCAGAACAGACTACTAATGTCAATGAAACCGTTGATGAAATTGCTCAATATATTAATGCTAGATATTTATCGGCTTGTGAGGCATATTGGAGGGCATGGGGGTTTGACATCCATGTGAGATCTCCAATAGTTGAGAGGCATATCGTGCACTTACCTGGCATGAACGCTGTCACGTATCATGAAGGTCATCAATTGTCCACTATTGTTGACGACCCTACCTCTGCAAAGACAATGCTCACTGAATGGTTCACGGCCAACCAGAAATATTCTTCTGCACGACAATTTACGTATTGTGAATTCCCATCTGAATGGACATGGTATGCGGATAGAAAAATGTGGTGCATGAGGAAACGAGGACCGAAAGTTGGCAGATTGAGACATGTTCATCCAAGTGCCGGTGAATTGTTCTAACGAAGAATGCTTCATATGATTGTCAAAGGAGCTACTGATTATGCCGACATAAGAACATACAACGTTATTGTGTATGCCACCTTCCGTGAAGCTTGCAAAGCCAGAGGCCTTATTAGTGAAGACGACGAATGGTCACTACTATTTGATGAGGCTGTCGCATGGGCGTCTTCACGACAGTTAAGGTCTTTGTTTATGGCTATATTGTTGCATTGCGACGTGGGTGATCCACGTGCTCTTTATGACAAATACTAGCAATATATGACCGACGACGTTGCATATACCATTCGTCGAATAAATGGCAATGCTGCTAAAACCATATCATCATATGTCTTGCAAGACAGACTTCTGCCGGTGCTCGAAGCAATGTTTGGTTCCAACAACATGACATTAACAACTTATGGTTTGCCACTACCGACTCAATCAACCTGCCCACTGGAAGAAAACATGCTCATCTTACAAGAATTAACCTATGATAGACAACAACTATTGCTGGAATTCAACACTATGTACACTATGTTGAATAATGATCAACGCTATATATTTGACACTATCTTGTCAAAGATAGCTCAAAAAGAAAGGTGCCTTTGATTTGTATCTGGCCATGGCGGAACAGGCAAAACATTTTTATGGAAATGTATCATTTCTAAGCTACGATCAGAAGGGCAAATAGTGTTGGCAGTTGCATCATCAGGCCTCGCTGCTTTATTGTTACCAGGAGGGCGGACAGCTCATTCGCGATTCCACATACATAGAGGTGGATGCTTCCAGTAGCTGTTCTATAGGAAGGTCCACTCATCTCGGCATGCTAATTGCCAAAGCTACTCTTATTCTATGGGATGAAGCTCCTATGGCACATAAACATTGCATAGAGGCCCTTAATAAAGCATGGCGCGATTTAATGGGACACGATGATCATGCCTATGGCGACAAACCCTTTGGTGGAAAACCTATAGTATTTGGTGGAGATTTCAGACAACTCTTGCCTGTTGTGTAGCATGGTGGACGCACTGAAACTGTGAATGCTTCCCTTATAAAGTTATCATTATGGTCACTAGTACAAGTCATGCATTTGACTATGAATATGCGCCTAATGAATCCTTCTTTTGTCAGATGAACAAAAGATCAGCATGATAGAGTTTGCTCGCTGGATTCTTGATATAGGAGAAGGACGTGTAAAAGCTAAAAATGCTCTTCTCTCTTCTGACACTACAACTGTTTGTATCCCAGATGACCTTCTTAGGCCTATTGAACAAAATGTTGCGTCCATATGCAGCGTCGTCGACGATAATTTTAAGAATGCCTACTCCAACTCGGTATACTTGGCGCAGCGTGCTATAGTATGCCCAACTAACACAGTTGTTGATGACATAAATAACATCATGTTATCAAGAGTGTCAACTCCAATGAAAGAATACCTTAGTTACGATATGATAAGTGCTGCTGCAGATCCTCCTGCTGATGTGCAACTCCTCTACCCTTTAGAATTTCTCAATACCATTGCTGTCAACAATTTCCCAACACATGTATTACAGCTGAAAATAGGAGCACCAGTCATGCTTCTACGGAACATAAATCAAGCACTTGGCCTTTGCAATGGAACACGGCTGGTTATAACATGCCTCGGTGATGCTATCGTAGAAGGTAAAATCATAACAGGAAACAGCATAGGGACAATTGGTTTGCATTCCACGGATTGTTCTTACCACAAAGGATCATAAATGGCCTTTCACTCTTAAACAACGACAATTCCCCATTAGATTATCATATGCGATGACCATTAGTAAGTGCCAGGGTCAAACATTATCCAGCATAGGTGTATATCTTAAGACTCATGTGTTCACACATGGCAAGTTATATGTTGCTATCTCCAGGGTCAATTCGAGGAATGGCTTAAAAATTCTCATTGAAAATGAAAGTGGTCAGGCTTCTAATATTACAACCAATATAGTTTATGAAGAGGTCTTGCCTTTTGTCTGATCTAATCTTCAGGTATGGCATGTTTCATGACATATTACTTACTCTTTAAGGGTGTATTAATACTTTTGCACATTATCTAAACAGTTCTTCTTATGATACATAATCATGCATAATTTTCCCATATTATTAGCACCATTGCTCTCATTCCACATATATCTGATTTGACCTCTAAATATGGCATGCTTGGTGGTGGACTACCTACTTTGCACAACTTATTGATATTTTTGCCCATCTGTCCTATGCAATCACAATTATCATTTATGAGACATAATCATGTCTAATACATGTAATGCTATCGTCCTAATGCCTGTAATGCTATCATCACATATACTCTTACTCCATATACAGGTCTTTCTTTCATCTATGATGCATTATACCTGCTTAAAACAAATAATGTTGCTCTTCTCATGTTCTGTATATTGAACTTCTGGAACCTCATCTCCAAATACGGCATATTTTATGGCACACTGCCAAGTTTTTACATCCCTCCTAATAGTCTGCCCATCCTTATTATGCAGTCACTGTTATCATTTACAAAACATAATCATACCTCATACCTGCAATGCTATTGTCACAATTCTTCTTACTCAATGCGCCGATCTGTCTTGCTAATTAGAAAAAAAAGGAGAAAAGAATGTTAGTCTTCTCATGTCCTGTGTATTGATATTTTCAGGCATTAGCCTCATGTCATGTATACTTATGTTTAGCAACTACCACAGACCTTTGCTGAGCCAAAAAAAAAAGGTTTTGCTCTCTACATATGAGAAACTATATTGCATAATTTTTTCAGCAATAATCTTTGCAGACCAACCGCCAGTTAATACCCATATCATAGAAAAGTTTACACCACTTTAACAAGCCATAATCCTGTTCATTAGTTCACTGCCTCCTATAGTTTCACACAGAAATATGCCACTAGCTGTAGCACAATTGTAAGTCCACTGCAATCTGCTTCTAACGAACCTTGCAATTGAACAACAGCAACCACCAATGTGTTCTCAGACTTTAATCTCATATACTGTATACTTATGCTTTCCAATTACCTGAGGCCTTTGCTGAGCAAAAAAAAAACCCCGTTTTGCTTTGTCTATATAAGAAACTGCTTTGCATAACTTTTTCAGTTTATCACGGTCACATGAGTTTCAGCCAACAACGTTGATATTCGCAAAGCTACAATAAACTAAACCCCATATTACAGAAAACTTTGCACCTGGTTAGCAGGCCATAATTTTGTTCATTCATTCACTGCCTTCTACAATTTCTTTCAGAAGTAACAGGCGATAGGCAACGGGACTATCGCCTTCCGAGTCGCCTGAGCGAATGGCTCGGTGGTCCAGGGTTGATTGCACTTTCTAAAACCCACATTTCATTAATAATAATTTTTGGTGTGAAGCATCCAAGCACATGTTTGGTTCTCTTGCTATCTCAGCCCACGTCTACAACCTTAGCCACCAACGTCAGATCCGGTGCCGACGTTGTCGTTCCCGCCCTCGTTTTCCATCATGGTCTCCTTCATCGCTCAGATCTAGCACCAACATCGCTGTTCCCGCTCACGTCCGTCGTCGCCACCACCTCCCTCACCGGATCCGACGTTGGCGTAGCCGTTCCTGCCCTCGTTTGTCGCCGTGGCCACCTTCCTTGCTCGGATCTGACGTGACGTTACGTTGCTGTTCCCGGCCACGTCTCCCACGGCCACCACCTCCTTTGCCCGGATCCGACGCTGGCGTAGCCGTTCCCGCCCTCGTCTATCGCCGTGGCCACCTTCCTTGCTCATGTCTGACGTGGCGTTGATGTTCCCGCCCACGTCCGCCGCCGCTGTCAGCACCTCCTTTGCCAAGATTCGACGCCAGCGTAGCCGTTCCCGCCCTCGTCCATCGCTGTTCCCACTAACATCCGCCGCCACCAATGCCTCCCCCGCTCAGATCCAGTACTAGCGTCGCTATTCCTATTGTCATCTGCCGCCGTCGTGAACTCCCTCATCTGGATCCAATGCTAGCATTGCTAGTTGTCGCCAACGTCCATTGCAGCTGTTGCCATCCCTTTCGCCGGTTTGCAACATAGTGGGCACCCCGAGCTCTTAGCTGACCATGCGCCGACGCGCAGCACTGTCGGCGTCTCGCCCGATGCACACCCTAGCTAGGCTGAGATTGATATGCTCATTTTGTGCGTGAAGAGCCAAGCAAGAACAGTAATTTTGCAATAGTCCATTCAGGCAACCAAACAAACAAATCCTGCATCAGTTGTGGTTGGGAGAAAACCAGGCAACCAGACACGCTGCAAATGTATGTGGTACATGTCCTTTCATGACACGGGAGATGTGCTTGTGGGCAACCCTAAGATAGATGATGAGCTAAGGTTACACAGACTTGAGTTGACTGTTTTATAAACTTTATGCACCGACTGGACCGTTGAAAGGAGTAGTAAGGGATGAAGCGAGAGTGGCGGTGAGTGTAAATCCTGACCCAGCATGTATGGTGAGCCTTGGCACCGAGGTTGAAACGCTAAGAGCGTTGAGCAGCAGCCCGCGCCGCAGCTCTCTCCAACGCCCTCAACCGGTTAGCCTCCATCCGAGCCCTCTGCTCCTCAGTCAGCTCCACTTTAACTTTGCCCCCTCCATCTCCATCTCCTTCGTGCTTCTCTCCTGACTCCACCTCTCCTGCTGCCTGTCCACCTTGGGTGTGGGGTTCCTCTGCTGCCTGTGCCACAAACACCAATTCCAACACAGCGTCAGTGACAGTCTCCTTCCACATTCATCCAAACTCATGTGCGCACGCCACAATCACAATGTTCAAGAACCACTTGAGTTCGACTGTATAACACCTTCTATCTTGTTAAGGATTCCTTAAAAACATGCCTATTTAGCACCATACCACTTGTATGTGTCCACCGCAACAGTATGTTTAGTGAAACAACGCATGTGATGACTTACGTCAGCTGCTTTTACGTAGATTTCGTTAAGCAAGTCTTCTTGCATGGGATCCATGCCAGTACTTTCCATTGGTGGATCTATATCTTGTTGCACCGACTCTGTACCAAGATTGCCTGTCAACAGAGCTTCAGTCCCCACAATTGGGTCTTCAGATGCGGTTCCATCTGAAACACATAATTGTGGAGTCATTGGAGCTGGAATGTTCCAAAGGCAGGCAGCGATCCAAAAAAATACAGTTCCAAAAGCATGTGCACTGTTAGAAAAAAGAGAGAGCTAAGACCTGGGTCACCCTCTGGCATGACTTCTTCCGTTGGCGGTTCATGCAGTTGTGTAGGATCTCCCCCTCAGTTCAGAAACACATCTCTAAACAAGGACATTCAGTAAAAATTACATAGGCCGTGAAAAAGAGCAGTGCCAATTCACATCATGGGAGCATTCAGAAAAACAAAGATGTCCAATTTGTGGTGCGAAAATGACTATGAAAATTAGATACCAAGGTATACTGCGCTCTATGAATTGGTGGAAAATTGTGAAATAAACACATGATTCCCCTATAAAGATACTTTTCTATGACCATAAGCAAAAAATATTTGTGGAAAGGCATTTTTTCCTGAATAGACATGACACGGTAAGGACCAGGGAGCACAGATTGCATTTTCTTTCAGGTGTACTCTTGTAATTTATCAGGTCTTCATGTGTATGTGCTGCTAGGTTCTTGCTCATGATTGTTTTTGCTCAACAGTAATCCTCCTACAATTGAGATCTATAGATCTGTACTCCCATTGCAAACAGTATACTGGTGGTAGCAATTAAGTAATGCCTGATGTTGAGCGTCAAATGTGTGGTACATGTCCTTTCCTAGCATTGAGGATATGCGCTTCTGTGCAACTCTAAGATAGACGATGAGCTAAGGTTACACTGACTTCAGTTGACTGTTTTCTCTAGGTTCCCCATTTTATCTATAATCGTATGGAAGAAAAACCTAAAAGAGAGAAGCTTACCCTAACACGGTTACTGGCCCCCACTTTCTCAACATTCCGTATGAACTGTTCAAAGGAGTAACAAGGGATCAACCGAGAGTGCCAGTCGGTGTAAAGCCTGATGAGATTGCCAAGGTCCTCCACCTGACAGCAAGACATAGACTCAAACTTAGCAGGCCAAAGAAAAACAGAATAAGAGCAACCCCAACGGTGCCCAACTTGGGATGGACTGAGCACTGTTTGGGTTTAACAAACAGTGCTAAGTCCACCCTAACTTGGGTTGGATCTGCTCTAAGCACACATGTAAGCAAGCAACAGTTGGCTCTGTTTGTCCATGTGAGATTAACCGACATCATTTTACTGAACGTTCTAGTAGTGCCACACTGCCACTGCCACATATGCAATAATTAATGAAGAAATCAAAGGTGATAATTTCTTTTTCATTCTTTTTCAGGAATAGAGCTCATTCCTCTGACCCCTTTGTGCAAATGGGAAAAAAAGAAGAGTTCACGTCAACTTGCAAGTACATAATAGGGGCTAGAATGATGTTTTCCTATGCTTTTTGGCCAGTTTTGGCAGTTCAACAAAGAAAAAAATTGGAGTCCCTCTTTCTGTTCGCTAACTGCTACAGTACTAACTACCAGGACATAAATCACAATGCTGAGGCATGTTTACTTCGGAGGCAGAAAATGTTAACTCTTGAAAGTCTCAAACAGTCGCCTGAATTCTCCATGGGGAAAATATGTATGTTGTTATTATACAGTGGCGAGTGGCCTCAGAATTGAATTCGCCGCAACCAAAAGAAAGGCATAATAAGAGCAGCAAAGCGCCTCTACAAAACTTCTCTGAGTCTATGCAAAGGGAATGCCTTCCTTGAACCATATAATCTTTTTTGAAAGCCATGAACCATATATCTAGGGAGATGTAATCACGTGATTGCAGCAAAATTGTGGAGCATATATCCAGGGAGATTTAATAATATGATTGCAGCGAAATTAAAGGAAGGACGAATCTTTGGCTTTAGAATCTATCAGGTGAAGCTCAAGTAGGGTGGGGATGGTGGTAGGAGCAAGAACGTAGGGTGGAGTAGCACCTCGTTCCCAGGGCGGGCGCGGGGCCTGAAGGCCTTGGGGAAGTAGCGGAGCACGAAACCGAGGCCGTCGTCGGAGAGGAGGAGATCCGGGGTGAGCTTGGGGCGCACCACCCTCTCCTTCTTCTTCTTCTTCTTCTGATTCTGATTGTGCTGCGGCTGTCCAGCAGAAGTGCCCTCCTCCCCCTTCCCCTCCGGCCCGGCGGCCGCGGCCGCGGCCGGCTTGGAACTATTGGGGGCGGAGGGGCAGTCGCGGGACCAGTGGCCGGGGCGGCCGCACTTGTAGCAGCCGGTGGGCAGCGGCGGCGGCGGCGGCGCCATGTGGTGTGGATGTGGGATTGGGGATCGGGGTGCGAGAATTTCAGGAGGTTTTGGCGGGAGCGATGAGGTGGAGGCGCGCGTCCCTGTGGGCTGTGGTTCAGGGCTTTCATGGGCCATCCCCAGCCCACTACTCCTGCCCTCCCAGCTTGTCTCTCCTCAATCGTATAGTAACCACGTAAATTAATCTTTACATATCAAAGTGAAAAAATATTACAACTAAAAGGGCTAAAGTGTATTTTCACTTTACGCGCCACTTCACCAAACCTAACGGCTAAGAGTATGCCGAGCAATCCCTAGTATCATTATTGCAGCTAATCTCAATCTCTATAACCATTCAGTAGAATATATATATTAGCCTCTAAATTTAGAGGCCTCTCTCTCTCTCTCTCTCAGTTTCTTTAGATTTTTAGCATGCTCAAAGTGGCTTAATCTTATTCATTCGACCAACTTATCCATTCAGCCCTACACACAAGGTATTGTTCTTTTGAGCTGATCTGAATAGTTGAACGGCTGAAATGACTGAATTTCAAGAGCTTCTCAAAGTAGTTTCGAGATTCGGATCCATTTCGTTTGACTTGCTTTTTAAAGCATTAGGACCCACCTTCAAAATAGTGAAAATGAAAAAAAAACTCAAAATCATATGTCTTTTAAAAACGTAGATAAGTCTTTAAGCTATTAAGCCGTTAAGCTGAAAAGAATAGAGCCTAAGTTCAGCTCAGCTCCAATCATGCTCTTAGATTTTCTCTCCGATCACTATATTTTTTTGAGTATAGAAACTCTGTCGGAGATGATGGAAATATAGGGATCGAATAATGTTTTGGAGATAGGATATAGAGATCAAAATTTAGAGATCCGTTGGTGATGCTCTAAGCTAAAAGAAGAACACATTATCACTTAGGGTAAAAAACATATATGCCACTACAAAGTCGTCTTTGTAGTGGAAACTGCCACTGCATGGTTAGAACTTAGATGCCATTATTAAAGCATCAAAACATGGATAGAAGCTCTTATGGGGAGTTTTGGAGAGATATACAATCTCAAAATACAATCCAAAACATGGTATGACGAGTAGGTCCCATCTACTATCCTCTTCCTTCTTCTTCGTCCTCCCCCAACTCCGGAGCCCTACTTCTCCGCGTGTTGCGCCGGCCACCACCACTCTCCTACACATGTCCCTCTATCTCGGGCACCCCTCCCTTCTTTGGCCTCTCCCTCTCCGGTGGCCCACATGGATGGCGGCGGCGTGGAAGACGGCAGCAGTGAAAGCCGGAGTGGAGAAGGCAGTGGCGGTGAGAGAAAGGGGCGAAGAGAGGGTGGCGGCGGTGGGCTAGTTACAGAGAAGAGGGATATGCTAGAGAGAGAGAGAATTGAGAGTATGACACACGGGATCCATTTGTCAGACCGAATCCACCACATATTGGATTGTATTTTGTTTTCGTATATTCTCCAAGCCCTTTGAAATGGTAGATACGCAGGTTTCAATAATTTATAATGGCATCTTTGGTGTAAGACACTTTGTATTGGCACTTTTATCCGATAGCAACTTTATAATCGCATATGTATATTTTCCTTATCACTTAATGGAAGGTTTGAAAAAGGCTATAAGACTGCAAACGAAAACAACATCGTGGATGGATTTTTTTTATGGGCTGAGTAAGATTTTACTAAAAAAAGGTGTTTGCAATGTACTTTGACAGCTCCGTTGGATCCTTTTAAAAACAGCCCTTTCATTAAGCTGAGCGTTGCAAACAAAAGTTCTTTGGTCGTGTATGACTTCGATTAATTAAAGACACACACACAAAAATCTTACACGTACAACAAAGATGCATTGTGTATTTGAAAGAAAATTTTGGTAGCAGATGAAGAAAAAAAAACACTTAGTGGTGTGCGACTTAGATTAAAGAAATGCAAAAACGTATGCGATAAAACATGAAATATTGGCTTAAGATGGCAACAAGTAAAAACACAGAGAAAAAAGTGCGGCTATGCATCTATGAATGTTCCTGAGTATTTTGGTGGCGATCGATCTGAATCTGAATCTGAGATCCCATCGTCGATCGATCTCATTGATCAAACTAGTATAATGATCCGTTCCATCGCCCACTTGTCTCGCGGGATATATATCGTTAATTTAATATGCGTCTCCAATAAGTGATCGAGCCGCGTACGTACTCGCTATAATAAAAAAAGACATGCATGCATGTTACTTAAGTACTAAAACTGTTATAACATGCATCCAACTATCCATACCACAGCAGATCGATCGAGATGTATATTTATATGTATTAACAATTGAATGTACGTGCGTGCCATGGCCAGCTCTTGTTTGATCCCAAGCCTGAAGCGCACGGATTTGTTTACTCCGCCCTCTCGTCCTCGTCGCTTCGATCCATATATAACTAACTAATTGTCTAGCCAGATTAATTCTCATAGTTTAATTAATTCCACCCATCCAATAATTGTTTATGGCGCCTGCATGCAATTACAATATGAGTAATAGTAAATACATACCTATACATACATACACACACGTAGTTACTTCCTGATGTACGTATAAGGTCATGCACAATGCTATAGACACCTTCGCGCGGCAATGATGCTTTCAATTTATGCTGCTGTTCGATCGGCTATTCATCGCATGTTCCTTACCTGTTTGGCCTGTTCTTTCGCTGGCTGTTACTTTAGCTCTAATGTTTCGTGTAAACCTGGTGCTTTCATTTCTTTAAGTAAGAAAATGGAGGTGGGACGCTGGATGTTTTTTTAAAAAAACAATACTAAAAACAAAATATACAACGGCAGAAGCCGCGTACGTACTCGCTATAATAAAAAAGACATGCATGTTACTTAAGTGAACTGTTATAACATGCATCCAACTATCCATACCACAGCAGATCGATCGAGATGTATATTTATATGTATTAACAATTGAATGTACGTGCGTGCCATGGCCAGCTCTTGTTTGATCCCAAGCCTGAAGCGCACGGATTTGTTTACTCCGCCCTCTCGTCCTCGTCGCTTCGATCCATATATAACTAACTAATTGTCTAGCCAGATTAATTCTCATAGTTTAATTAATTCCACCCATCCAATAATTGTTTATGGCGCCTGCATGCAATTACAATATGAGTAATAGTAAATACATACCTATACATACATACACACACGTAGTTACTTCCTGATGTACGTATAAGGTCATGCACAATGCTATAGACACCTTCGCGCGGCAATGATGCTTTCAATTTATGCCGCTGTTCGATCGGCTATTCATCGCATGTTCCTCTCTTTGGGCATTTTCTTCGTTGCGGTTGGGTTCTCTCTTGCTCCACGCAGTTGTCAATGGGTTGCCTGTCATTAATTTAATTTGTTTTCCTTGCCTGTTTGGCCTCTTCTTTCGCTGGCTGTTACTTTTGCTCTAATGTTTCGCTGGTGCTTTCGTTTCCTTAAGTAAGGAAATGGAGGTGGGACGCTGGCATTTTTTATAAAAAAAAAAATTCAATACTAAAAACAAAATATACAACGGCAGTGCTGGTTTCATGATTTTACAGCTGAACAACTTTTTCGTAAATAAATTGTCTTATTTCTCATGTAGAGTCGATTTTCACATTGGAGACGGCGTATATACTCTAAGGGGAGAACTATTGGACGGGATCCCATCCAAAACGCAGCTGGACGGGATAGCTAGCGACAAAAAAATCTATGCGTATCCCGTGCCTACCATCCGAGTTATATATGCAAGCGCGCTGAACGAACTTTACACATACGCTTTTATTAGCCAACCTGATATACTTACACATGCACGTTGCTTATCTAGTACCAATACGTGGTTTTTATACTAGTACGTTGTTTCCATTCAATTGATTATTAACTTCAAAATTTCACATAATATTTTCCATCAATTTTTACTACAAAAATAAAATACCGACATCGGCTCAAATTGTCGGGGATAAAATCACGGTCCATTGCCATGGCCCACTCCCTGACGGCCTAGTCGAACAGCCTCCTAGGGCCTAGTTCCCTGGAAGGTTTTATCAGGCCCATGTGCATCCTGCCGAACAGCTTCCTGGTCGGCACGGTGCGTAACGGCTTAGGATTCGTGTTTGAGTCCAACTCGAACAAGAGTTCTGCACGGCTACGTGAAGACCCGGACGTGGTTTCCCGGATTGGAACAGACGTCGTGATCCCCAAGAATTAGAGTATGTCTTATCTGCCTCGGAATATATTTGGCATGTATCAAGTTCGCTACGAACTCCCTACGGCGTGTAGAGGGCACGATTTTACGGTCAATCCTGTGCGACTTGAAGCTAAGATGGCATATTAGTTTCCTGTACACCCATAATCTCGCCAAGACTTGTTCGTCTCGTCGAGTTCCCTCTTGTAATCCTCTTTGATATAAAGAAAGGCTGGACGTAGGGTTGTTATCTCCCCGGAGAGGCCCAAACCAGAATAAAAACCATGTGTCTCCCTATTGCTCGTTGATTGTTGTTTGCCTTGCTCGGCAAGTCTTCTATCTCCCTTTCTCAAGAACCTTAGTTGACTTGGGACCGATATCCCAACCGTCGACACAAATATCATTTGAATATAATGTTCAAAAAAGCATGTATTAAATAAAAAGTATTGGTGCAAAAGTATCATCTGAAATCTGAATTCAAGTAGAGACCAAGCAATACAAAAGTAGGTATCGTCTTGAGTATCATAAGGGGTATTAAGCATAGGGGTATCATGCCAATTGTTGGGGTCTTGGGGATATCGATTTGAGGGTACCGAGGTCAATTGTATTATATTAATAATCATTAGAGGGTATTGTTGAGTATTAGAAGTATTAGGTCGGGGGTATCAGGTTAGAGGTATCATGGAGTGTCAAAGCATCGGTGGTATCGGTTTTGTGGTCGTCGAGTTTCATGATATCATTTAGGTATAAAAAAAGTATCATATAACACTAACAAAGTATCCGGTTTGGGTGCCGAGTATCGGTGGTATCAGGTTGGTGATATCGTCGAGTTTCGGTATCGAAAAAAAGTATCATAAGGATATCATATATCACAAATAAAAAAATATCGGTAGTATCATGTTGGTGTTATCGTTGAGTTTCGTGGTATCATTGAGGTATCGGAAAAAAATGTATCATATATCACATATAAAAAAGTATCGGTATCGGTGGTATTAGGTTGGTGGTATCATCGAGTTTGGGTATCGGAAAAGGTATCATAAGTGTATCATATATCACAAACAAAAAAGTTCATTATCAGTGGTATCAGGTTGGTGGTATCATTGAGTTTGGATATCGGAAAGGTATCATAAGTGTATCATATATCACAAACAAAAAAGTACCATTATCAGTGGTATCAGGTTGGTGGTATCATCGAGTTTCATGGTATCATCGAGGTATCGGAAAAATGGTATCATATATCACAAATAAAAAAAATTATCGGGTCTGGGGTGTCGAGTATCGGTGGTATCGGGTAGGTGGTATAGTTGAGTTTCATAGTATCATTGAGGTATCGGAAAAATGTATCATATATCACAAACAAAGTATTGGGTCTGGGTGTCAATTATCGATGGTAGCAGGTTGGTGGTATCGTCGAATTTCATGGTATCATTGAGGTATCATGTCAAGGATATCAGGTTAAAAGTACCGGGTCATGAGTGTCGGGTTTATTATCGATTGCGGTATCATGTCATGGGTATCGAGTCAAGAATATCAGATTTGGCATCGGGTCGGGGGATCATGTCAAGGTATCGGATCGAGAGTATCATGTCAGGGGTATCGGGTCGATAGTATCAGGTTTGGTATCATGTTGTGGGATCACGAGTTGAGAGAATCAGGATCATTGCAGGTATCGAGTCAAGGGTTGAGTATCATAAGGGTATCGGGTTGAGTATCATAGGGGTATCAGGTTGGGTATCATGGCGGTATCATGATCATGTATTGTGTTGTCATTTGTAGTATCAAGATATCAGGTCGGTGGTATCATCGAGTAAGATAGTATCGTTTTATATGGGAGCAGGTATATCCAAGTGGTATCATATGGAACATCATGAGAGGTATAGTAAAAAAGAGCATATGATATCATGGACAAGTGTCGAGTCAGTTGTCATAGAGTTTCTAAGAGCATAAAAAAGGGATATCAGATATCACAAACAATTATCTGGTCTACTGTCGAATATAAAAAAAAGTATCATAAGAGGGTAATAGGTATCGCGAAAACAAGCATCAAGTATGGTGTCGAATATCGATGGTATCAGGGTGGTGGTATATAGCACAACGAAAAAATCTTGATTTTAAATGAATTATAAAATTTTGGCAAACGAAAAGTTTGACAAATGAAAAAAGAAATAAAAATTCAAAAAATAAAAGTGAAAGTATTTAAAATGGGTTGATTAGAATTTTAGATGAATTATGAAACTTGTTATATACAATTTGGGCTCCAGACAAAAAAGATATAAAAAGAGAAATTTAAATAAGAAAAAAATGAACTCTAAGCGAGCTAGTTGTGTTTCGGCCGTGCGTGTTGCGTCCGCACGGAAGGCACGCCGACAAAACAAACGCGTTGATCCCGTCCGCACGCAACCGGGACAGGATCCCGTACACAGGAATTTCTCATACTCTAATCATCATATGTCCTACTTATAGCAAACTTTCCGGCTGAGGCGTACCATCGAACATGCTTTAAGTGTTAATTACATCGATGCAATTGCGACCACGCCGTGGAAGCAACAAGCCGCTGGCTCTTCGATCGCCAAGAACAATCCGTTGGACGCGACAAATTAATAAAGCAGGGCAATTCGGACGGCATCTGCCACAACTTGAAAGAAAGAAAGAAACATACGTATGCGTACGTACATTAATTTGATTTTCCCTCGATGTATGTACGTGCATGGTATATAGTGTGTGGAGATATATAAACACACACGTACGTATTGCTCGTCGCGAAATGAATATTAAAGTCCAAAGTTCCGGTCCAGCTCTTGGACGATATATATGACCCTACATCAAGATTTTGGTACAAGGCTTCACAACCTTTGTTATTGTATTGATCAGATGGCCGGATGCGCAAAGCATTGAAACAAAAAAAAAATGCCACCACACAAGTATTTGAAAAGAAATACTATGAAACCGTGTAAATAAGAAGTATGCCAATATACTATAGATGTCACATAACTTCCTCATCCAACTGCCCCCCCTCTCTCCGCCTCTCTCTCTCCCTTGTTTCCCCCTTTCCCTTCTCATCTGACCCTCCCTCCACCAACCACTCGTTATTGTCCCTCCTTTCCTTCGGTTGTGCCCCCTAGGTCTCACATCCCTACTTCGAGTGGCGCCACCACAACTTCTTCCTGTTGGACCTAGAGCCGTGACTAAGAGAAGCTCATGGAGAAGGAGCGAGTGAAGGAGGGGAGGGTAGTGGCGTATAGGAGGCGACTGAGCTTCACATCAATGTAGAAGAGAGCATGTAGCCATACTCCGTGACTTTGGCTATGTTTCTTTGCGCCGGCTCGCCGCGTTCAAGCGTTCCCGCGTGATTAGCTGCTGGGCTGCGCTTCAGTTCATTTAAACGCGCCAGGTACTGTAGCAACGCGTGGGAACTTGACTGCTGAACGCAGCTGTGCGCGGAAAGAAACACAGCCTTTGTGAGTGTACACAAAGGAAGGATGTTGAGCTTGCTAGCATGACATATGGGGACGTTTGGGCTTGAGACAATGATGACGAAAGAGACCAAGCTCAAAGATGATGCAGATAGGGGTGGAAACGAACCGAGCGTAAATGAGTTGTTGGCTTGTTCGGGCTTGGGCTCATTTTACTCACGAGCTAGCTCGCCTTGGCTCGATTAGATGGTCGGGCTAGAAATCCAGCTTGGTTCAATCTCGTAAAAGCTCGCAATCTCGTTCGCTAGAACCCCAACATTTCAATTTTGAAAGTAAAACCTGCTATATGGGGGTGGTCTCACCATCGTTGCTGCCGCATGACGCTGTCGCCGTCGCTTCCGTTGTTGCTGAATAGTACCGCCGCCATTGTCTCCGCACCGTCTCGCCACCATTGTAGCCGTATGGTTCTATTGTTGTTTGTCGCCACCATTAGAGCCACTTGTTTTTCTCTTGTTTTTCTTTGGGATGGCATGTGCAATTGTGCATGTGCATGTGCATGTGATCAGATCAGATCTCCTATTGTGACCGACATGTGGTCCCAGTCCCATTTCTAGTCCACTGTTACGCACGTTGCTATGCATGCTAGAAGTGTTGAGGCAGCCAAGTAACCAGCCCTGTTTTTTTGGCAATAATCAAGAAACGAAAAGAAAGGCATGCAAAATGAATTCAAATCGCGAGATGGGATTTATAAAGTTTGGTTGAGGGCTCGCAGTGCAGAATTGTATGTATGAGGAGGTTGCATCTGCAAAATGCTAGTCCACGCTGCACCGCTCTGGGCTCTGGCTCTGCTGCTTTAAAGCTGCAAGCCTTTGCGCTTGCTGACGCCGCCGGCCGCTTCGTCTCCGTCGTCTCCGCCGCATCCAGGTAACCACCACCACCTCCATCTCCTCCTCCTCCTCCCCTATCCCCTCGCCATCTTCTCCTTCGACATGGATGCAGCTCCCTTCCCAGCTCCGATGAGGTGCTGAGATTAATTTCCCCTACTCTGCTCCTGCGACATGGATGAATCGTTGCATCCCTGCACTGCAACCATACGGATTGCAACTCCTCCTAATATGGAGTATTGTTTAAAATAAAAGAGACATTTTTTCCCTCTCCTGTGCAGTGCTGCTGTTAAAGGGCTTCCCGCATTCCTTCTCGAATAAAACATAGAGTTATTTGCGGGCAGATTTGTCGATCTAGTGCAACGTTCCTTCAGATAATCACTACTGGATCTAAAGAAAGCTCTCAACTTTCCTGCTTGTGCTAAACCTTACGACATAGATCCGTTCTATTTGTGGATCAAAACATGCATGTCCAGCCTCTCTCTTCTTTCAACACATCTCATCCCATGCATTGCAATGGGGAGTGCTTTTCCACTTTCTTTCTACACCCAGCCTGAGCCAGTAGCCACTCTACGTGATGTGCATGTCGTATCCATCACATCATCCTAACTCACTTAAACTCCCTGCATGCACCAACCACTGCACCACCCAAAAGGTCAAGCTGACCAAGAATACGTGCTTACTAGTATGCCCATTCTGTTTCTATTGTGAACTTATTACATGATAATTCAATGCTAGGCAGTACTGAAGCACTTGTCTGTCAAATACTACGCGGCGAAAAGGAACAACTCGCGCTTGGTGAAGCTGCTGCTGGGGCCATGAGCTCCTGGGCTTGCCACCCTCCTCTCGCCGCCGCCTGCTCCGGCCACGGCGCCCATCCCCGCCGCCAGGTCCCCTCCGGTCATGGCGTCCACTCCGGCCTCTCTGCCACCTCCGCGCCGCCATCCGCCTCGCCTTCCTCCTGGTCTCGTTGGCAACCGGGACCCTCCTCCCCCACCTCCCTCGCCACCATTACTCCCCAACCGGCCAACCGCTCCCGGCCTTCGTACGCCGAGGCAGTAATGGTGCCGGCCGCCATTACTGCACGCTCTGACCCAAGGCACCCATCCCCTTCCTCTTCCAGCAACCTCCCCAGCCTGCCGCCCCCCGCTCCGCAGCAAAGTCGCGCCCCAAAATCCGCCATCGCGCGTGAAGTTGCCGGCCAATGGCAACTCGTGCTCCCGAGGCGTCGACGGCGCCCCTGCGCCCTTCCATCCTCAGAGCGCCACCCTGTTGCCGCCGCCCGCCACCCTGCCGCCGCCTCAGTCAAGCGCCATATCAAGAAGGGCAGGTGTGCCCGCTGCTTCGCCCACGACCACAAGGCAGCAGCCTGCAGAGACCCCGTCCGTTGCCTCCATTGCCGCAAATCTGGCCACGTCGCGCGCCACTGCCGCCGGCGCGCTGCCCCGCCACCTCCTCCGGCTTTCATGGCGCCCGACACGCGCTCCATCTATGCTGCGCGCCGCCCACCTTCCGTAAGGGTCGCCGTGGGCGTCTCTGACGCCATGCGGCTTGACGCGGCCGAGCTCCACCGCCGCGCCGTCCTCGTCTCCATCGCGGCCGGCCCTCACCCGGACCCTGCCTTCGTCGCGTCGATGATCACGTAATAACTTCGTATAGCATACATTATACGAAGTTATACGAATTCTGTAGTGCGTATCAATCGCCAACATGGTGCGCCACCCATTGTCACCGCCACACAGAATGAACGTCCGGTCGAAGTCGTGCGCGACGCGGTCGGCAGCATCGCCCCGATGATCAACGCCGGAGACCACCACCCTAGCGACATGACCCCCCGGCAGATGAGGTCAGCGAACACAAGGAGGAGCCCCCTCGGTGAGACCGTAGGGGCGTATGACGGCATGGCGACGTAGTCACCTCAGCGAGCACGAGAGAGATGGGCTGATTTCTCATCGGTGAAGGAAAGAGAACTAGAGAGGAAGATGGGGAAAGAAGAGAGCAACATGATGACACTTGACCCCTGTATTGAAAAAAAAAAGAAAGAAAAATGCCACATTTTTTTATGATGGCAAAAACCCTCCTAGCGTGCAAGACATGGAAGTCAAAGTGTTGGGTTTAGTCCCACATCGGATATTTGGTGATGGGGAGCACAACTTAAAAGGTGGAGGCACCCCTCTCCATGGAGTATTATTTTTTGTGTGTCTATTAGTCTATACAAACTATGGAGTATTATTTTTTGTGTGTCTATTAGTCTATACAAACTATGGAGTATTATTTTTTGTGTGTCTATTAGTCTATACCAACCATTGTTTTGGTCACAGTGAATGTTCACTAACAGTCTGTCTGTCTTCTTAGGTGTATCCCCTGTGGCTGTGCCCGCACCGGCTCTACAAGCTTCCTGTAAAGACCATGGTGTATCCGGAGCCAGGCTTTGAGCACAACCACAGGCAAGGCGATACCAGCTATGCTCAGATGTTCACTGATATCGGCGTGTACTACGCCCCCGCTGCCGTCCTGAGGTGCGAGGAGTTCAATGGTGCTGAAGCAGTCCACAGGTTGGAGCAATGGCTGGTTGAGAACCACAGCTACCAGCCGCAGTACGCCGTCTCGGAGCTCAATGAGAAGGACTTCTGGAGGATGTTTGATGCTTCTCACTACGAGCACTGCCGCCGCAAGTATGGGGCCGTCGGGACCTTCATGAGCGTGTACTACAAGTCCAAGAAGGGAAGGAAGACCGAGAAGGAGGTGCAGGAGGCTGAGGCTGCCATCCTCGAGCCGGCCTACGCCGACGAGGCGTAGTTTCTGTCAACTGCTCCTGATTTTCAAGAGTTTTCCCGGTCTGAATTGAATGAGATGTTCATCTGAAGTATCCTTTTGCTTAGAACTTGATGTGGTGTGTGCGCACACTGTAGTAGCACTATGCCTTGTCAATGCTGTCTTTACCCTGTTAATTTATCAAGCTGTTAAACTTAATCAGGATTGTGTTTTATGTGGCGTTTGACTAAAAAAAATCTGATTGCCTCGTGGTGACTGCTCTAGTTGTTTCTCCAGCCCGTCTGGGAAGTGCTAGGTCGCATATGCAATTGTGAGAGGAAGCATTTGTGCTCACTTTAGTTTTTTAGTTGAATAAGCCGATGCTTATATTTGTATTTTCTTCGTCAGTCACATCAACAGGTTTGCTTGGTTCCGCGGAAGGAAGAAGATCGCGGAGGATTGAAGCTTCTTATAGAGGGAAGATGAGGAACATGCACTGCACACAGATTAAAGAGAGTATGATGAGAGTGATGATGCATGGGACCAAGATTGGTTGGTTGGGAGCAAAAGAGAAGAGACAGGAGCATGTGAGCGGCAGAGTGACACAGCTCAGCATCTGCAACCCTGACTGATCACGCGTGAATGCATGTGCGCGATCATGCAGCGTTCGTTTTCACATTTACGTTCGTTGGTAAAAGCACAAGTATAGGAAGAAGAAAAGAAGGGAGAAACCAAGGAATATACTGCTGCTGCGTTTGCCTGCAGTAATTTTGTGTGCTGTTGCTAGCTTGGGCAGGGCAACTCTAACATACAGCATTGTTAATTGTTGGTTTGGTTGAGAGGTGATTGGCACATGCATAGGAATGATGAGTTGTGTGTTTTGGGTTCAGAGTTGAGACTTGAGAGAGCTGCCATGCCCATGCTTCACCTTAATTTTGTGAGGGTTCAGACACGACACTCCACAGTGCCCGCTGTAAGACTAGTAATTGATGTAGTTGTAGTGTGTAACGTACGCGATAGCTAGCAAGCTATATATGCCGGCCATTGCTTCTGAACCCTAGCTAACTAGTAGCGCTGCAAGAGTAGAAGCTGATGAGCAAGAGGGCGTCGATGGCGTTGTGCCGGCTCGCTGCTCTGCTTCTTGCCCTGATGGTCCTCGTCGCCGTGGGTGCTGGTGCTGATGCTGATGCTGAGGTGAGTGAGCCTCTAACTCGAGATCCATCATCTATACGTCCATGCAGCTATGACTCTGTGAAAGCAATCCTGCGTTGCGTTGCATGAATTAAGCAGCAGAGTGTGCAGGCGCAGGCGAGGCCACTCCTGCTCCAACAGCAGATGCTAGGTACGCAGCCACAGCCACTTGTTGGCATATTCATCTGCTGCTGCTGCTACTTTTCTCATCTGCTTGCTTCATGTGCACCTGCTTGCTCCGTTTGCAGACTGTGGGGGGGCTTGCTGGGCGCGATGCGGCAACAACTGGAAGAATGAGATGTGCAACAAGATGTGCAACGTCTGCTGCAGCAAGTGCAGCTGCGTGCCGCCGGGGACGGGGCAGGACACCCGCCACCTCTGCCCCTGCTACGACACCATGATCAACCCCCACACCGGCAAGCTCAAGTGCCCCTAGCTAGTTCCCGCCATTGTTCCTCTCCATCAATAAATCAACAATACAATCCCTTCCTGCCATTGTTCCTCTCCATCTGCCATTGCCCATTGCTATTTTACACACCATCTCTCGATCGACATATGTGCACACGTGATCAGAAGAAGCCCGCGCATCTCTTAACGGCACCACCGGGAAAGGAAGAACTCGTAATCTGGATGCCTATTTCTGCTCATCTGCCCCTTTCTCAGTACGTTGGCCCTGGACATCACCGCTGCGACTTGGTTCAGCGTCGACAACCTCTCCCTCAGAACCTCACGTGAGGACTCTGCTGCCTCAACACCCTCTAAATCGGATTTGCTCATCTCAAACCAGCATTCCCCCTGCATCAGGACAAACACGAGTAAGATGCAAGGTTTGCCAGATGAACGTGCAAAGTCTCACAGGGGCACTCTAGGGAAGTCTCACAGGGGTACTCTAGGGAAGCAAGCATCAGACCATAATGCACATAAAAGTATGCTAGTCACTTCAAAAAATGCACTTCACCAGACTATACATGCCACTGACACTAAAATTTGACCAGGCCTTGTTCTTTTCAGCGTATCGTGCCGTTGTGTATTACTGTAGCAAATTTTATTATTTTTACATAGCCTATATGTTATATATGTTATGATAATTCATAACGATTTTTTTCGTGGCTTTTAGTAGTCCTTCCAAAGATCCTAAAACTATTTTTTAATAATCTTTAGACCTTTTTTGAGGGCTCTCAAATTTGCTACAATATTACGCCAACGCAACGATACGCAGAAAAGAACAAGGCCTAGGGACCGAAAGAGCAGCTTAGCGCCAAGTGCCTTTGGCAATGCTCCAAGCTTCAGCATACATAACACTTTCAGAGCATTACTTGCAAGAAAAAAAAAATGCTTCACCAAGGTATAGGGTGGCAGGAAATATGGCCAGATAGGATTCATCTTACTTTTAGCAAAATAAGTTATCATCCAATAAGAAACATACTTTTATATTCACCTCACAGAGTCACGGAGCACTAATGTAAAGCTCCACAACTCCAGCCCATTTCAGAACAGACATGATACGGTGTCTCAGCACCAACTCAGACCATCTTGCTATGTACTTATATGTCAGGACACAAATTAGTCATTTTACCTTATCATTGTAGGACTGCAGACCCATGACTGGTAAAAATGCAGGAGTATGGCCAGCCTGGTCTGGTGAGCTGCTTCGTTGAATCCAGTGTCCAAGAGAATGATATGTCAAGAAAGCAGTCTGAAATTTCCCATCAGGTATACGATATATGGGATACCATGCAACGCAATACCTGAAATTCCAGACAACTTTATTCTAAAAACAAGCTCATCCCCACATAGTTTTACATACCTATACAATGATGCGACGAATGATAATGGTGGCAAATACTACTGGAGCATAGAACAGACCAAGAGGCAGGATGAAGATCACACAGGTTGAGCCCCAAATTCTTTGGATCTCCAGATATTAGGCAATTTGATGGTTTCGCACCAGCAATCAACGCTTTTACCCTAGCAAGATTGCAACGGGTTCTCAATAAGAAGAATATCAAATGAAGTGCCTTTTTCAGAGTCCAGGGAGAAACACTAGTTAACATACCAAACCAATACGCCAACACATCAAGGTACCATTTAGAATAACTAGATATGAAAGTTCCTACTAAAATATATGAACATAAAAGGCTAAAAAAGGGGAATCCCATGTTTTGTTCATATATCAGACTCACTTGTCATATAGTTGTTGCCGCCAAAATGGTTGTTCAGATTCAAAAAATTCAAATATGAGCTCTCCACTTTCAAACTGCTGATCATCTTCAGTATGCAAAGCAGACAAGCTATGTCTTTGATTAGATCGTTGCGGCAGAAGCTTCCCTAATATTGGTAGAGAACTCGAACAGGGAGATGTCTTAGATCTTGCAACCATATCTTCTGGTTTCTTATCAATGCTCCCAATGCTGGTTCTCATAGGTTTCCCAAACAATTGAACCGCAGATAGATATGGTACAAAGTAGGCAGTAAACTGATAATGACTATTCAATAGGCCTTTTGATCTGCCAAGATCTTGTGCCTTTACCTCCAAGCCATAGCAGCCGGGTTCTTCGTACCACTGCCAAATGCTACTTAGAGAGATATCTGCGGTCTGATGAAAGCACAAACCATCTCTTCTTATCCATTGCTGTGAAAAAGAGTTACAGCCAATAAGGCAAGGGCTACTGGACAGAGCTGGAGAAGCAGAGTAAATAAATTGCTCAAAATCAGCAAGAGGCTTGCCAGCGATAAGTTGGAAGTCTTCCACTATTCGTTGGGTCCTGTAAGCATTAATCATGGCTTGTCCTATCTTGTTGAAAGCAGTCCCAGTTTCAATATATTCTTGACATCTCAAATCAAGCAGTCCAGATAAGTCTGTTTTGGCAGTCGACTCATTAGCTAATTTGCTGTCTTCACCATTAGTTGATTCAGGAACATCTGAAACACTTCTTTCAACATATATATCAGCAGAAATAGAAATATTATTGACTGAAACTGATGCTTCAAACACAGAAGTCCCCGGAACATCTAAATGGATTACATCTTTCTTTCCAACGGGAACCCACTTCTGTGACACTTGTCCAGAAACAGGATACAGGGTATTCTCTGATGTCAACTTCACATCTTCCTTTTCTGCAGTGCAAGGACCAGTGCACAAGTTTGTAGAGTCCAAATCTTTGGATGCGACCCTATTTTCAAAGCATAAAGAACAACGACCCTCTTGAAAAATTAATGTGCATACTTCCTCGGCCGAATCTTGTGGGGCCAAATAAGAATCCAAGTTGAAAGATGCAAGTGCTGCCATCTCAACATCAGACTGTGAATCCTCATTTCCCTCAGTTGGACTGTTGCTGACAACTCCAGTTGGAGAAAATTCATCGGCTGAAGGATAAGTTGAGATTGATCTATCACTGGTGTATTTAGCACATGCTATCTGCAACATAGGCAATACTTCTTTCTGTTGTGAGTGATTCTTTGGCACCTTGAGCTTGTTATTCTTTGGAGCATAGTGATTCCTTGATGACTGAGGGTTACTTGATGACTGAGGGCTACCCCTTTTAGATGATAAACTTATTTGCTTGTATAGAAGTGGCGTTTGCTTCTTGTACATGCACCTGGAAAATGCTTGGCATGAATTCAGCGTGTCAGTTTCTTTTGCAGTCTCTACTTCAACCGTGCCATCTGGAGAATGCTGTTTGCATATTTTTCTAGACTGATTATGTTTTACCATTGGTCTTCTTGGATTGTGTTGTACACCCTTTTTAGTGTATGCCAGTGCACTCTTATCCTGAATGGCTGAAGCAATGGCTTGTCCTGCTCTAGATGCGTTCTCTTTGTTAAGTTTTTCTACCTTCTGCCACACAGAAGCTGAACTGTAGTTTGCACTATGCTTGTGCCTATTAGCACCTACCACTTTGTTAGTCGGAGTCAAATTACTGTGGCTAGATGTTTTTGTTGATCTCCTGCCATTCCTCCCTGAAGTAACTGGAAGAAAAGTCTTCCTGCTGCAGGCTTCACTGCCGCACTGAACCCTTTCAGTATGACTGCTACTATCAGTAACATCCTTTAAGCAACAGGAACTGCTGCCAAAAGAATTGCTAGAATCTTCAGCATGAGTATCAGTTACATGAGCCCCTACCAGATGACATGCCTTCAACACATTATCCAACAATCCTGTGGAAACCCCAAGTTGTAGATGGTCACGCCTATTTTCATCTTTGATGGTCAACCTTGCCTCAACATCTGCACTGCAGTTCCTGATGCTGTTGCTGTTCCACCTGTTAAAGGTTGAATCTGCTGTTGCATCATTCGAGTTATAAACACAGCTATTGCTTTCTTCTCCCAAGCAAGAGTATCCATGGTCAGTGAACGCTGATCCATAAAATTCTGAAGAATTAGTGGTATTCAGTCCATCATTCAAATAAGGAACACTGCTGCTGGTAAATCTTTCACCCACAGTTTCATTAGATGAACCTGTACATTCAGAACCATCCATCTCATCACTTCCTAATCTAGATACATTCATCATAGTTCCGTGCTTTACATATTCATCAGGTTTCTTGCCATTATCTTTGCCCAAATCGGGTTCTTTGACCAATGAGCTGGCAGAGCCGCAGAGGATGAGGTCTCTGACAATGTATTAGCCAGTAAATCAGTCAGAAGTACATCAACAGGAGAAGCAACATCAGTATTCTCCTCATATGGGGGTTTCTGACGACAAATCAAGCTTTTTGTGGATTGGTCGCCTGTACTGTTTCCTTTCCTTTTAGAAGTCCTTTTTGGAGGCTTATTATTGCCACACAAAATATCAGAATCAAATCTCAGAGGAGCAGTAATGAGCTTGGAAGAATAATCTGCAACCACATGGCACGGGGGAATCCTGTCAATGGATTCTTGATTTTTTCCTATATCGTTGCTGTTTTAAGGTGCTTCCTCCATGTGGGCTTCCACTAGGAAGTTGTCTAGAAGAATCAGCCTGATCGTGCATGTTCTTTTCATTCGGCTGGCCTAACCAATACAATATTATTGACTGTGGGGACAATAACTCGAGACTCTGAACCAGCCGCTCCCGTTGTCGAGCAGTTTGTCTTGTTGATATCTTGTATGTTACAAAAAAATGGCACCAATCTCCGATATGAATTGTGCCCAAGGAAAAGTAACGCGAATGTGTTGTTCCTGTAAAAAAGACAGGGTAGAAAGTGATTGGTGAAATTGTATGCAGATAGAGCATCATAATGAACATTGCGACACACATTGATTGTAGCAAGTTGCGGTATTAAGAAAATACTAGAGAAGAATAATCAGAAGCACAAAAGACAATAAGATGTGATAATTTGGTTGGGTACAACTATTTCTAGTTGCTTGTATGGGAAGGAAATGTAACAGCTAACCCGAATTTGTTTATCTTCCATATTGTAGAAAAGTAGAATAAGGCTGGGTAGTCCCAACAAGCAGACATAAACACCAAACATCTGGCTGTTTCAGTTATACAGATGGTTGCATAAGCTTTATTTATGCACTTCAGCATCAGTAGGATGTCCTAATGGGTCATATTTATCATTGCTCACCCTTTTTTTGGTCTGTTCTATCCCTGAGTAAGTTATTTCCTTTCGAGTTTATATTATTAAACTTTCTTTGATGTATAATTTTCTTGGTTCAGTAAATACCCGTGCTTTATGAACAGTAGAAGATCAGATGTCAAGCTTAGTCAAGTACATGGAAGATGATTTGTACCAAAAGGATGTGATAACAGAAAAACTACCTGTTATGAGGGCAGACAGAAACAGTCCTATGAATTAGTTGAACCTGATCAATGAAAAGAAGAAAATACCAAGTCAATAAATTCTAGTAATCTACCACGTGAACAATAAAACATATATATACAGTTGAACATTACTAGCCTCTGAAAAGTAGCTGTCAATATTCTGATCAACAGATCTGTTACACTGAATACGGGAAGTGCTCTTTAACCTTGTGACGGTTACTTCAAGAATACACGGCATCTCTTGGCGAGCCTGCATCCACACAAGCAGATTTAATGCAACATGATTTTAGTTCGGAGGGAAAAAAAGAGAAGCAAACATGGCAGTGCATCCAATGCAGACAGAGGGAACAGTCCCATTAGAAGCAGTCATCCCAGCATGGACACTGCAATGTAACAATCCAGAGCAGGTTCTTGCTAAAAAAAAACAATCCAGAGTAGGTGGGGCTATATATTATAGCAGCAGAAGCCCGGATCATGCTGGTCGCTACTGAATACCCAATTAAACCAAAAGGAAGCAAAGGGTAATCAGCATCCCTCCTAACCTCCCCAGCAGCACACGAATAGCTCGCTCGTGATCACAAAAGAAACAGACTATTGGCTTGGCTGCTCCTAATCGCAAGCAATTCCACAGTAAATCATAGAATCGAATTGCAAGAATCGCGGTTGACTTGTGCACCAGAAGCAAGAGGGTAATCGAAAAAAGAACTCGAGAAATCGAGAGGACCTCACGATCTCATGATCACTGGAAAGGGGGGAGATTGCAGACACGCCGGAGCGGAAGGGACACACAAAATCTAAAACGCAAAAGAGAGAGAGAAGAACAAAAAAAAAACAAGTTTATCGGCAATCTGTTCGAGAGCGGTGCTACGGGCAGCGAGACGCCACACAAAAATTGGAGGGCCGCAAAGGGCCGGCGCTAAAAAAAGGCATTTTTTTTTCGTAGGGTTGATTGATGAAGGAAAACCGGGGGAGCGCAAAGCAGAAATCTTTAGAGTGAATTGCTCGATGAAGAATTCCTTACTCGCGGAGGCGAACTGGAGCGAGAAGACGAGCGAGGGATTCCAAGTGGGTCCAAAAGGGAAGGGAGACAGGAGAGCGCTGCGGTGGATAGTGGCGGTTGTGCTTCTTGCTGAAGGCGCCTCCGCGGAGAAAATTGGTTACATGCCATCCCACACAACGCAGCTCGTTAAAATGTCATCCCGTAATTTAGCGTTGTTAATATGCCACCGATAAGATTAGCTTCATCTGCTATATGCCATTTTTCTGTGATATCTTCTAATTTCCACCTTTTTCTAGCATATGAAATGACCATTTTACCCCCTTTCTTCTTCCTCTCACATCCTCTCTCCCACACTAACGAGCTACCCGTCTGCCACCGCCAAGCTCACCACCGCCAACCACTGCCCACTGCGCTCCCACCACGGCGGCACGACGTGGTGCAGAGCAAGGCGGCGGCGCGGAGCACGACGACGACGGTGAGTTTGGCGGCGGGGAGCTCGCCTGTGTTGAGATGTGAGAGGAAGAAGATGGAAGAAGAAGAAAGGGACAAATAGGTCATTTCACGTGTTGGCAAAAGGGAAAAATAGGAGAAATTACAGAAAAATCATCAAAATGGCATATAGCTAACGAAGCCAACCTTATCAGTAGCATATTAACGATGCCAAACTATGAGGTGCCATTTTAACGGGCGGCATCATGCGGGATGGCATATAGCCAACCTTCTCGCCTCCGCGACGCAGCCACACGCGCTCTCTCTTATAACCGTACCGTTCCTGCATCGTCACAAATGAGAAATGACTAGTGAAATAGTAGACTGTTCATTGTTGTTGAGCATGGACTGATCATGGGTTCGCAGATGAAGAAGGCAGCGATGGCCAGCCGAATCCCTACAAGCTCCATGAAATGATACTTACTATTATGATATGATGATATGATATTAGTTGGAGGCCAGGATACAAATTTTACACTCTTTTCGCACATCGACATGTCATCAGAAGCCTAGCTTTTACAGCGCAAACGTGTGTTCCTTTTGTATTTGTATATATTGCCTTCCATATTACATACAAAAAAGAGGTACTACTACATGGCCAAACCGCATCCCTTTGAACGAACGCTTCAGCCAACGTAGCGAAGCAAAACGCCGTCGTTCCCAAGCACGAACCCTCTGCTATCGGCAAGGAACCTGCAGGCACACCCACCGGTTGGTCATTGACATGCCATGCAAAGCTTCAGGCAGGTTAACTGAATTCATTCAGAAGAGAACAACGCGGTGTTGTTCGAGTCAACATGTATGATGGTGTATCCTTACTTTACGGAGTAGAGATTTGCCGCGATGTTGTCAGCGGCTTTGTCACGGACCCAGCTCTTGCCCCCGTTTGTTGTTTTCAGCAGGATGCCGCTTCCACCGGCTGCCCATGCCTCATCCTGCACAAATGGAGCTGCATTTCAATCTTATCCTCTAACTCTAGCTCCGCGGTCACTGCTCAGTAACTAGTAGCATGTCCATTACCATTGAGCGGTAGCCCACGTCAAGAATTCCAAACCCCCGGCTCTGCACTGACACTTCCTCAAAGTCTTCAGTTATCTGGAAATGGAACCCAATTGCCGGATCAAGATAAGGCAGCGTGGGCGACAATGAGCATTGCGCACTATGAGGGCGAACTAAATGCTATATTTGTTCATTTTTGCTGAACTGATAGCGCTAACAAGTCAAAAAGAGAACTTAAGAAGCTGACAAGAGTCCTTACTCCAGTTCCTTTACTGAGGAAGAGTCCACCACCACGAACCAGAAGCCAAAGGCCACCATCTGCTCTCCATCCCATATTCTGTATTCTCCGTGCCACTGCCCTGTTGTGTGGTTGCCAAAATAGCTGCAAAATGGCATCAAAACCTAAATTCACACACTTGGCACACGATAGCCCAACATGATATGAAGTAGCTTGTTGACTCAAGTTAACAAACCTGCCCAGGCTCCCAAGTCAAATAGAAGTTCCCTCTGCTGGAGACAGCGACATAACGGCCATCAGGCGAGCGGTTCACGGTGTTGAAAGTACCAGTATAGTAACTCGCACCGCTAATGCCACTTGAAACTGTTCTGCACCACAAACAAAAAGGAAAGATTTGGCAAATAATGTTATGCCGTGATCACCTAGACAGGAGTAACATTTTGTGAGAGTAATCTTGTGTTTTGTAACCTGGTACTGCTATTTTAGTTGGAGAGCCAAGTGGAGGCTCCAACTAATTTTTTATATTCGTATAAATCATCAAATCAACATGCATGTTACTACAACAAACTGTGCATATACTCATGATTTGAAGCAAATCAGGGAGGTGCATATAAAGCTAATAAATTTGATGTTGATCTAGCCTATTGCCCGATTTGGGTATATTTCCATGTTCCTTGCTGAAGATTTCCTGTCATCTCACTATCTCAGTGATGACTGATGAGATCACAGACTAAAGCAAGAGAAAATATACGGTACACAAAAATGGATATAAACCATCCATTCCACTCGATCTAACGGCTCGAATTGCTTTTGATTTTTATACTACTATACTAGTATTTATACTACAGTGATAGTCTATTTTTTGCGGGAGAAGGCGAGGCTCTAAATGAACGGTGAGATCTGAATTATACCACGGGGCTAGTTATTTGCTTTGCCAACGCCAACGTGTACCATAAAAGAGCTCTAAAGCAACATATGGTGCAATGATGGCACAGATAAATGTTAAGGTTGCTACTGGCATTAAATTATATAAGGATTTCCAAGGGGAATTGTACTTCACATCCATTTGAAAACTTGTTCCTACCTGTTAAGAGTGGCTGAGACAGTCTCTTGCACAGCAGCCTTCCAGTTGTACCCACGATTAGAAGTAACATAGATTGCTCCCTCATCAGTAACCATCTCTGCGCTCTTCTCCCCGGTAGCTTTAATGTAAACCTGTCATGTATGTCACCCAAAAAACATCTTTATTTTTTTGCCCCGTTCCTTTTGGCTGCAAATATGACAAGGTTTATATGTGTAATTGAAATCACCATATTCCCAGGAAGTTGGGCGCTCAAAGGTATTCTTTCCCAGCTCTCTCCAGCATCTGATGTGTGCAGCAAAATTGCGGGCTTCCCAACAATCCATCCTTCTTTGCCCATGAAGCTGACGGAATTGAACCGGTAGTTGAAATCTTCATCCTCAGCAGAAGGGATGGAGCGAGGTAACCATGTGTTTCCTCCATCTTTTGTCTCCAGTATGGTCTGCCTTGTCCCAAGAAGAAAACCTAGAGCAGTTGATTACATAGCGCCTTAAGTGAGTAGCCATAGCATATCTTGGTGAGAATAACATTAAGTGGGGGTGGAAATGTTGGCCCGCGATTTCGAAGTAAAATGGCAGAGACTATTGCACTATGAGGTGTCATTCGTCACATAGCGGAGCGCTCCCACGCCCAGCTTCCCTCTCCTAGTCGTAGCATGTGAATATGTGATGAGTGATGAGTTGTTTGCCCAGCAACACAGTAAGCTAAGCAGCACTGTTTGAGGCAAGCAGAAAAAGATTGCCTTTGCCATGGAAGAAGGGGGCGGGTGTGGGTGGTGGGGAAGTAGCAAGGAGCCAAGGACTAGGACTAGGAGAATGGTACCGTGGGAGGGGTCGTCGGGGACGAAGGCGATGTCGAGGAGGACGACGCCGGGGTCGATGGGCAGGAAGACGCGCTCCCACTCGGAGAGCGACGGCGCATCATCAGCCCGCGCGGCCGGGGTCCGGGGCAGCACCAGAGGGGCGGCGGCCACGGCGGCAGTGTCGGCAATGAAGCGGCGGCGGCCGGGGCCGGTGGGGGAGTCGGCGTGGGAGGCGCGAGGGGCGAGGAGGAGGCGGCGGCGGGAGGAGGAGAGGAGGGGGTGGACGGCGGTGGAGGTGGTGGCCATATCACATATGGATGCTGCTGCTTCAGTGCTCCTCCTCCTTGTTTGTGGCTGCGCCTTTCCTCCTCTTATCCTCCTGGCCCTTCACCGCAGCGGGGCGCGCGCCGTGCTTTATTTATAATAGACTACTAGTACCTTGCTGATAACTGTGCACCGCTTGGGGATGTAGCTCAGATGGTAGAGCGCTCGCTTAGCATGCGAGAGGTACGGGGATCGATACCCCGCATCTCCATGGTCGTTTTATTATTTTTGCCTTGTTTGATGCAGCTTAAATTAAATTAAACGAGCAAGGTGGTGCGGATAGATTTGTCGTATCAGATTTAGAGTTTATCTCTAATATATTTGACACAATTACAATAGATGGCATAGGTTCTTTTCTATGATTAACGTATAATGAATGGTGAAGACCTTTTTCTTTTTCTATCATTAACGTGACAATTTATAGTATTTTTTATTTTCAATTAATGTGGAAATTTCTAAGATTTTATGATTAAGTAAAAGATAACCGAGATATTGCTAATATTGATCGGTTATAGTTCAAGTCAAATACGTATTTGAGTGTACATCGAATAGGATGCTAATTAGTCGGTTGGTGGTTAATCAATGTCCTTAAGGCTGTCTCCAACAGGCTCCCCTAAAACACCCTCTACCATAAAATAAGAGATGAATTCTTCCCCTATGTGCTCCAACCAGCATTCCCTATTCCATTCCCTAAAATAGAGTTTTTCTCTCCATCCCCTTATATATAGGGGGTTCTCTCTTCTCCCCCTATACAATTCTTCATATAGGGAACGCAGTTGAAGATGGAAGAAATATAGGGAGAGATTTTTTTTAAGGGAACCTGTATATGAGGCTATAGGGGATCAAATTTAGGGGTTCCTGTTGGAGACAGCCTAATACACTTGATGCCGGATGCTCATCGGTATATGAGTAGTTGATTGGTGCCTCATCTTAATACATCTGACGTTCGATTTTGGCTCCCTGTTATCCACAGTTGATTCTTATAACGTCTATATCCAATCTCTTTAATTCTACATCGTCATAACTATCATATTCAATGTGCTCCAGCCTAAATATAAAGAAGCGTGCACATCATCCAAATTATTTCAGCCATTCGATCAACGATAGGACCAAATTATAACAGCCAAGATCAATCAAAGAAATTCTCACATAAATCTGCGTATATGGCTCAGATGCACCGAAAGTCCCCATAATGGCAAAATTGACAATTAGTTGCAGAAACAATGGCGTGAATAACAATTCGCGTTTTGTAATGGCATTTCTGAGGTATTGGAACTTTGTAATGGCACTCATGTAAAAAATCCATCGTCATATCAAATTTAGAGTTTATCTCTAATATATTTGACACAATTACAATAGATGGTGTAGGTTCTTTTCTATGATTAACGTATAATGAACGGTGAAGATCTTTTTCTTTTTTCTATTATTAACGTGACAATTTGTAGTATTTTTTATTTGCAATTAATGTGGAAATTTCTAAGATTTTATGATCAGTGTAGTGGCTCTGTTTAAATCTGCTTTATATATATAAGTAGATAGATGGATGGATGGATGGATAGTAGGTAAGTAAAAGATAACCGAGATATTGCTAATATTGATCGGTTTAGTTCAAGTCAAATACGTATTGGAGTGTAGATAGACAGGACAGCTCCTGAAGGAGGCCAAACCGTCCGGAAGGAGGCCGGCTATCCAGCTCTACAAATTAAGGCAAGGAGGGACTTCGTACTACTGAAAGCTGACACACAGAACATAACAGGTCCATAATCCATAGAGCACAAACGAGTCACAGCACCAATCCTGCCACAATGCCTAATGCATGAAACATAGAGTACGTGTGCACAACATGTCAGATTGAAATGAAATGGATGATGATCCATCAACATAGGCCAAATTACAAGCCGCAGTGGAACACATATTCATAGGCATAGCAGAAGCAGAAGCAGAAGCAGAAACAGATCAGCTACTGGAGCAAGAAGCAACGGAGGCGCGCGCCTTAGCAGTAGAACATGACCTTCTTCACGCTGTCCTTGAGCGAAGGGAGGGGCTTCACGGCTCCACCGCCGGCAGCGCGTGTGCTGCACGACGTCGACGAGCCGGCCTGCGCCTGCGCCCCTGCTCCACGCGCGCTTGCCGTGGAATCATTGTCAGAGCTACCCGACTCCATGTAGAAACGGGCACGGAAGGCGGCCAGATGAGCATAGTATGCCGGGGGGACTGCAAATGCAGTTTGGTCAGAGATGTTTCAGTTCAGCAGCAGACGCATGCAGGCTGCAGCTTTCATAGGGGTGATGGTATCTAGCTCGCGTACTTACCGATGGATACAGAACGTGTGCACCTCGCGTAACTGCACAAGCGATTCAAAGTTAAGCGGCTGTTCAGTGTGCGAGCAGCTGGGAAGAAGTGAAGAACGGCGATGGAACTTACGTGTAGCAGAGGTTGTTGGTAAGGCTCTGCAACGCATCAGCTGTGAAGTTGTTCTCATCCCACAGGACATGATAATGAGCAGGACGGCTAGTGCCCTACGGACGGAGGGAGATCATTCCAGCGCTGTGATATATTTAGACGAGAGCAAGATGTAGTTGGTCTCATCATTTACCTTAATGCCGGCATGGCTGCATAGGAAGAAGTCAAACTCTGTGGGATGGCAAATCTTGGAGTCAACAACAGTACCTTCAGCAGCAGCAGCAGCAACAGAAGAGAGGCGATCAGATTACAAAACACAGTAATGGATATCAGAATAAATAAATGAATAATGGCCTCACAGTACTCACCAGGCAGTATATTTCCACTCTTGTCCACTGAGTTTTGGTCATTGTGGTTGTGTGCAAATAATCTCGTGTGGTGGCGCTTCTGAACCACAATGAAAGTCACCTGTGGTTGGTAATTTGCTTCCAACGATGCGCACGCCTGAGAAGCAGGCAAAAAAGATTATTAAAGTCATAAGCTACTGTGATAAAATAAGACAAGTTCTAAAAGCTAGGGTAAATTTTTACCTTTCGGATCGCATCAAGCTCATGCAGGAGAACTTGGTAAAACTGGCCTTCGCTGACACCATCCCTGTGAAAGGCAAACCAACCGCTTAGTCCAAACTCCCTAGTCTCAGCTATATTTCAAGAAATTTCTTGAATCCAATTCTAGCCGGTATGTTTTCCGCATTGCATGACTTGAGATTTCAGTAAGGGATCATACCTATAGAATATTATTCGCTGAGGCTTTTCACCCGTTGATCTTTTGAAGGATATAAGAAGCTCCCTGCAAATGTGGACCTCAGAATCTATGTCTTGGTGAAGATCAAAGGGACAGAAACAGGAAGGAGATTTAGGCGGCAGGGGCATACCTGATCATGCCGCCATTGATGGGTCCTCTCTGAGGGTCATGCGTGACGTTAAATAGATCCTCTATTAACTCTTGTCTGTGAGATTGAGCAGAAACTAAGCCAGCATACTTCGTCACCTCAGGCCAATCTTGGGAGGCCACAACCTGTAGGTTGACCAAAAATTTGTCCATTAACGTACTCAATAACAGTAAATAAACACAAATAATTAGCTTGTTCAACTTACAGCAGCAATGGAAGGGCTGCTGTCTTCACCAGGATGCGGATGGGTGACATCAGCGCCAAATATAATGGTAGGTCTGTCAGTGACCAAAGGAATGCGTCTTGACACTGCATCAGCCAATACATTGTTCCTTCCCCCAACCTTTGGAGAGAGAAAAAGGACATATAAGTTGGACTAAAAAACTTATGATATGCAAAAAAAATTTAAAAGGCAACAAAATGAAATAGCTAGAACCCCACCAACCTTGACATTTATTTTCAGAGCAAGATTTGCAAGAATCTGTTTGTTCATTCTAAATACTTGCTTTGTACAACAGCACTGGGAAACTAGTCCGAGGTCAATTTCGCATATTCGCTTCAAATCACCTGATACCAGAAGAAAATGAGTACTTGGCTCGATGCTTGAGCACAATAGTGCAGGTATTAATGTAAAATAACCTCCCATAAACAAAGTACAGATACCATAAAGAGGGCCGTTGTTATCAGGAAGTATTCCAATAAGCAAATCAAGCTCCTTGCGCTGTGGTCCAAGTATGTTCATTGCATCATGGAACCCGGCTTTAAGAGCTCGCTCCACTTGACTAGGATGTGCATAAATAGGTGCAAAAACAGGCTCCAAAGCAAAGTCCTAAAATTGTTTGCAATACTGTCACTGTTGTAAACAAGTACATAACATAAAATAGTTTGTACTCTACATAACATAAAATAGTTTGTACTATACATATGCTTTTGCATGCAAATGCACAAGTGAATCTGGAAGCGTTTAAGGGATACTTGCCATTCCTGAGGCTTGACACATGCGAGCAAGTTCACGATAGAATCCAGTAGCAACACTCTCTTGCACGTTTCGAGCGAAATTGACACAGATCCAGCTCCTGACTCTACCACCATTTACCATTTTCTAGATAAGGAAAAAAATGAAAATGAAATGTAAGTTTGTCGCAAAGCAACGAAAGAAACATATCTTTGACGGACGAAGTTTAACATTCAATAACTAGGTGTTCCCTCAAAAATTAATAATTAGACCAATACTGAGGGGCATTAATATAGCCTTATAAGTGAAAAAAAATCTGTGTGCCGCAAAAGTTTTAAGTGCAAAAATAGCTGGTAAAATAACTAGTCAGTAGTCACTACTTTTTGCCATCCAAACAATTTTGTTCTCTACACACCCAAAGCAACCATATTCTTTGGAGCTAGTGCATTGCAAGCTTAGTGTTAGACACACAGATGAGCAACAGTTTCCTTCTGAGGTCAAGCAGACAGGCAACATCCTCAAATGGGCTCATGCTTCCCAGCCGAACAGCTAAAACCATACCATTTTACAAAAGATATATAAATTTAGTTGGTGAGATATACCAATCCAAAAAAATATAAAAAATATTATTTAAATAAAAGATCCATCAGTATAACCTTGTTCATCATATTCCACTGACCAATCCTGGGCAAGCAATCCTTCTCTCTTCCAGACTCGTTATACTTGAGCTGCATGAATTGAGACAAATGGAAAGTAGTTTAAAAATGCTTGGGATTATGAGGTATGGCCACAGCCTCACATCCAACCATCGAAGCAATACACCAACCGTTCAGAACAAGTCACTAGCAGATAAGGGTGAAGGGTACAAGACAAGAGAACTTCAAAACCGCTGTTTCAGCATGAGCAGGGTTCCACTTACCCGAGGAGCAGGTAAAATCCGTGCCTCAACTGATGCCAAGCGCTCGCTGATCTTAATGCCAAACTCCTTGGCATAAGGATCATCGTGGTAAGAGTTGTGATTCACCATCTGCGGACACAAACAGACAGAAAGTTGTGTTTTGCATAAGCACGTGAAACTTGCACAATCGATGGTAGAGCCCCAAAAGAACTGAAACAAGAAGAAATGTTACACCTGAATTATGTCACGCTCCCGATCATGTGGGCGCTGACATGTCTCCTCCAAAAGAGCTTTTATCTGACTTTGGTTCAGTCTCTTGGAGTATCTCTGTCCCTCCACTATTTTGCATACCTACACAAACTAAGATTTTTAGCAACTATCTAAAACATAAAATTGCATATTTTGCACTTAACCCTTCTTACCTCCATTGGAAGGTAATTTGGACGCTGCTGATTGCCAACTTGCAGACAGGGAAGGTAGGTGTGCTGGATGGCAAAGCCATATGTCTCTTGAAAATATTGCACAACAGATTTTACCGTGCCTATTTGATCAACAGGAAAACTGTGGCAAGATACAATAATAGTATCAGTCTTTTTTCATCCGCATAAATGACTGAATAAAAGCTGAATCAGAATAGTGCATGATGAAAAGAGGAAGCTCAATACGTTAGCTCCCGAGTTGCCTGAGATGTTAAACCAGCTATTCGATATTTCCGCCGCATGTTGCCACGATGAGTAACTTCCACCTTCACTCCTCTTAAGGCCTTTTTGATCTATTCCGCAAGAACATTGAAGTTACTTGTTAAATTATTTTGCAAAATGACAGAAGCAAATAAGCAAGAAATTAGCACAGTTACATAAGACCAACTAAAGCCATTGAAATTAAGACGGGTTATCAGAAATAGATGCAAAAAAAGTTGTAGTAACATTTGAAGAACCAACACTTCTGTATTGCAATAAAGGTACTGAATCCAATTTGAACACTAGCTTTTCTGAAGAAGTTAAAGGACAAAATAAGAGGAAAAAATGTTAGGGTGTACCTTGACACGTTCAGCATCTGAGAGAGGCCTTGAGTGAATGCCAGTGTTTAAAAGCTGGGAAACAAAATCGATGACAGGCAGTGGCTCGAAGAAAGCTGTCGCTGACATATCTGGAAAGGTAGAAAAGGCAGAAAATAGATATTGAGAACAAGTGTTCAAAAAGTATGAAATACTGATAGTTGATGAAGCAACACGAAGAAGCGTCACTATAAAAAATTGAAATTAACAGAATCATGTTTTTTGAGCAAAATTAACAGAATTATGTGGATCCTTCTGCCATAAATAACAGCGACAAACATAGCTGGCATTCAAAGAAAATCAATTAAATCAACAGAAAAAGTTCACCAAGACCTTATGTTATGGTTGTTTATGCTAGCTAGGTTAAAGTGCATTTTTCTATCAGTAGTTACCATCTTCAAGACAATATCACTAACGAGGACAGTCATTCTATTAGCAAGTAAAACTAATCATGTATACGGGTTAGCTATGTAAACTTTCTGGATATGAGGTCCTTTATCACATACTAATCATAAGACATGGGAAATATTTTTTTTTAACTAAACCAAGGAAATAATAAAAAACTAGTTTTGTTTTTTTGAAAGGGTAATAAAAAACTAGTTTTGTTGAGATTTAAAAGTGCTAATAGCAGGAAGTGTATAACATTGACTTTGGCAATTGGCATCAGCCTGATTGCATAAAAATTACAAGGGTTTAGGTCTGAATATTATGGCCAGCAGAACATGGTATATAAAAATGAAGCAGTTTTATTGCTGCCTCCATGATTTCACAATGTATTGCATATATACATGCCCAAGAGAAACTTCGTATTGCAGACCATGTGCCCAGGAGTGTTAAATACACCGTACATGCATTCATGTGGGGGGAGAGATTTACCAATATTCAGTGACAAGCCCATTTGGGTAGGACGAATGCTCTGGTAAAACCCACGCCAGCTCTCTAGCCCCTCACCAAGGGATCGCCTCCTACCCAGGTCAGGCGAGAAGAAGGATCGACCAAATGGTGCGAATCTGTGGAACAATAGGATAAAAAGCATTGGTGTACAGTTCTGTTCGATTCTCCTATTATACGAGACGCCTAGAGATTCATTCTACCTTGATGTTGGCAGCTCACGCAGGACGATATCAAGAACTTGCAATGCCTCTTGAGGGGCTTCTGCCTGCCTTCCAGCTAGAAATTGCTCAAGGCGGTGAAGATCAGCTCTAGCAGCAAACCTAATGACTACCTTGTAAGTTTTCTGACGCCTAGATCATACAAGGAAGGACAGTCAGAAATGTGAACACGGTCTGCTGCATCCTAGAACCAGAAAACCATGTGATGAGAAAGGCTCAAGGGCAGACCTCTCGAGACCACAACCATCATCATCTTCGAGTAAAATGATGTGAAATTCTTTCGAGGTAAATGGCAATGCACCAGCCGTGTATAGGCTCTTCCTACCATCGTAGGCTGGAAGCCGCCCTCCCAAATATGAAACCTTGTGCAGCTTCACCAACTCTTCCATCAAAGCACGGCTTTTAATCCGCGATGTAACTTCTGGGGTGATGGAAACCTGTGAAGAAACAACACCAATACCATGACGACAAGTTTGACAAGTTTTGCTCAAAAAAGACAAGAACTTTTTCAGAAGTCACTAACATACAGCTAGCTACAGGGTGAATGCTACTGCTATCAGGGGGGGAAACCAACGCACATCATACTGATGAAGGTCCTTGTTGGGCAGCTGAGCAAAGAAGTGGTTCGCCTTCACCAAACACCTGGTGCCAATGCTTCCATTTCCTGGGCGGTGAGGGAAGTTGTATGACTTGCTGGAGACAGGGATTGCTGGGACAATCTCCTGGGCCTGGCTGGCACCCAGTTCACCCTCCACGGACAAATCCTCGAGCTGCCCCGCGACCTCGAGAGCAAGAGCCCGTGGCGATGATGCCTCTGGTGAGGACAGGCGAGCAGGCTCATCCTCCATTGCTTGGCGCAGCTCGGGAGCTATGGCGGACTGGCCACCGCTGAACGGCGGTGGCCGCACGCCTCCGTCGCTCGAATACTCTGCAGCACGAGCAGGAGCAGGAGCAGGAGCAGGAGCCGCAGGGCGCCACTGCTGCATGGCCATTGCGCCCAGAGGTCCGCGGCCACCTTGCGTCTGCACGTACTGTCCATCAGGGCTGCGGCGACCCCGGCCACGGCCACCTCTCCCACCGCCAGGCCCAGCAGCCTGAGAGCCCTCACCATCACCATCACCATCACCAAACCCACCCAGCCTTGGTCTCCTCGAACCCATGCCGAGGACAGAGCAATCAACTGCCAAGGGGAGAGAGTAAAGTTCACTTATTAGGATTTGATCATAAATATAACATTTAGGTCTTTTTGTTTACTGTTCTGGTACGGTCCATTCACTGTAATTTTATAATGATTTTTTGAGAATTTGTTAAAAAAAAATTAAAAAAAACTTTTATGTAATTTTAAATAACTTTTTACCTTTTTCAAGTCTTTTCTTAAAGACCCTTTGCTTTTTAAACCGCAACCAAAACCAAATCATAACCGTGATTCACGGAGTTCCTTAGATTACCACGTACTAACAAGGCAAATCAAACACAGTGACAGCTGATATGGTCAATTTAGTGCACCTACACAAGAAATGATTACTCTCGTGATGCTATGCAGATCACTCGCATAAAACTTTTTTAAGGAGGTTTCTTATTGAAGTGGAGATGAAATAAAAGTATGAACTAGGGACGTACTCAACTATCTCGAGCGATGGTTGAAACAAAATGAAGATTCAAATATTTTTTTTAAAAAAAGTCAAGATGTGAAGCATATTCAAGAGTGTAAACCTAGACGGATCATTACATTATTTATTTATGGGTATACAGGAAAATAAACTCAACCACAGCACATCTTTGAAGGAGAGAATAAAACAATAGGCGGGCATGAAAACCACCTTTGGTTTGGGAGTTGGGTGAATGATTCTACAACCCAAAAGAAAGAAAATTGACCCAAAAAAACACACATTTTCCCAACAAATAAAAAGATGATGCATACTGAAAGATAAAAAAGCCCAAATCTCAAACATGTGAACTGATCAAGAAATTCCTCTCTTTTGAACCGAAACTATGTTCCTCTCTCTAAAAAAACCCTGTTAGGAAAATTAAAAATAGCGAACAAAAATAGGACCTTTACACAACAAAATTTTATTTTTCTAACGTAAAATTAGAAATGTGGAGTATTTCCTAATATCAGTGGAAAGTATAAAGGGGGAGGAACGGAGAACTCATAAAGAACTTGGGAAGCAGGGATACTGGATACACAGTGCAAACTGCAAAATGGAGGATCCACGCCAAAGGGCTGCAGCTTTCCCCACCAAAACTACCAAAATAGCAAATTTTTTTTAGGAGAACTCATAGACCGATCTAGATTAGAAACAAAAAAAATGCAGCCGGTGAAAAAATGGTGAGAAAACAGGTCGGTGGCGCATTCCTAAATTTGCACGAACAATCACACACGCAAGCATAGAACCCAAAGGTAACCTAAGAAGAAAACATGAAAGAAGAAGAAACCAGAAACAAATGAAGACACATTTGCATAAACAAGGTCTACTGTTGCATATCGACAACGAAACAAGCAAGAACGGGGACGGGGAAGGAGATTCAAGAACCACACACACACAAGGTGAAGAAACACGCGATTTCCAATCGAATGAGAGAAGGAAATGGGTGGAAGAACTAATCGAGCTCGCGATCACCTTGGCCAGACGGAGACCCAACTTGCAACCACCCACCGGCCACAGGAGAGGATCAATGTTCTTTCAGCAAAAGCACAGAAGGGGAGTGTGATGGAGCGATGGGAAAACGCCAAGGAGAGGATCTATTTACGTGTGGCCTGTGGGCGAGTGAGAGCGCGCGCACACTGCACACACACAAGCTGCGCGGGCCCTCCTCTGCCCCTCTCTCTGCTTGAGTGCTTGGTGCTATCTAGCCTATCTTATGGTTTTGCTACAATAGTTGGTTGGGTATTTGTGTTGGTTGCTGAAACTTGAAAAGGGTGTTCTTGCTATCCTCCAGTGGGTTCCATACAAAAATCTTTGAAAGAAGTTTATGAATGAACTTTTTTTTTTGAGGAAAAATCTTTGAATGAACTTCTAGAAAAATCTATAATGTTTCATGGTGGTGATGTCTATCGAACGCACAATCTGTCCTTTATGTGGTATTCATGCTGATAATCTCGAGCATTCCTTTGCCCATGGCACATTTTCAAAGTTCTTCATGAATTCTAGGGGACACAAGTCACACAACAGATGCAAAGCCCAGAGAATAGAGATGCTGAAAAATTGGTGGCTATTTATCAGGCTAAAATTTAATTTTAAGGGTCTACCGAAAAGTAATTTATATTGTACGGCATGTTAGGAAGAAATGGAATAGAAGGATTTTTCAATCAATATATAATCTAGTGTTGTAAGCAGGATGTGCTAACCAGACTGATGTCTTGATCATCCTAGGAGAAGTATCTGTTGATATTTGTTACTTGTTACAGTTAGGTTTTGTTTGTTTGTTCTCTTTTTTTCCCCTTTGCATCTATGTAAATAATTCTACTTTATGAGGCGAGATACTTTTTCTTTCACAAAATGTTAAAAAAATGTAGAAATTATAATCCAGGTGGCCCATAATAGATCTCTTTTTTTTAATCGTAGCGAAAAGAACACTCAACATCAGCGTTAGCATGGTATGATATTACGTTCTCCATTGATAGTCTACATTATATCGCTATGAATTTCATTCTAAACACTGACCCAGCCAATAGCAAGATGCACCTCCATTCTTATCTCAAAACCAGAAAAGAAAGAGAGAATCTACACTTTTGCTCATCACTCGAGCCAGTCATCTTACTACCCATATAACAAATGAATTGACCTGAGCTTGTATATTATACTATGGATATGTATTATTCTAACTACTGAATGTTAGGTCAAACTTAGTCGCTAATGTGTTTTGTATCCGGTTGGTTATAACCTGTTGGTGATGGGTATGCCTTTTGCCAAGTGTTGGCATTTGCTCGTTAACTGCTGGGTGCTTGATGATATGTTCTATGCATCTGTCATGAATTGCTTGGTTTGGATGTCCATTTTCAGGAGAAGTTCTGCCAAATTTTTGTTTGGAAGGTGGTGGTAGCACCTTGGGCCTCTAGTTTGGGGCGGGGGTGTTACACTTCTGCAGTAGCCGGAGGTCTTCACGCCGGCGTGCAACAAGGATCCAGAAATTGTGTAGTAGACAGGAAGTTGCCGTAGGCTGCCTTGGGGTAGAGGTGGAAGAAAAAAATTCAACTAAATCAAACATCTCCCCCAAATCGAACACCCTCAACTTCCCACCGAATCCACATCGAGTTTCCTACAGATCTATACACATTATAGCACGTACCTGTGATTCGAAGATCGGGATGACACCAGCGACGACGCCGACTTAGCAGAGGGGACAACGCAAACGAACTCCGCAGGCCTTCCTAAGCTCTCCCCGGCAGCAATTGGATCTACACCCCTGGACCCCAAGCTCTGCTCAAGCCGGCGCCAGAGACGACGGCTCGCATCCCGCGCCTCGCCTCGTCGTGGCCGAGTCGCAGTTTCACCCTGCGCACGGGAAGGATGTGAGGTTTCACCCTACGCGCGGGAGAGATGTGAGGTTGTGTGCGCTAGCAGCGATAGGGAATGTCGCCGTGGTCTCCATATTTGGGGATCGGCCGGCCATTCCGTATCCTCTAATCCTTGGATGCGGAGCCTGCTGGGTGCTACAATCCACGTAAATACAGTCCACGTCCGCTGTCATTGCATCGCTACAGTAGTTTAGGGAACCTGACATGCATATGATATTACATTGTCTCATTGATAGTCTACGTTATCGCTATGAATTTCATTCTAAACACTGACCCAGCCAATAGCAAGATGCACCTCCATTCTTATCTCAAAACCAGAAAAGCAAGAGAAAAAAAGGCGTGTCAGACCTCAACGCCTCTCTTTTTTGACGATCCAATACCCTATTTTTATGACCATGACTCACTCACTCCATGAGTCCATGTCCATGAGCATAAAACAGTGATCCGAGTGTGAGTCGAGCCGGCCGGTTCATGACCGGGACGAACCCAATTATTCAGCTCCAGCTCAAAAGTGGGCAGTGGGGCCCTTGAAGTACACGTACTATGGCATGCCACGTGGCACGCTCCCTACGGCCTGACCTGAATAAACTGTCCTGCTCCTGCATAGGACTAGGACTAGGAGTGGGTGCCAATCACAACAGAGAGCCTGAGCCCTGAGGCTGCTAGGAGAGGCCGACAGGTGGGCCCGCAGAGAGCAGTCACGGGCGAGGCAGTGCCAGTGCCGTCATGCCATGTGCTGCTGACCTCTCTTCCCGCCAATTCCACTCCTAGCCCCCAGCGTTCATCTGGACTGGAGGGGAAAAATCACTTTATGCTATCAGGAAGAAGAAATTCACCATTCAGATTGGAGTAAACAGGAAGGCCATCTGGCCATGCCAATGCTCCACAGCTCACAAACCAAGCTTCCAAGGAAAGGAAGCAATGCAAGACACAGGCCCCAGCTCTCTCTTTATCATCATAGATGCCATCTCTTCCATTGAGGGCCTTGGCTTTGCCATTAAGAAAACTGCAAAGCTCAGCAGTACAAAAGCTTCTCATCTCAGAGAGAGAGAGAGAGAGAGAGAGAGAGAGAGAGTTGCCTGCTGCAGAAACCCATGTCCTACTGTTTTCCTTTCTGTACGACGATGGCGAGGATCTTTTCAGTTTTTAGACCACGTTTGGCATTTAAAGTTGCGATTCGCTCTGACCTTCCATGATATGGTACTAGCTAGTAAATCCATCACTGCCACCTTCGTTTCCTTGTTTGATTCAACAGGTGTTGTTCTTGCGACCAAATGATCGAGTCAAGCTTAGATTTTCAAATAAAAAGGGTTGGACATGCAGTGGATATTGAAGAGGTTTTAGATGGTAGCCACTGTATAAGTCCTATCTCCTTTCCTACGTCATGAGCGTGCTCTCTTGGCCATGTATGCATTACAGTACTATGCACGCCAATAATGCATGCTTTCTAGTACTATTTGTCACATGCATAGCATAGGTTGCCAGCAACAAGCACACTGGATGAATGACTTAAAACCTCTGTGCACGCCTGTAAAGGCATTTCAGCAAGCTTTCAGTATTTGTGAAGCTTTTCAGATTCTAGATATTTATGTATTCCTGTTATAAGGACCTCCAAGTTAAGCATAGATTGGTTGAATACGTGTTATTTGGTGTGATGCTCTTCCATGGCACGGTTTTTCTTAGCAAGTGGCTTATTTGACAAAATCTTTGTCCAATTGAAACTTAACAGCCATACCTATGTAATTTGTGTAGCTAGCGTACAGAGATTATTCCGGTGATCGATTATACCCCAAGAGAAGCTTATCGTGCTGCTTCTGCAAAATTGCAACTCAAAGTCAGGATCGAACTACTAGAGGCTGGATTTTAAGCACCTAGAACAGAACAATTCATGGACCACTTGCGCGCACATATCTCATTACCTGATCTGATGACCTAGGAGATAACACCAAAATCAGATGATTATAGTGAACTGAACTATGGCGGTCTGTCTGATCACCATGGTCTGTATTCTGTTGGACAAATTTATTCTGCTGCCCTACTGCAACTTCTTGTCCAGTAGGTGCTGATCAGTGATCACCACGCCACATATTAGTAAAAGAGGGATAAATCTTAGATGATGGTATCCAAAGACAGCCTTAGATAGCATATATAGCACAGAAATTAGCAATCCACGTGACTGAACCATGATCTAGCTATTAACTCTCTCTCTCTCTCTCTCTCTCTCTTTTAATACAAGTTTGTGACTCTTATTAGGTTTTCTTTCTAACCTACGCCCAACTTGCTTAGGACTAAAAAGCTTTCTTGATGTTGTTGTTCGTATACTGTGGCACATCAAAGAGGGGTTCCAACCAATCAAACTTCGTTGCATACTTGAGCTGTAGCTTATGCGTTTCACTGCCGATATTGTCCTGCCAATTAGAGGCCATTACATCAAAAGGTTATGTAGTTGGGTTTTTTTTTTCCTGGGAGATCTAGTTGGTATGATGATGAATATTTCAGACAAGTTATTTGTAGCTCATACTGTATATACCATCTAGAACAGATTTAGGGGATAGGGTGCAAGGGAGAAAAAGGACCAGCAACTTGGTTGCAAGCGAAGTGCTATCTGACTTGGTGCAATACAAGCACTTATCGATAATCTAGATTACAGTGGACTACAGATACTGGTTTTCATGAAGAAAAAACATTGGAGTAGTACATCGATAATTAGAAAATGATATGTAATATATCGTAAGAAAAATTGTAGATCCATTTGTCAGTAAAAAAAAGGCTGTCGATGTTGCATGAACAAAAGAAGGGACACTCCCTTGAATTTAATTGATCCATGTCTGTGAAGTGAAGAGGCGGGCCTAAGCACTTGTTAGGATGATGGGCCTAGTTGGGCTATATTTGCCTCAAGGGCCAGTGGTTAATTAGGACCCTGCTGACCTCACAGTGGAGTAAAATCTTTTATTTTCGTTTAGATATCATTGGAAAGCAGTTCTTTTTTTTTATCCGAGGGGATGAAAAAAAAAAGTCGTTTTCATGGCACAATGAGTGGCAACAAGGCAGAGAGCTCACCATGGCATGGCAGGATATCCTTCTCTACGGTGTTCCTTTTTGACCGAGCCATTGCCTTTCCTCTTTCCAAGCCTGATTGATGGGCATCCCTGCCTCCCTGGCCCCTGGCCCTGGACCTCATATTTTCTGGGTACGACAAATTAACCATGGTTTGATTTGATTCATCAACTCGTATCTGAAGGGCTATGTGCATGCATATATATAATCATAATAGATGCACGTACGAATTTTGTTCAGATTGCTTTCCTCAAATTATATATGTAGCCACATCCCACAGCCCACAGGTAATGCATTGCATTTTCTGTACAAGCTGGGCAAGGCTCGCGACCGAAAGCAAAAGCAGGACGGTGCATTCTGCATCACACATTCAGATGCAGTGCACTCCAATGGCCATGGAGACGAGTCCTACACGTTTTCAGTTGCTCCGTTTTGTTTCTTGCCTCACTAGTCACCATGGCCCATGACCTTGGACGGGAAGGAAAATGGAAACTGAAATGTTCAACCACCCCATTGCCCCCATCAAACACCGCCGAGGCCTGAGACAGGGTGATTCGCTCTCCCATTCCTGTTCAACCTAGCCATAGAGCCTCTGGTTTCTCTACTCAACAAGGCCATCACTTCTGTCGTGCTCCAACCGCTGGGGGCCCACTTCCAGACGCCCACATCTCCCTGTTCGCCGATGATGCGGCCATCTTCCTTCACCCCTCCGCAGACAACGTTTCCACCCTGGCTGAGATTCTACGGGTTTTTGGAAGCATCACGGGCCTACGCACCAACTTCTCCAAAAGCCAAGTAGTCCCAATGCGCTGCTCAAGCCTACATCTTCCGCCCATCCTACAAGCCCTCCCAGCCGAGAAAACCGCCTTCCCCTATTAAATACCTGGGAATGCCTCTTTCTACTCGCAAGATACGGCATGTCCATTTCCAACCTATCATTGACAAAGTGGCTTCCAGGCTGGCCGGCTGGCGGGACCGCTCATGTCCAAGGATGTCCGCCTCACACTCCTCAAAGCAGTGTTAACCTCTCTCCCCATTTTCGTCCTATCGGTCATCCGACCTCCCAACTCGGTCATCAAAAAGATCGACGCTCTGCTCAGAGCTTGGCTCTGGAAGGGCTCTGACCACCAGCACTCAGCTGGCAGGATCAGCTGGAGTGTGGTCTGCTCACCTACCTCCCTCGGTGGCCTTGGGGTACTAGATCTACACTGCTTTTCCAGAGCCTTAAGGCTAATGTGGCTCTGGTTGAGCCGACAGCAGGCAGCGCCCGCCTGGGCTCCCCAAGCGCTGCCTGCCCCGTACCCGGACAATTCACTACTTCGAGCAGGCACCAGCATCATCCTTGGGAACGGGGCCTCCACCTCCTTTTGGGATGACCATTGGCTATCCGGTTTCGCCCCCAAGCTGCTTGCACCTGGGCTCTATAAGGCCTCCTTTAGAAAGAACAGATCAGTGCTCGACGCGACTTCCAACCTAGCTTGGATCGCAGACCTCAACCTCACGCCCCAATTGATCCCCGAGCTCGTTTTGCTCCTTAGACGGATGGCTACCTTGCAGCTCAACCCAGAGGAACCGGATCTTTTTCCATGGCGTTTCAAGGTCCAGGAATTCTCAGTCCGATCAGCCTACCTGCTTTAGTTCGTTGGCCGGATCCCAAGACCGACCCTACAGTAACCCTGGAAACTGTGGGCCCCTACCAAGTGCAAGTTTTTCCTCTGGACACTGCTACACCGCCGCGTCTTCACCGTCGATGCCCTGCTTCGTCGTCAGCTCCCCAACGCCTACTTCTGCCCCCTCTACAACAGAAATCTTGAGATCCCGGAGCATCTCTTTCTGCAGTGTGCCTTTTCACGACAAGCCTGGGTTAGGTTGGCAGCGCTACTAAACACTCCACGTCTGAACCCCTCGGGGTGGCTGCAGGACAATTGTCTGGTCAGTTGGTCCACCGACATCCTGCAGGACGGGCCGGCCCCCCGAGACGCGCTCTCCGCCGCCTGCGCACTACTCCGGAGCATCTGGCTGGAGCGCAATAACCGGATTTTTCGGAGTGCCGACAAGCCCCCTAGTTTTCTTTCAGCATCTGTTGGACGACCTGCGCCTGTGGGAGGCCTCGGGGGCGCCTTTTGTAATTAGTTAGTCCCTTTTTGGCCCGCGGGGGGAAGGGCCCTGTTCTCCCCCCGCCCTGTAACCTTCTTCCTATTTTTGAATACACGGCAATCCTCCTGCCTTACTAAAAAAAAAAAAGAAATTGAAATGTTCATGGTGTGCTGAGCACCTACCTGTTCATCGAGCAGCTTGTGTCGACGACGCACCTAAGATTGCAAGAAGCGTTCCACTTCCACATCTTGATACCCTACAAGATACCAAAAAAACAAATAGCAGGCATATCTCATTCTCCTTGCATGATCAGTTCTCCAGGCAGGATTCAAAAGGTCATGCTTCGTTCGTTCGTTATAGAAGAGAATTCAGTGACATCTGGAAAATCCCTGAACAATTCCTGAATAATTTGAAATCAATAGACATCCGCATAGCCGAATAATCCCATGGTATTGCTGTATCGTAGCCTCTTGTTGAACCATGTTAACTGTAGAGTGTAGGGGTGGTTGCTCTTGCTTTTTTTTTTTTGAGAAAAGTGGTTGCTCTTGCTAGTGCTGCTGCCTGCTGCTAAGTGCTAACCAATCAGATCAGATGAAGAAAAAAGAGCAAGGGCAGGGTGGTAAATGTACTATTTTGGTGAGTTGCCTGTGGACCGTGGTTGTGCAGGCCAGAAGATATATGCATGCCATGTCAGCGGGCGGGGCCCAGCACAGCACTGCTCCCGCCACGTAGGACAGGCTGCATCCAGGGCTTTCCAGGTGTCACCAGTGAGCGCGCAGCCTCGGCACTCCCATGTGAGTTGGTGATAAGCCTATCTTCCTCCTGTGCCTGCGTGGGTGGCCCTTTTCTTCTCCACGTCTCTCCCTCCCTCCTCCAGTCTCCAGTCTCCAGAGCTTTGTCCGAGCATGCACCCACACCCACACACCTGCATGCAGCACAGCAGGTGCAGCAAGCAAGCTAGCTAGTGCATGCAGCATGCCATTGCTGTGGTAGGAGTAGGAGGGGGGAGCTAGGGATGATGAAGCAAAGTTGGAGTGGGAGGTGCTGATAAGAGCTGAGGTGAGTGGCTGCCCTCAGTCCTAGCTAGCTAGCTGTTTGCTCCCAGCACCAGCACATTCTCTTCTGTTCTGGCCGGGTTGTAGTGCGTCCAGCACTCAACATTAATTGTGCAGGTTTTCATCAGCTGCACTGCACTTGTTTATTCTTGACTTGACCCATTTATATGATATCCCTCCCAGGCAGGCACAGGCACTCAGGCAGAGTGGGAATTGAGGTGAATTCGTCCTACATAGGATAGAAGAGGAGTACCTTCCTCGATCCTCCAGGCTCCAGCTCCAGGAGGAGCAGAGGGAGAGCTCTGCGATGCTCTGGTGATTGCTTGCTTGCTTCAATCCGGCCTGTAGCTGTAGGTTCCCAGCAGATGGCCATCAACATGCTTGTACGAGCAGCGTCTCCGGGGCTCCCTGATGTGAGCTTGCAGTCCAAGAGGAGGCTGCCTCGGCCTCGGCGTCGGCGGTGCCGGTGGGTGCTCAAGTACGCGTGCCTCAGAGTCGACCCGGGGGAAGCTGGCCGGACCTCCCCGTCGCCGGTGTACTCCAGCCTCACCGTCAGCCCTGCAGGGGAGGCAGCAGCTGTCATCTCCTCAGAACAGAAGGTGTACGACGTCGTGCTCAAGCAGGCAGCATTGCTCAAACGGAAGCTGCGCCCACACCCACCGCCTCTTCTCGACGCCAGGCCCAAGGAGCTCGAGGTGCCCATCAACGGGAATGGGCTCAAGGAGGCCTACCGCCGCTGCGGCGAGATATGCGAGGAGTATGCCAAGACCTTTTACCTTGGTATATATGAATGTTAATTCCACTCTCATCTAAAGCCATCCATCATTGGTTGCATGCTTCCACATGAGCTCAAATCTCCTCTCATCATGCATGGAGTGGAGTGGATTTCATCTCAGCACTGGTGTCTGTTCATGGCAGGAACTATGCTCATGACGGAGGAACGGCGCCGCGCTATATGGGCCATCTATGGTACCTCAACCATCACCATGACTTGCTCTTGCTCCACTGTTCCATTCATCCCCTAGCATGCATGCATGTATCACTAAAATTCACTCAGGTTTATAGACATCAGATATGCCATACACTACATGAATTGCAGGTCCCATTGTTAAATGTCAATTTCTTTTCAAACATGCATATAAGCACAAAAATGCTATTGAAAAAAGCAACTTGCAAGAATCTTCTCACACCACAGCCAGACTTTACCAAAGAAGATTAGACAATTTCTACTAAAGTATTGGTGTGAATTGGTTCTTGATGGGAGCCATAACAAATAGAAGCAATGCTAATTTGCATGCGGTGTGTTTGTAGATTGTATAGTCAATGGAGGAGAATACATGCCTACAATACCTTTTATAAAATTATGTGTGGAAGCACCAAATTAGGCTTTTTGTAGGCTAAATGGCTTCAACAGCTTCAAACTATGTCAAAAGGGCTGTGGGAACATATTCTTCAAATTACCTAAGGAATATCACTGTCAATTTTTTTAAACGAGATACCTGGGGTGTGACTTTGAAAATCTCATGCATTGTATTTTGTGCAGTTTGGTGCAGGAGGACAGATGAGCTTGTGGATGGACCAAATGCATCACACATCACACCGTCAGCCCTGGACCGATGGGAAAAGAGACTGGAGGATCTCTTCGAAGGGAACCCTTATGACATGCTTGATGCTGCTCTCTCTGATACCATCTCCAAGTTCCCAATAGACATCCAGGTACTAGCTGTAGCTGGTGTATCTGCACATCACAATATACACTGGTTTCGACTCCCTTTTAGCATTGGATTCCCTAGACCTCACAATTCTAGTGCAAGATGACTAGACCTAATATGTTGGTGACTGTGTTATCGTTGGTCGTTGCTCAATAAAATGGTATCTTTTGTCAGCCATTAGTCTCTGATGCTATCATTAAGTTCAATAAACTTTTCACGCATTGCAGTGGGCTAATCCAAGTGGCTTTGACAGGGTGAGTCATCGGGTCAAACATGTTCAATCAACGGGGTAAATGGTAGGATTCCTGACAATAAACTGTGGCTAGCACAGCCCTCACAGAAAAATATGGAGGGGATGAAATATCTCCTGTTTAAATTGAACAGCTAGAGTTGATGATTCGGATAAATTGGGTTTTGACAGGGGAAAAAAATGGTTCTGAGCAATACAGTACAGTGAGAAAAAAAGAGGGAAAGCTTAGTAGTGGTTAAGACTATATACACAGCGCGTACACAGTAGTAGTAGTAGTATATGGTAACATATATGACTTAAACTCTTGTGCACTGCACATATATATGGCAGCCTTTCAGAGACATGATCGAAGGGATGCGAACGGACCTCAAAAAGACAAGATATAAGAACTTCGACGAGCTCTACATGTACTGCTACTATGTTGCAGGAACTGTGGGTCTAATGAGTGTTCCAGTGATGGGCATCGCCCCTGAGTCCAGGGCAACAACTGAAAGCGTGTACAGTGCTGCTTTGGCTCTTGGAATTGCTAACCAGCTCGTAAATATACTCCGGGATGTTGGAGAGGAGTAAGTGCCAGTGCAATCTTGCAGATTCTATCTGGAACAGCCCCCTAATATTCCTGTAATGCTTTGCTTTCCCAGTGCTAGAAGAGGAAGGATATATTTACCGCAAGATGAGCTCGCACAAGCAGGGCTCTCTGATGAAGACATCTTTAATGGGGTTGTCACTAACAAATGGAGAAACTTCATGAGGAGGCAGATCAAGAGGACCAGGATGTTTTTTGAGGAGGCAGAGAGAGGGGTGACTGAACTCACAAAAGAAAGCCGGTGGCCGGTAAGTGAATACAAGTACGGAATTAATCCTCGGTGCTTCTTTAGCATAAGCACGGTAATAAGCTGGTTTGCACTCTTTCATGCAGGTCTGGGCCTCCCTGTTGTTGTACAGGCAAATCCTCGATGAGCTTGAAGCAAATGACTACAACAACTTCACAAGGAGAGCCTATGTTGCCAAAGGGAAGAAGCTGCTAGCGCTTCCTGTGGCATATGGGAGATCACTACTCCTACCATGTTCATTGAGAAATAGCCAGACATAGTGGGGAGATCGGCACAAGCAAAGATGGTCAGGTTAGGCTAGATAGAAATAGAGCAAAGTCATAAATCTGCCTTCCAGCCCTTCATACAGTTAGACATTGCAGCCCGTTATTCATATCAAGTGTTGGGGAGCAGAGAGAGAACACCGCAGCCAACCTAGATGGGGATCGAATTATGCGCATGCATGTATATTCTCCTTAGAACATATATATGTCTTGAAGATAGAACAGCATGTATACTGACTTGTTATTGGTCCCAAATTTGGGAAAACAAAAGTGATGTTCTGTAAGTTTTTTTAAAACTAAAACCGAGTTATCATGAGCTTCGATGTTTAGAGCAACAACCAACAAATCAGCCAAAACCAAGAAGCAGAGAGTAATCTGATGATTGAGGAATTATTCATCTGCCATCTTTGACAGTTCGTCTGTATGTCATTATATCCTTACGTTTTTGTGAAGATTCAAACAGACCGAGAAAATATGGCAGACATGACATGAAGCAGCTTGATGTTTCAAGAAGATGTCTTGAGGAATTAACAGCAGGCATTTCTTTGTACTCCTTACCTAAATAAATGTAACACCCCGGCTTCCTAGGAGCCCGAGATGCTACTAAAACTACTAAATATTCTAAACTTCGACAGCACCTCCTCTGAATATAAGGACATCCATAACAGTCAAACTTGACATAGAGCAAACAATAAAATTTTCAACACGACGAAAGGAGACTAACCCAGCAATAGGAGCATACCAAGAAATAAATTGTGCCATTACAACCTTTAAACATCTAGGGTAAATGGTAATGTGATCAATGCTCAGTGCAGCGAGCAAAAGTGAGCAGCTACACCCCTTCCCAGGCATGTTCCATCGAGCTCACCTAAAAACATAAAACTAGCAAGTATGAGTCCAAGACCCAGCAAGTACATACTAACAAAGACAGAATATAAAACATATAACCTCATTAGCCATTCCTCTCATCAACCAATCATCCATTCATCTCACTATTCAGATGCTCATCAATGCAATGCAGTGCGATGCAATGCAATGTACAGAATATAAAGCATATAGCCTCATTAACCATTCCTCTCATTAACCAATCATCCATTCATCTCGCTATCCAGATGCCCATCAATGCAATGCAGTGCGATGCAATGCAATGTCATGTCTCCATTTAGCGCGCTAACAGAGTGTACACCCGTCGGTGTAACGCTCTAACTCCATCCCGTGGAGGTGCTCACCGAAGTGAGTCTTCCCCGCCATCCCGTGGCGGGTGCCTACCTCTGTAGGTCTTATCAAGAGCACGCCGGATTAGTCATATAGTTTTTCCATCGACCGGACCCGTGGCTCACAGGTCTAGCTAACTATATGACTTTCTTACCGCCCTGGCTCGAATGTATGCTTTCATGGATGCATGAAACATAAAACAGATAACTGTCATTACCATCATCGATCCATCATTATCCCAATAGATTTCCTTAGTTGGCATCTTACCGTAGAGTAGAACAGTTTTGCTTAACAGGTGCTAAGGCCACCTCCATGGCAAAAGCAAAGGGTTAGCCACCTTATAACTAGTACAAAGTTATGGGGTATTTCAGGTTCCTCCTTTTCTAGTCTAATTCAACAATAACACAGCTAATCCATCTATTCCTCATCTATCAGCCCATATCATCTCTAGGCCCTTAATCACACTAAGGGTCTTTCATATCCACTAACTAGAGAAATTGCCAATTATTACTTATCATCCTGCATGTATCTCGTATCCACTCAGACCCCACACTCATGTGTTAACCAAATGCAACAGCGTAACCAAAAGAATACAAGTTAGGGATAAGGATTAGTTGTGGATGGGGTATCACGTCGTGATCACCCTTCCACCATGCACTTGCCTTAGTTACCACGCGTTGAGGAGCGGTGCTGCGACGGCACCGACTCTGACCCTGAAACAACTCCACCTACAAAAGTCATACACATACAACAGTCAATCACCGCCTCATCTACTCGAGCGATAGATAGAACTATCCAGTGACCCTTAAACGGTAGAGATAAAACCTAGAATACTAGCCTTAGGAAACCCCAAAAGCACGACATGGCCAACACCGGACAGCAGCGCTGTTTTGGCCATAACTCCCAAACCGTTTAGCCAAAATTCATGTTCTTGGACTCTACGGAAAGCTAAGAACATTGCCCACATTCTTGCTCATAGGACCGAGCTCCAAATCCCAACAAATTCGGCTCAAAACCATCTCAAAGCTCGCTGCACGGTTCCTCCAAGGAACACATCTAAT